>OX940949.1:35823831-36423831 GCA_954870475.1 Euphrasia confusa | reverse complement strand
TCACTTTTTATATGTATTCAATGAATTGATTGTTATGAACAAATAACTAAAATTTAACAACAATATAAAATGATAATAATATTGAATAGTATTGAGTGAGTAGGGTTTTCGTCTTCAGGCCATGGATATTATGGGAGTGATTTGCAACCCTCGGCTCCCATAGTTTAGTGTGTAGTAAGGAATAAAGGGTGACATGTTATAATACGATTTCTACCGTAGTTTTGTGGAAAAATTGAGCGAGAATATTAGAAACATTTTTTTTGTATATTAGATTTTGATAAGTAGTTATTTTAATTAATACGAAGTACATTAAAAAGGTTAATAATGAAACACTGCCCTAAAAAATATAGGTAGTAGATATAATACTATTGTTAGAGGTGCCCAATCCATAATTCCCCTAAAAAATATTAATTTTAAATAAAAAAGATAAAAATAAAAAATTAAAATATTAAATAAATTTAAAAATAAAATATTTTTTTTAAATAAAACATTAATCATTGAATCGATTTAAAAACAAATATTTTTTATAAAAATTAAATGAAATTTTATTTAAAAAAATATCAATTAAAATCAAATAATTAATGTTTAAATAAATTTAAAAAAAATAAAATTTAAATTCAAATAAATAAATAATACTACTATCTAAGAAAAAATAATTCTTTTTTACTTTTTAATAAATTATTTACGTACATGTTAAAAGATCATTACAAATATTTCATAATATAATATTTTTATTTTTTCAATTTTAGATTAAAATATTTATTTTTCATATCTTTACAATTTCAAATAGATAATTTAATTTAATTAAATTATATAATAATCTATAAATATTATATATTAATATAAAAAAAATTAAATAAATAAATACTAGTATATAGTAACCACTAAGTGAATGGAAGTAGTAATCATATACATCCAATTGCATCATTCTTTAATGATGTGTCAATTTTCCATTGGTTAAAGTATAAATGTACCGTACCTTTATAATTGAAAAATGTATTGTAGCATTATTAAACAGTTCTGTTTTTATCATAGTTTTTTTAGTCAGCCACTATGTTTGATGTGTTTTATGAATTTAGGTAAAAATAAAAACGCAATTGCACGTGTAAATTAAGCTAGCTTATTGTGAAATTAAAATTTATTAAATTCCTAAACTTCGAAAGTTGAGTACAGAATTTAGTCAACGATAAAAATCATAAAATCACCGTTGGGAAAGTATTTGTTTAGGGTGGGTTAAAAGGCTATTCTTCCTCACTATTATTAGGGGCTGGGAGACCGACGAAAGTCCCAATTGGTTTTTATGAAAGAAAATTTGTTTTGTGCTTTCTTTATTAAAATAAAATACAAGTTGGTACATTAGTCAAATTCATTCTCAATCTCAAAATTTCTTTCTTTGGCAGCCCCTACCTTTTGCTTCACTCATGAAATTAATATTAAGATTTGTCAAATATTGCTGGAGCACTAAACGATGGTGTATTAGTAATTATTGTTCTTAAGCATTTTCTTTTTTTAAATTATAAAATACACATTAAAAAACTCAATTTCCTTAAAAATTACTTACTTAGACATCACGTATATATTAATAATATATAAAAATAATTAATTTTAATATAATTCAATTATAAAATTTATATAATTCATAAAATAATTAAATGATTAATATTCAAAAAATATATTTCCAAATAATAAATAAAAATTATAATTAAAATTCAATTATTATTATACTAAAATTAAGTTGATTATATTAATTAAAATTTAATAATATACAATCAACTGAATTCAGTTGTTCATATTATGATATGTAATAATTAATATTTTTTTATAATGTTGAATGAGAAATACTATGCAAATTTTTATATCATAAGCAGTGTTATAAGTTTTTTTTAGCAAAATCGAATATTAAACGTGGGTCAAAAGAGGCGTGGAAAGATCAAGGAGCGCTCCCTTGAGTGGGGGTCTGCGCAGCGCAGCGCCGCAGGGCATTAGCACCTCCAATGGTTTATATTTATAGGAAAATTGATAAATAGGATATTTTTTCAAATGTGTTTAGACAATTAGGATTTTAAGTTTTTACGACTGTCAATTAGGACACCTAAAATGTGTAACCATATTACCCTTCCATAAATTCAACATCTTCCAGCACGACCTCATTCTTCAATCCCGATCGATCCCAACCCCAATTCCCTCATTCGATCAGAACCTAAGCCAGCTTCGCGACCGCCTCCGCCGCCGTCTGCGTCTCCGTCGGAGAGGACTCAGCCTTCACGTGCCCTCTCCTCCTCCCCCGCACCGTAGACGACCCCCTCTCCGCCGCCCAGATCACCTTCCTCTCTTCTCTCCTCTCCGCAATCGACCACCTCCTCCTCCCGCGGTCAATTTCGACGACCTCCCGTCCGACGTCAAGATCAAGACCCGCTACCTCCCGTCGATTCACGACGCAAACCGGAACCTTAAATCCTCGGCCAATCTCTCAGCCCTCGTCGTCGACTTTTTCGGCACCGACGACTTCGAGGACGATTGCTCCCGATCGAGACTCTCGCGGAGGACGCAGAAGTTGAAGTCGAAGTCGATGCTGGAGGAGGGAGATGAGGATCGGCCGGCGGAGGGGACGGGGTTGGTCTTCGGGGAGGCGTAGATGTCGGCGTTAAGGGGCACGGTGGCTTTGATGGAGTCGTCGATTCCAACATTAATATGTTAATTTATTGAATTTGATGCAACAAGACGTCGCTGAGATTGACGAGATCAAGGTTGAAGCTATTGAGGAACAAGAAGGAGGTGCAAGTGAAACAGGCGCGTTAATATTTGTATGATTGTTTATTGAGATTTGTGAACCAACATGAAAGGAGAGAATCGATAATTCTCATTACGCTTTGATGGAGTCGTCGATTCCAACATTAATATGTTAATTTATTGAATTTGATGCAACAAGACGTCGCTGAGATTGGCGAGATCAAGGTTGAAGCTATTGAGGAACAAGAAGGGGGTGCAAGTGAAACAGGCGCGTTAATATTTGTATGATTGTTTATTGAGATTTGTGAACCAACATGAAAGGAGAGAATCGATAATTCTCATTACGCATTGCGGCTTGAATACAATAAATGACTTAAATACTAAAACACCTAAAACCCTAGCTGTAGGAGAAAAGGGAACAAGGGTGTAGGTGAATCGGACGATAGATAGCTCGCCATGTGTCATCCATCTGCTAGATACTTGAAGTAGAGACTTGAGGGCATAATAGACATTTCCTATGAGAAATAAAAAGGAGGGAATTGAAATTCAAATTCGGACCAAATTAGGTTAATTGATTTGGTTATTTTCTGTATACTCTATCACCCCCCGCAATCTAAGCACGTGGGAGGAAAAAATTTGAAGTTTGTTGCGAATCTGAGTTAAGGATTGAACTGGAAGCGCCTTAGTAAGAGCATCGGCAATTTGATCTTGAGCTGGAACATGTAGAATGACAGCCCTTTTGGATTGAACCTTGTCCTGTATGAAATGCAGGTCAATCTCAATGTGCTTTGTGCGTGCCTGAAAAACGGCGTGGTTCGACATGCGTACGGCACTTTGATTGTCGACCCAGAGTGTGGGTGTTTTCACCTGGTGGATGCGAAGTTCAGACAGGAGAGATTGAATACAGGAGAGTTCAACAAGAACATGCCCAATGCTTCTATACTCAGCTTCGGCACTCGAATGAGACACATTGTTCTGCTTTTTGGAGCTCCAAGATATTAAGTTGGGGCCAAGAAAGATACAAAAACCAGAAGTGGATTTGCGGACATCCGGGTCAGATGCCCAGTCAGAGTCAGAAATGCAGTGAGGTGCAGCTGGGATGATCTAGAGATAAGAAGGCCATAATGGGAAGTCCCAGCAAGGTATCTGAGCAATCTTTTACAACTTCAAAATGAGCCTCAGTGGGCTGTTGCATAAACTGACTAAGCTTATTAACTGCAAAATTGATGTCTGGTCTTGTGACTGTGAGATACTGAAGTGATCCAATAAGTTGTTTGTAGAGAGTGTGATTAGGAAATTGTTGTCCATCATGTTTAGATAAAACAGTGGAAGAAATCATAGGTGTAGTGGCACCATATTCATCCAGCATCTGAGCTTTGTGCAAAAGGTCCTTGGTATATTTGTGTTGTGAGAGTTGGAAGCCACTGTTGGTGATAATGACCTCAATGCCAAGGAACTAGTTGAGGGTGCCCAGGTCTTTGAGGGGAAAGGAGGATGAGGTTCAGTGATAAGAGCTGAAATGGCAATTGTAGAATTCCATGTAATTGTAAAATTATCTACATAAACTAAGATGTATATGATATGAGTGTTGAAATGACCAATGTAGATGGAATAATCTGTTTTGGAGCTTGTAAAACCAAGTGAGTGTACAACATATTTGAGTGTATCAAACCAAGCCTTGGAAGCTTGTTTGAGGCCATATAAGGCTTTGTTGAGCTTACAAACAAAGCCTTGATGAGCTGCAATTTCAAACCCAGGGGGTTGACTCATGTAAATAGGTGTAGTGGAGTCAAGGTTGCCATGTAAAAAGGCATTGTCTATGTCAACTTGTCTGATAGACCATCCTTTTGACAGAGCAAGTGTGAGGATAATTATGATGGTGGTAGGTTTAACCACAGGGATGAAAACCTCTGTGTAATCAATGCCATGTTCTTAGGTGTAGCCTTTAGCTACAAGCCTGGCCTTGTGCTTAAGAACAATACCATCAGGATTATTTTTCAATTTGAACACCCATTTGTAGCCTACAATGTTTCTGTCAGCAGGAGGTGGGACAAGACCCCAAGTGTGGTTTTGAAGGAGAGCTGCATATTCAGACTCCATTTCAGCTTTCCAAGAAGCATGGGAGAGAGCCTCCTTAACAGAGGGTTCTGTCAAGGTGAGGTCTTTAACAGGTGTTGTAGTGAGAAGGGCAGACAGATAGGTTTTGGGCCTGAAAATGCTATGTTGGGATCTTGTGACCATTTGATGTTGTCTTATAGGAGGAGGGGAGGGAGGTGGGGAATCAGAATCAGTAGAAGGTTGAGATGATGATGCTGATGAACTAGAGCTTGGATCAGAATGATCTGATGTGGAAGGAGAGTGGACTGAAGGTGTGGGAGAATTGGGATTTGGTTGTGTATTAACTTGATCAGGGTTAGGTGAAGGTAAAATAGGTAGAGGTACAACATGCTCGGGCATTGAGGGAGGCAAATTTGATAATGGAGATTTGAAAGGAAAAACTTCTTCATTAAAAATGACATGTCTTGAAAGTATGGTTTTGCCTGAGGGTAAAAGATATGTGTAACCCTTGTATTGAGGGTTATAACCATGAAACACACCATGTTGTGATTTTGGCTCTAGTTTATCAGAGTTATAAGGTTTCGGAAGTGGATAAGCCTGGCAGCCAAAGGTTTTCAGAAATGAATAATCAGGTGGTTTATGAAATAATAGGTGATACGGAGTAGTGAAATTAATTGGGCTTTGAGGAGTTCTGTTTATGAGGAACGCAGCAGAGCCAAAGGCTTCTTCCCGGAATGTTCTTGGCACACCAGAAGTAGATAGTAGACTGAGAGCTGTTTCTACTTTATGCCTTTGTTTTCTCTCTATTGCCCCATTTTGTTGTGGGGTATATGGAAAGGAGATTTGATGATGAATCCCAGCTGATAGGAAGAGAGGTGTGAGAGACTTAAACTCTGTTCCTCCATCACTCTGAAATTTCTTAATTTTGAGGTTTAACTGATTCTCCACATAAGTTTTAAATTGGATAAATGCAGTTAAAGTGTCTGACTTTCTCTTGAGAAAGTAAATCCAAACATGTTTAGAGAAATCATCCAAAAACGACACATAATAAGTGTTGGGGATGTGCATGTATACTCAGCGGAAAACAAATTTTTTATGAAAAACTGTTTTTCGTTAATGTAAACATTTTACATTATATTTATTTTATTTTATTGAAAATCCTATTTCAATATTAAATGCATTAATTGATTTAATTCAAATCTATTGACTAAATAATGCACCATATAATTTAATTATCAAATAATTAAATATTTAATTCATGCATCCCATACTACATAAATTAAATCTAGCGCAATTAAATTTATCAAATTAATTAATTACTTTTAGCGCAATTAAATTAATCAAATTAATTAATTACACTCATACAATTAATTATGAAAACATATGCACATTATTAATTTGCCTCAAATAAATAATTAACATAATCTATTATTTAATTCTAATCAAGTTTAATTAAACTTGCGCACAAATTGACAATTAACATAATTATATTATTTAATTCTAATCAATTTGATTTAATTAAACATTACCGCAGTTTGCGTCAAATCGATAATGATCCTAATCACATTATATATTATATAATTCCAATCAATTAAATTTTAATTAACAATTAAATTAATCCAAATTAATTTTATTTTGTCAATTATAATCTTAGTACTTAGCGCAAACAATTAACGCAAACTATTAAATCTAAATTCAATTGTATGTACCTTAGGGATTCGTCGGACGAAACGAGGTTCGTCGGAAGTCGCGCGGATGCGACGCGGGGACGGCACGGGTCGTGTGCGTGGAGAGCCAGGCGAGTGGCGGGGCTCTCGGTTGGACTCGTGTGTCGCGGCTGGAGTGCACGGGAGCGGCTCGGGCTGTGCTCTGACGTTCCTTCGGCGTCTCTCGTCTAATCAGGTTTCACCTCGTATAGGTAATCCAACTTACGTATTTCACTAGAAATACGTAAGGGAGAATACGACGGAAAAAACGGGTCGGAAAAACGGTGCCGGAATCGGATTCCGGCGAGGGGAGGCGGCGACCGGCGACGGCACTAGGCGGCGGCGGGCGGCGGTCCTCAGAGGGAGACGACCGAGGGGGCGGACGAGAGGGAGAGAGGAGAGAAAGTGAGGCTAGGGTTTAGAGCTTCACTTGGTGTGTTTTTCCTCAAGCATATAATGCTCCTTTTATAGGTGAGGAAAAGACCTTGTTGAGCTCAAACCCTAATGGATCGGATCCATTAAGACTAGCCGGCCCAAATCACTAGTCGTCATTACGTTTCTCCAAAATTGACAATCAATTTGATCTCTGAAAAACATAACAATTATATTTTCGTTCTCGTGTTAATTTTCTCATCAATATGAGATAATAATAAAAATTTCCAATTTCACAAAATCGGAAAGCCCATTTAAGGGGTACTGCTATATCGGGAAATTTTCCAAAATAGAAAGTGTACACCACTGTGTCCGTTTTCTTTAGCTCAGTAATATTTCCAACTCATAATCACAATTATGAATCTCGGATTCAATTATATTGACCTCCTACTATATGTACTTAATTAACAGTTAATTAATACATGATCGTATTCAAGGATCGGTTTACACGAGAATGTGACCCTCAATGGTTCAGGTGTATAACTAGCCGTGGGCTAACAACATATTGTGATTCGAACAACATATTTTTCTTATTTCAACTACTCCCAAGAGTTTTAGATTAATAATCATATTATTTAATCTCCGAACAAGTCGGTGCCCAACGAATCAGTGACGAGCGTCTAGAAACCACGCTTCACTAATTCCCTAGATACAAATGAAGTGCCTGCTGTTGGAGTTGTGTACTTAATGTCTAGATTTAAGTATCGGTAAACTCCTGGTCATAGCATTTAACCTAGTTAAATAATAAACAATTATTTGCATTTAATTATTATTAATTAAATTATGTAAAATATAGTCCTGGATTTTATACGTTGTAGTTAGTATGGTGTGTCGGGCCCACACAAAAGATCATACTATCGGTTACTCGTATTTAATCAAACAGTTGCTCACGACCTAGATGGACACGGACCAATCCATCGATATAGTCGTTGTGTGAGAGAGAAAATAATTTATCTTAATTATTTTATCACACTTGTACACTTGGTGTATTGTGCGGATCGCTTGAGATTTATCAATTAGGATTGCCTTTGATAATTGATTTAAATCTCAGAGTAGTTTATTCTTAATCCCCGATGCTATTGCGGGTGTGTATATTTAATATAAGAGACTTTGATTTTCCAAAGGAATTAACCGATTTAATTATTGGGTTAATTGCCGGTAAAATTGGGTCGCTATATTTTATATATGACATGCCGTGAATACTTGACGGGAAAGTGTATCCCGGAAGGGTTGATAATATCCCCGAGATGAGTTCATAAGGAATTATTGTGTAAACCTCATGAGTGGATTTGTTCCGCACAATAATTAAGGTTGAATGGTACTATTCTCGGATATAAGAGATGAATAAATTAATTAGCAATAAATTAATTTTATTCATGGATATTTAAATCTTAAATACACGGAATAAATAATACTACCGGAGAAATATTATTTGATATAATATGGTTTAATATTGGGAGTGCAATTAATTTATATAGTGGAAAATAAATTAATTAATATTGATAAGGATTAATAGACTTGGGCTTGGGCTCAATTTAATCATCAATATTGGAAGCCCAATATTCCACCTCCTTTTGATCCGCTACGTAGCCTATAAAAGCACTACATGGCCTTCATAATTAAAAAACATCATAAGACAAGAATATCATACTTGATATTTCTTGAGAGTTGAAGGAGATCCATAGGAGTTCGATAGATCGTCGCCCACACGACGTTCGGACGAGGTGCAAGGAATACGTAGGAAGATTCGAAGGTCTTCAACGTTTTGATTTCGTTTCTCCGCACAACGAATCGAGGTATAAAATCATAAACTCTCTTCTATGATTTTATGTGAATTATATTGTGATATATACATTAACATACGATCCGGGAAAACGTCGAGACCGGGATACGGGGATTCGAGATCCCCGTCGGGATCGAGAGGGGCGGCCGAACCCTAGGGTTCGACCGCCGGCACCGCGCGACGAGGGACGAGCCCCGGCTGGACACCGGGGCATGCGATCAAATTCGGTCGATCGCTGGGATGCCGCGGGCTGGCGCCGCGGCGGATCCCAGCCGCCCCTCGATCGAGCTGGGCTCGATCGCGAGGGCAGCCGAGGGCTGGAGCCTCGGCTGGGCTACCTCCTCCCCGTGAGATGGTGGCGGTGAGTCGTCGGACTCACCGCCGGCGGGTGCTGATCGGATCAGCCCCGCGGGGATGCCGTGCATCCCCGGCGATCACCATGCACGGTGATCGCGAGCCCCGGCGGGGGCGTGGCTAGGGTTTAGCTGCGGGTTCGCCCGCGGCGACGCCTTGGTCGTGCTACGGCTCGTTAGGTGTTCGCGATCGGTTTCCGGCGACGGGATTTCGATCGGATTATCGGTTTCCGCATATTTTGGTAATCCGGGATATCGATTTCCAGCAATTGGTATCAGAGCGTTTGGTTTCGTGTTCATGTATATGTTCTATTATCGTTCTACCTTGCAGGGATTTCCGGCTATCATGGTTTAATTTTTTCGTTAATTATTTTACCATGATTATTCGTTTATTAAACTCTCGGACATGTTGAGATCCGTTTTGTGTGGATGAATGTTTGTAATAGTAAAAATTCGGGGGTTGACCGAATTTAGGATTTATTATTACGTTCTATGTTTTCCGGAAAGTGTATAGGGTCGATTTCATGTATAGAATCGATATCAGAATTGTAAATTTATTTCTTGTAATTTATTTACGTTGGATCGATGCCGAGACGACCGCCGGAGAACTCGTGTGACGAAGGAGAAGATGAGAGGGAGGACCGGGGATCGATTGGATCGATCCCATGATGAGATCGATCGATGGCATGGGAGAGGGGCTCGATCGCCCCTGCCGCGGGCTGCCGCCGGTTTGGTGGCTGGCCGGCGTGGCTGGGCGGCGGTGCTCCTCCCCGGGGGGCCGGCCGATCGAAGGTGGGGTGGCGTGGGGTCTCCCGATCTCATGCTACTCCTACCTAGATTCACTTTCCTAATTAATTCGGTTTTCCTATTTTGAGTATTCCTAAGTTTGGGAACTCTCATGGAGATAGGAAAAAAATTAATTAATATTATTTTATTTCCTTATTCTATTATAGAAGTCTTCTAGAATATTCAAGTCTAACTTGGATAGGATTCTAGAGATTTAATAGAATTGGAAGGGAAATAATTAATTAATAAATTGATTTATTTCCTATTTGATTATTCCTATTTTATGGGAATTTTCATGGACATGGAAATTAATTAATTTTGGAAAGTAGAAGAGTCCTAATTTATTTTTCCTTATTCTATTATAGAAGTCTTCTAGAATATTCCAAGTTTTACTTGGATAGATTATTCTAGAGATTTAATAGAATTAGATAGGAAAATAAATAAATAAAAATATTAATAATATTTAATTTTATTTTTGATTTATTCGATTGACTTAATTTTCGAATTAAGTAACTTTTGGATTAATTGAAAATAAATAGATTTAAATATTAGGATTAATATTCTCGTCACATGGAGCATTCAAGAACGAAGACTGAAGACTAGAAGATGCATATGAAGATGGAATAAAGCCATGATAGTCGGAAAAATAATTTTCTAGCATTATTTTTTACTATGTGATACTATGTGCTTTATTACTTGTATGCATGCTATATGTGTTTACTTTATGCATAGCGTATCCCTTTATTATAAAAAGCTAAGTGGGAGAGGGGATGGAAACATTCCCATGGTCTCCATTGCTGTTCTCTTGGTGACTCTTATGGACTTTCGAAGTTCGTATAGAGAATTCTTGTAATTCCTTTTGGAGGAGAATTCCCATGGTCTCCATTGGAGGAGAATTCTTGTAATTCCTTTTGCAAGGAACATTGATTAAGTCTATCAAACAATGCCTAATTTGTCCTTCTGAAGCTGACTTCAAGTCGACTCATTCTCACCCCGGGGAGTGGAATGGAGCCAAAGCCACTTGGTCATGTGGATGACACAAATTAGAGACCTTCGTACCATTCTTCGGTAGATGGATCGATTGTCTGCTCGGCTCCCTCATTTATGAGAGGTATGGTTGTTCGCATGGTGAATCACTGGTTAGAAACATCGAGTTTCACTTATGATTCTCCGCGTCTTGATTTACAAAAATCGAATGGGTTCTTGTAATTGGGAGTCAATTATAAAAGTCTCTTGGTGTAGTAAACGTCCACACCACGTGGCTTGCTATACTAACGGATTTTGGATTAATTGATGTAGACAGTTATAAGGAATTGTGAAGAGTTGTGAAGTTGTCGTAAACGTCCACACCACGTGGCTTGCGGTGATGTAGCAATTCCAAACAATTTACTTTGGTGATGAGTAATGGTTTACACTTAGATACGCGTTATAGTATCCTTCCCCACGAAGTTACGCTATAATCAATGTATGACCAAAGAAAATCTAATTGCTAAATCATTTGGGTGGGTAAACGTCCACACCACGTGGCTTGCCTTACCTGATGGGATTTTAGATGTAATTAGTAATTTAATGATATTATTTAAGGGAGATAATATCGGATATTAAATTGATTGTTTGTTTAAATGTGCTCATAGGTTTAGAGAATAGCTATGAATCCACTTTCTGTGATACTCAAGGAGCATAAACTCACTGGTCCCAATTACATTGATTGGAAGAGAAATTTGGACATTGTCCTGACTTCTGAAGAGTACAAGTTTGTACTCTATGAAGCATGTCCTGCTGAGCTCACTGATGCCTCAACTAATGAGGAAAAGGAAGCATATCGGAAGTGGAAAAAGTCTGATGAAATGGCTAGGTGTTATATTTTGGCTTCAATGTCAAATGTACTCCAAACCCAACATCAGTCGATGGACACTGCCGAGGATATGTTGTACAACCTCAAGGAAATGTTTGGAGAGCAAGATCGTGCGGCAAGGCAAGAAGCCATGAGACTCCTTATGACAACTACTCAGTCTGAAGGAACGCCCGTAGGGGAGCACGTTCTTAAGATGATGAGTCTGTTGAATGAACTTGAGATCCTAGGAGCTCAAATTGATGCTGAGACGCAAGTCGACATCATACTCCAGTCTCTGACCCCTAGTTTTGAGCAGTTTCGCATGAGCTATAATATGGGTAAACTATCTTATACTCTTGCGCAACTCTTGACTGAACTAAAGGCGGCAGAGGGGATCTACAAGAAGGGCAAGCCTCAAGCACTTGTAGCTACCAAGTCCAAAAGCTTGAAAGCTGTTGGAGGTAGGAATAAGAAAAGGAAGCAAGCCTGGAAACCCAGTGGTGCCAAGAGGAGTGGACCACGAGTGGGGGCTGCAAAGCCAAGAGGCAAGTGCTTCCGATGCAATAAGTCTGGACACTGGAAGTCTGAATGTCCTCTCAAAGGTACGAATTTTTCTTTAGTCGTAAAAACATAGTCAGCGGTATTATCTACCAGAATTCTGGTGTGTAGATATGGAACCACTGACGGTATGTGCATTTTGAATGCAGGGGTTCCAGAAAACCCGGCGACTTAGAGAAGAAGAGTTCGAGTCTACACGGGCAAAAGCTGTAGAGGATGCAGCGGTTGCGGTGGAAGACATTTATCTGCTTTAGTAGTTAAATAGGATTTCATTTCAAGTTTATTGTATTATGTACCCTTTATTTTAGAAAGAACGTTTTGTTCTGGATTTCTATTATTTATGAATGGATATTTTATTTCTTTAATCATGTTGATGATTTTGATAAGAAATAATGGTATTATCTATTCTGGTACATTAGGTAGCAATAATGTGAATGATGAATCCTTAGTCTACCACGATGCAACAAACCGTTTATAACTTGTTTTTCTTATTAGATATATTTCTTGTTAAATCATTATACTTGTGAATTCTTATACTTAGTAGTATTTATTCAAATATGATTCAAAAGGTCGAAATTGATTTGATCAATTATAGTTGAAGGAATGGACCTTCCGACCTAAGAATTGAATTTGGAAGATGATACAACTAAGCATGCCTTTCTGTTTAGAATGTAGAATTCGGACAAGTATTGAGAATGATCAATGATATATGCAGTCATATGTGTAAAGATGCGAGTTATTCTTTAAGAAAACTCGAAGATGGATTAGAATACTTGATGTGCCATAAAAGCAAAGTGTTATTTAGTCACAAAGCAATTATGGGGAACCTTCAAAGTATATCCATTGGAAGCCTGCGACTTAGTCGCGGAGGCCATCACATAACACATTGCATTATCAAAGATTGGGATTAAGTCTCAAATGACTTCACCATACACTTACGTGTAGAGATGGTGTGTCGGTAATAAGAAAATAGGAATCTAATAGTAAAATAACAAGTTGTTCAGAACTACCTATGTTCTGTGGATATTTCTAGAGACAACGGCACATTCAATGTGGTTGTAGGATATCCTAGGTGAACAAAAGGATTGTGTTCTATAGTACTATGAACCAGAAGGACACTTCGTCCGGTTCTTAGAGGAAGACTATTAGATGAACCACAAAGCCCGAACTAATGTAATACCTTGGAATGAGAAAAAGGACAAAGACTAGGAACAAGCCAAAACCGAGTAGTAGTACACCACTAACTGCACCTACTGTTATTACTATTATACACCGGGACGCCGTTGCAGTGGGAGGTTTTTAAGCAACCAAAGATATTCACAAGACTAGAGGAGTTTTTCTTGAACTCTGGATCTAGTAGGGATGAAATCGATCCCTAGCTCTGCATAAGGGGCAGTACCAATCTAAATTTGCCTACTTGGATAGCAATAAGTATTATTGTTAAGAGGCAAAATCATTTAGGAGTACGAGCTTAGTAAATCCATTTATGCATTGTTACAAAGCTATCAATCGTGGAACTTGCGAATTGATGAGATAGTCCATTAGATGGATTCATCAAAGGGCATAGACGATGGAGGTGTATTGGAGATGTAATGGAAACAAGGTGGTGTTTCTCGGAGATTTTATGTAGATAACATTTTATCATTGGCAACAATGTAAAGATATTGTCAGACATAAGATGATGGTTGTCTAAATAAATCGGGATATAAGATTGAGTAGAAGTTAGAGCATGTTCTTAAGGTCTTTTGATCTAAGAATAAGAACATTGTACTTCTCCTAGATATCTTATACGATTATGGTTTATTTTAAACATGCATAATTCTGAGAAAGGTTATTGCCTTTCAGAAACAGAACACATCTGTCTAAAGGTATGTGTTTCGAACACATAAATGAGATAGATGATACAAAGCAGTTTCCTACACCTTGTGTGGAAAGCTTAATGAATGCAAATGTTGTAAAACGAGAACCTGATATCAACTATGCAGTTTGCGTAGTGGGAGGATATCAAAGTAATATGGAAAAGAGATATTCGAATGCTGTAAAAGTACTTGGATGTACTAGATTAAGCAAGACGAAAACTTCTTTGATTACAAATTCTCAGATCTCAAATCAGAGAAGGACCAGTGTAAGTCGATATCAGGCTATGTGTTCACTTTTAGAAAGAGGTGGAACCATGAGTTGAAAGAGTGATAAGCAGGAAGCTTCTCAGACTCTCTCATAACCGAATGGTAGCCTCAGAGGCAGCGGAAGTTTTGGTTAGGTTCCGGGATAACCTCTGGACTTGGACATGACTCTTAGTTTACCAAAGGCTATTGGATAGCGGTGCATGGTAAACTGGAAGAAGTCATAAGTCAATAAGTGATGCTAACACATAGAGCAAGTACCACCTGATACGAGTCATCGTCTAGAGAGACGAGACAGTAGTCACCAAGATAACTTCAGAGCGGCAACCTAGATTGCTCATTCACATAGTACTTCTGGGAAGTATAACTTAACCACGTGATGAGTATGGGAGTCGGGAGTTTGGAGGAAATGACTAGACCTTAGTACAAGTGGGAGATTGTTGGAGTTGTGTTCTTAATGTCTAGATTTAAGTATCGGTAAACTCCCGGTCATAGCATTTAACCTAGTTAAATAATAAACAATTATTTGCATTTAATTATTATAAATTAAATTATGCAAAATATAGTCCTGGATTTTATACGTTGTAGTTAGTATGGTGTGTCGGGCCCACACAGAAGATCATACTATCGGTTACTCGTATTTAATCAAACAGTTGCTCACGACCTAGATGGACACGGACCAATCCATCGGTATAGTCGTTGTGTGAGAGAGGAAATAATTTATCTTAATTATTTTATCACACTTGTACACTTGGTGTATTGGGCGGATCGCTTGAGATTTATCAATTAGGATTGCCTTTGATAATTGATTTAAATCTCAGAGTATTTTATTCTTAATCCCAGATGCTATTGCGGGTGTGTATATTTAATATAAGAGACTTTGATTTTCCAAAGGAATTAACCGATTTAATTATTGGGTTAATTGCCGGTAAAATTGGGTCGCTATATTTTATATATGACATGCCGTGAATACTTGACGGGAAAGTGTATCCCGGAAGGGTTGATAATATCCCCGAGATGAGTTCATAAGGAATTATTGTGTAAACCTCATGAGTGGATTTGTTCCGCACAATAATTAAGGTTGAATGGTACTATTCTCGGATATAAGAGATGAATAAATTAATTAGCAATAAATTAATTTTATTCATGGATATTTAAATTTTAAATACATGGAATAAATAATACTACCGGAGAAATATTATTTGATATAATATGGTTTAATATTGGGAGTGCAATTAATTTATATAGTGGAAAATAAATTAATTAATATGGATAAGGATTGATAGACTTGGGCTTGGGCTCAATTTAATCATCAATATTGGAAGCCCAATATTCCACCTCCTTTTGATCCCCTACGTAGCCTATAAAAGCACTACATGGCCTTCATAATTAAAAAACATCATAAGACAAGAATATCATACTTGATATTTCTTGAGAGTTGAAGGAGATCCATAGGAGTTCGATAGATCGTCGCCCACACGACGTTCGGACGAGGTGCAAGGAATACGTAGGAAGATTCGAAGGTCTTCAACGTTTTGATTTCGTTTCTCCGCACAACGAATCGAGGTATAAAATCATAAACTCTCTTCTATGATTTTATGTGAATTATATTGTGATATATACATGAACATACGATCCGGGAAAACGTCGAGACCGGGATACGGGGATTCGAGATCTCCGTCGGGATCAAGAGGGGCGGCCGAACCCTACGGTTCGACCGCCGGCACCGCGCGACGAGGGACGAGCCCCGGCTGGACGCCGGGGCATGCGATCGACTTCGGTCGATCGCTGGGATGCCGCGGGCTGGCGCCGCGGCGGATCCCAGCCGCCCCTCGACGGCGGCGTGCGCATGGGGAGCCCCGGCTGAAGCCGGGGCAGGCGATCGAGCTGGGCTCGATCGCGAGGGCAGCCGAGGGCTGGAGCCTCGGCTGGGCGCCCTCCTCCTCGTGAGATGGTGGCGGTGAGTCGTCGAACTCACCGCCGGCGGGTGCTGATCGGATTAGCCCCGCGGGAATGCTGTGCATCCCCGGCGATCACCATGCACGGTGATCGCGAGCCCCGGCGGGGGCGTGGCTAGGGTTTAGCTGCGGGTTCGCCCGCGGCGACGCCTTGGTCGTGCTCCGGCTCGTTCGGTGTTCGCGATCGCTTTCTGGTGACGGGATTTCGATCGGATTATCGGTTTCCGCATATTTTGGTAATCCGGGATATCGATTTCCAGCACCTGCAAGAACCTTGTAATATAGTTAGCGTACAGTACGATCCCTCCGATACATATGTCCCGATCAAACTAGAGATATTGGTTAATCGAGATCTCTTGTTGAGTTTGATACTTGTGCGTACGTTCTAGGTTTCGTAAAATCCAGTCGTGATTGATTCAGAGAAACACATTTCTCTAATCACCTCACTATTCAACTCTGGTCAGAGATTCCGGGACTACGAACCATCAGAACACACAGGACATCCATGTTCTATATCAAGCGATCAGATCCCCTACTACCATGCACAGACTTCACACTAGATTTCGGACTGCACGAACATTGTCTCGTTTACGACTGACCTTCCCTTAAGGGAATCAGAGACAGGTTACGATACGGCTGGTCCTCTGATGAAGTCACGGTGATGTTTGGGTCTTAAGGATTAATGGTGTACAACTATATTATGGAATTCTCTACTCGATCAGTGATAACCACTTAGAGATTCCAAGGAGAGGGGGTTCAGTGAACTCATCAACAGTGAGCACACACTCAAGTATGTCGATGTCCAAACATCGAGGATCGAGATTAGCCCACATACACTAAGTGCTAGTCTCAAGGGGGAAAGGCCGGGTATCCTTGTTATTGGCGTAACCCATCGACTAGGAACTGAGTTTGACCAGTTACGTTGCGTTAACAGAATTATCTCTCGGTTTCCACAAAACCGAATTCATACAACATGTGTAACTGTACAGGACTATATATATGATTCAACATTGGGAGTAGATATAGTATATGCCATTAATATAGGTTTCATTAATTAACGAAATAAACCGTTATATAACGAAATACGGTTAACCGCTCGGCCAACCGTTGGCTCGCCGGTCACCTATTCCAACAATCTCCCACTTGACCTAGAGCCAACTATCCATGAATCTTAGTCCCATCGAATCTCGATGTTTCTCGCGGACATATTCAGATAAAGGCCTGGTACAGGGATCTCCAAAGTTATCTTCCGAAGTGACACTCTCGACTCAGACGTCACCTCTGTCATTGATCTCTTTGATCACATGATATTCTCTCAAGTACATCTTTGGACTTCTGATGAGATCTCGGTTCCTTATCATTCGCTACAGGACACCGTATAATCAGAGTACAAGTTACTTGATTATTTGCGTCCGGAACTATAACCACCATTTGGATAAAGTTCTGTGTCCAAAACAGTCTCTCTTTTACAGCTTTAGATGCTGCAACATATTCAGGTTCTCGTGGCAGAATCATTGGTCGTTGCAGGAACCGTTCCAACATACGACACCACCTCTAAGCTCGAATATGGATCCCGATATCGACTTTTAGTCATCCACATCCGATTGAAAACTAGAGTTCGTAAGTACCTCTAAATTCAACTCGGACCTCCCACAGACAAAGAATAATTTCTTAATGCTTTTGATTTGCTAGTGCTCAAGGATTTCGTTCTTCACGACTTCTAATACGCCGGTCTTGGGTTCGACTGATATTTGCTTGTGACACTCACAACATTTGTAATATCACGTCTAGTACATAGCATGCCTACATAATGCTTCCTAGTGCGGAGATATATGTGTTGTCCATTTCATCTCCTCGAATTCCATCAACATTGCAGGCACACGAATTACGAGAGATGAACCCCATGGGACATTGGCAAGAATCTCTTTAGGATTCTTCCATGCTAACCATTTAAGAAATAGTTTCTATGTACAGGGATTGAGAAGATTATGCATCCTTCTAGATCCATATCTATTGTAATGTATCAAAATACGTAGGATGCCTCTCCTCAAATCCTTTATTCGAGAAACGTGTGGATAACCGTGCTTTCGTTGAGTGCAACATCACTCAATAATCCCTATGATTAGTATGTCATCAACGTACAACACTTAAATTTCACTGCACTCCCACTAACCTTCTTGAATACAAGGTTCCTCCAAGTTTAATACCAAGTCAACGCTTTGACTATTGTATTTAAAACAAATGTTCCATTTTAGGGATGCTCTTTTCAATCCAAAAATGGATCGCTGGAGTATGCAAACCTTTTGCTCCTTTCCAGAAAATATGAAGCCTTCCGGCTGCGCTACAACTCTTCCATAATATCATATTCAAGGAAAGTAGACTTCATATCTATTTACCATATCTCATAGTCGCATTATGCAGAAATGGCCAGCAAAATCGTAATGGACTTAAGCACACCGACTGATGGAAAGATTACCTTATAAACAACACATTGTCTTTGAGTAACTTCTTTCGCCATCATCCTCGCTTTAAAGGTCACACCTTTCTATATATATATATACTCCAATGTTATAATTAATAGATCAATATGCAGCCTTTGGGAACGATTCCCTTTCGTGGATCTACCAAGGTCAACACCTTGTTGGAGTACATACAGTCCATTATGAATTTCATGGCATTAAGCCAATGTCCCATATTCGTATCCAATACGAATCAGTTGAAGTTTGTTGGATCATATCCATCGTCAACTTGATCTTGATCATTATCAAGTTGGAACAGTCTATCAGGTACCTTCCGAACACTTTCGGATTTACGAACCGACAGATGAAGAGGTATATTAGTGGTTTGTTGAATTAGTTCATCTCCAAGTACTTGTGTTTGAACTTCATAGTGTGGTTCATATTCTCGAACTATTTCGAGATTTACTATATTGCCTTTTCTATCGAATAGAAACTTCTTCTCAAAGAAGGCAACATTTCTTTAGACAAATATTTTGTTTTACAGAAATATAGTAGAATAGGTTTCCTTGTGAATGTTTAGGATACCCCACAAAATGGCGTAAGCTGGATCTACTATCCAACTTATCTCCCACTAGCCGTTTCACGCAAGCAGGATACGGGAGTGCCTAAGTTCATATGGTGTGATTTTAACTGCTTTGTGTTGGAGTAGTATACTTAATGTCTAGATTTGAGTATCATGAACTCCTTGTACACTTTCATTTACCTATTAAATACGAACATTCATTTGCTTTTAATTATTGTTAATTAAATACATGCAAATTATAGTCCTGGATTAGATACGTTGTAGTTAGTATGGTGTGCGACGTCACACAGAAGATCATACTATCGGTTACTCGTATTTAATCGAACAGATGCTCACGACCTAGATGGACACGGACCAATCCATCGGTATAGTCGTTGTGTGAGAGAGAAAATAATTTGTCTTAATTATTTTATCACACTTGTACACTTGGTGTATTGAGCGGATCGATTGAGACTCATCAATGAGGTTTGCTCGGCGATAATTGATTTGAGACTCAGTGTATTTTATTCTTAATCCCCGATACAATTGCGGGTGTGTATATTTAGTATAAGTGACTTTGATTTACCAAAGGAATTGACCGGTTTAATTATTGGGTCAATTACCGGTTAAGTTGGGTCACTATATTTTATATATGGCATGCCGTGAATTCTTGACGGGACAGTGTATCCCGGAAGGGTTGATAATATCCCCGAGATGAGCTCATAAGGATTTATTATGTAAACCTCGCGAGTGGATTTAATTCCGCATAATAAATAAGGTTGAGTGGTACTAGTCTCGGATAAAAGAGATGAATAAATTTATTAAGCAATAAATAAATTTTATTCATGGATATTTATATCTTAAATACACGGAATAAATAATACTACCGGAGAAATATTATTTGGATATAATATGGTTTAATATTGGGAGTGCAATTAATTTATATAGTGGAAAATAAATTAATTAATATTGATAAGGATTAATGGACTTGGGCAGTGGGCTCAATTTAATCTTCAATATTGGAAGCCCAATATTCCACCTCCTTTAGATCCCCTACGTAGCCTATAAAAGCACTACATGGCCTTCATAATAGACAAGACAAGATAATCATACTTGATTAGTCTAGAGAGTTGAAGGAGATCCATAGGAGTTCGATAGATCGTCGCCCACCCGACGTTCGAACGGAGTGCAAGGAATACGTGGGAAGATTCAAAGGTCATCTTGATTTCGTTTCTCCGAACAACGAATCGAAAGGTAAAAATCTAAACGCCCTTGATTTATTCGGTTTTTGGTTTATCGAGAATACCGTAGAACGCAAGATCCGAAGGATCGAACCCGGATTAGACGAACGACCACGCGGTGGTGGCGAAGCCACCGGACCGCGTGGCATCGCACGCCTAGGGTTCGGCGGCGAAGAGGAGCCCTCGGCTTCGGCCGAGGGGGCGATCGCTGGACGCGATCGCCGGCGGTGGCGGGCTGGTGCCGCCACCTCCCCACCGCGACGGTGGGGGCTCCTCCACGGCGGGCAGCAGGTCGCCGGACCTGCTGCCGGGGGCTGCCGGATGCAGCCCCATCGAACGCGATGTTCGATCGCGTGAGCGGCGGCTCGCGGGGGTTCGGTCGGGGGCGGGCTGTGCGTCTTCGGGCGCATGGTCTCCGAAGGTCGGACTCCGGCGGACGAGTCGATGTTCATGTGATCTCCGGCGAAGGTTTTCGGTCGGGTTATTGTTTCCGCAAATTTTAATAGCCCGGGATATCGAATTCCAACAATTGGTATCAGAGCGTGGTTTACGTTCGCGGTATTTTCGATAAAAATTGTTCTACCTTGCAGGGTTCCGACTATTATGGCTTGATGATTATTCGTTTAATTATTTTTTCATGTGATTGTTGGTTTAATTAAACTCTCGGACATGTCGAGATTCGTTTTTGGTGGTGAATGCTTGTAATAGTAAAAATTCGGGGGTTGACCGAATTTAGGATTTATTATTACGTTCTACCTTTTTCCGGAAATTGTATAGGGTCGATTTCATGTATAGAATCGATACCGGAATTGTAATTTAGATTATGTAATTTATTTTACGTTGGATCGATGCCGAAACGACCGCCGGAGAAGACGCGTGACGAAGGAGATGATCGTGAGGGCAACGGGACAAGGATCGACCATCCCCATGGTCGATCCCATGAGGATCGATCGATCCATGCATGGAGGCGCCGCCGGCGATGGTGGCCGGCCACCTCCTAGGCGTGGGTCGAGGGTGGTCCGGGGATCCCCACCCCGGGCTATCCCGGTCCGGTAATTCACTTTCCTAATTGGTTTGGGTTTTTCCTATTTGAGTGTTCCTATTTTTGGGAACTCTCATGGATTAGGAAAAGAATCAATTTGGAATTGATTAGGATTCCTAAATTGATTATTTCTATTTTATGGAAATATTCATGGATTAGGAATCTAATTAATTTGGAAAGTAGAAGAGTCCTAAATTATTTTATTTCCTTATTTCATTATGGAAATCATCTAGAATATTCCAAGTGGGTCTTGGATAGATTATTCTAGAGATTTAATGAAGTAGAAAGGGAAGATAAAATAAATAAAAATATTAATAATATTTAATTTTATTTTTGATTTATTCGATTGACTTAATTATTATTAATTAAGTATCTTTTGGATTTATTAAAAATAAATAGATTTAAATATTAGAAATTAATATTCTCGTCACATGGAGCATTCAAGAACGAAGACTAAAGACTAGAAGATGCGTACGGAGATGGAGTAAAGCCATAATAGTCGGAAAATAATATTCTAGTAATTATTTTGACTATGTGATAATACTACGTGCTTTATTACATGTATGCATGCTATATGTGTTTACTTTTATGCACTAGATAGCGTATCCCTTTATTGTAAAAAGCTAAGTGGGAGAGGGTATGGAATCATACCCATGGTCTCCATTGCTGCTCTCTTGGTGACTTTTGTAAACTTTTGAAGTTTATATAGATAAGTTATTGGAGGAGAGTTCTTGTAATTCCTCTTACGAGAAACATTGATTAAGTTTATCAAACAATGCCTAATTTGTCTTTCCAAAGCTGATTTCAAGTCGACTCATTCTCACCCCGGGGAGTGGAATGGAGCCAAAGCCACTTGGTCATGTCGAGGACACAAATTAGAGGCAGTCGTACCACTCTTTGATAGATGGATCGATTGTCTGCTCGGCTCCCTCATTTATGAGAGATAGGGTTGTTCGCATGGTGAATCACTGGTTAGAAACTTCGAGTTTCACTTATGATTCTCCGCGTCTTGATTTACAAAATCAAATGGGTCAAGTAATTGGATTTCAATTGTATAAGTCTTTTGGTATGGTAAACGTCCACACTATCGTGGCTTGCTATATCGAATGGGACTTTAGATCGATTGATGTAGACAGTTATAGAAGGGAGTGAAGGATCCGTGTGTCAACGTAAACGTCCACACTATCGTGGCTTGCGGTGATATGCGAGTCTCAAACAAACTTCTTAGTACTGAGTAATGGTTAACACTTAGGTACGCTTCATAGTATTCCTCCCATCGAGGTAACGCTATTGATGATGTACGACCGAAGGAAATCTAATTGCTAAATCATTTGGGTGGGTAAACGTCCACACTATCGTGGCTTGCCTTACCTGATGGGATTTTAGATGTGATTAGTGATTTAATGATATTATTTAAGGGAGATAATATCGGATATTAAATTGTTTGTTTGTTTTATGTGCTTATAGGTTAGGAATGACTGTGACCACACTTTGTGATATACTTAAAGATGAAAACTCACTGGTTCCATATAGTACTGATTGGAAAAGAAATATGGACACTGTCCAGACTGTTGAGCCTTCTGAATCCACTGATGACCCAACTCATGAGGATATTTGGAATGACCTCAGAATGATGTTGAGACATAGCGTGGAAGCCGGACAAGAAGTGATTGACATACTCTATAAATTCAGTCCTCTTGAGGAGTCGCTTAAAAACGATTTCAAAAGAGCTGAACTTATAAGTATGATCAGAAAATCACAAGCTCTTGTGGCTAATATGGAAGTGCAAGCAAAGAAGCCCAGTAGTTCCAAACCACGGAATGGGAAGAGCAAGCCGCGAGGCAAGTGCTATCGATGCAAGCAGTCTGGGCACTGGAGGTCTGATTGTCCTCTCATCAAAGGTACGAAATTTTCCTTAGTCACTGAAACATTATCAGTGGTGTTATCTACCAGCACCTGGTGTGTAGATACGGGGGCCACTGATCATGTCTGCAATTCATTGCAGGGGTTCCAGGAAACCCGGAGACTTAGAGAGGGAGAGATCGTGGTCTACATGGGCAATGCCGCGAGGGTGGCGGCTGTTGCAGTGGGAGACGTTCACTTACGCTTCAGTAGTGATAGGATTTTAGTTTTACATAATTGTCTTTATGTACCCAACTTTAGAAAGAATTTAATTTCGGTTTCTAAACTTATTATGAATGGATATTCTGTCTCTTTTGACCACTCGGTGATCATAAGAAGAAACAGTGAGATTATCTGTTCTGGTACATTGGTGGACGATTTGTATGTGCTAAATCCTGAGTCTAACACGATGCAACTAACCGAGAGTAATAACACATCTACGAACACCAATAAGAGAAAGGAACCTTCTAGGATGAATCAATTATACTTGTGGCACTTAAGGCTAGGTCATATTAACTCAAATAGAATTCAAAGGTTGAAAGCTGATGGTCTCATCAGTGGTGTTGAAGGAGAGGACCTTCCAACTTGCGAATCCTGTTTAGAGGGAAAAATGACCAAGCGTTCTTTTTCTGGTAAAGGACGAAGGGCTGAACAAGTATTGGATTTGATTCACTCTGATGTATGCGGACCTATGTCTACCCAGGCAAAGGGAGGGTACGAGTATTTCATCACTTTCACTGATGATTACTCAAGGTATGGATTTGTATACCTGATGCGCCGCAAGAGCGAATCCTTTGACAAGTTCAAGGAGTTCAAGGCTCTTGTGGAGAACCTTCAAGGTAAATCCATTAAATGCCTGCGATCTGATCGCGGAGGCGAGTACCTGTCTGGAGAATTCAAGGCATACTTGGCAGAGAATGGGATTGATTCCCAAATGACATCACCATATACTCCCCAGCAAAATGGTGTGTCAGAAAGAAGGAATAGGACTCTTATGGAAATGGTGCGATCAATGATGAGTTACTCGGACTTACCTATCATGTTCTGGGGATATGCCTTAGAAACAGCGGCGCACATTCTGAACTTGGTTCCATCTAAAACGGTTCCTTCAACACCCATGGAACGATGGAGCGGGCGCAAGCCTAGCTTGAGACACGTTCGGATCTGGGGGTGCCCTGCACATGTGTTGAAGGTAGGTGCCGATAAATTAGAACCTCGTACTGAAGTGCGGTTGTTTATAGGATATCCTAGAGGAACTAAAGGTGGCATGTTCTATAGTCCTAAGGACCAGAAGATCGTTATAAGTACTAACGCTCGGTTCTTGGAGGAAGACTATGTCATGGACCACAAGCCCAAGAGTGACATAATGCTTGATGAATTGAGAGGTAACACTGAAGACCTAGACACAGCCGAACCGAGTATAGATACACCACTAGAATCTGCACCTGACACTGTCACTGTTAATACACCGGAACGCCGTCGTAGTGGGAGGGTTGTTAAGCAACCAGACCGATGGATTGGACTGGGTGAGTCTTCGGACTCTGGACCTGGAGTTCATGAAATCGATCCCTGGACCTATGATGAGGTGGTACAAGATATAGATGCGCCTTCTTGGAAGAAAGCGATGAAATCCGAAATTGAATCTATGGATTCTAATAAAGTCTGGGATCTTGTAGAACCACCAAGCGGCGTAAAGCCAATTGGGTGTAAATGGGTCTACAAGAGAAAGAGAGGATCTGACGGAAAGGTTGAAACCTTTAAAGCTCGGCTTGTTGCGAAAGGATATACTCAAAAAGAGGGAATCGATTATGAGGAGACCTTCTCGCCGGTAGCCAAGATAAAGTCGATCCGGATTCTCTTATCCATAGCAGCTCATATGGATTATGAGGTGTGGCAAATGGATGTCAAGACAACTTTCCTAAATGGAAGTCTTGACGAGACGATTTATATGAAACAACCAGAAGGATTCATTGCTAAGGGGCGAGATCATCTAGTGTGCAAGCTTAATCGATCCATTTATGGATTGAAACAAGCCTCGAGATCGTGGAACCTGCGGTTGGACGAAGTAGTCCAATCTTTTGGATTTAGTCAAAGCATGGACGAATCGTGTGTGTATTGGAAACGTGATGGGAAGAAGGTGGTGTTTCTCGTGCTTTATGTAGACGACATTCTTCTCATTGGCAACAGTGTGAAAATGTTATCAGACATAAAGGGATGGTTGTCTAGACAATTCGATATGAAAGATTTGGGAGAAGTCGGGCATGTTCTAGGGATCAAGGTTATAAGGGATCGCCGGAATAGAACATTGTACCTATCCCAGCAATCTTACATAGACACGATTCTGGCTCGTTTTAACATGCAAGATTCCAAGAAGGGTGAACTACCCTTCAGTAAAGGAACTTATCTTTCTAAGGAGATGTGTCCTCAGACACAAAAGGAGAAAGATGAAATGAAAGCAGTTCCCTACGCTTCGGCTGTGGGAAGCTTAATGTATGCAATGTTATGTACGAGGCCTGATATCTGCTATGCAGTTGGCGTAGTAGCGAGATATCAGAGTAACCCTGGAAAGGCTCATTGGACTACCGTAAAGAGCATTTTCAAGTATTTGCGAAATACTAGGGATTATGTTCTGAGTTACGGGGCAGACAATCTGATTCCTTTGGGTTATACGGATTCGGATTTCCAAACTGATAAGGACCGGTGTAAGTCGTGATCAGGCTATGTGTTTCAATATTAAAGGAGGAGGAGTTTTAACATGGAAGAGTGATAAGCACGATGCTTTTCGGACTCTCCCATGGGTAACCAAATAGCGGCCTCAGAGGCAGCGGAAGATTTGGTATGGCTCCGGTATTACCTCTGGGACTTAGATGTGATTCTTAGTTTACCAAAGGCTATGTAAATAGCGGTGCAGTGGCAAACTTTAAGAGATCACGAGTCCATAAGTGTAAGATAACACATAGGGCAAGTACCACCGGATACGAGTCATCGTCAGAGGGACGATGCAGTAGTCACCAAGATAGCTTCAGAGCGGAAACCTAGATTGCTCATTCACATGGTACTTCTTGGAAGTACAGATCAAGCACGTGATGAGTATGGGAGTCGGGAGTTTGGAGGATAAGACTAGACCTTAGTATAATGGGGAGATTGTGGGAGTAGTATACTTAATGTCTAGATTTGAGTATCATGAACTCCTTGTACACTTTCATTTACCTATTAAATACGAACATTCATTTGCTTTTAATTATTGTTAATTAAATACATGCAAATTATAGTCCTGGATTAGATACGTTGTAGTTAGTATGGTGTGCGACGTCACACAGAAGATCATACTATCGGTTACTCGTATTTAATCGAACAGATGCTCACGACCTAGATGGACACGGACCAATCCATCGGTATAGTCGTTGTGTGAGAGAGAAAATAATTTGTCTTAATTATTTTATCACACTTGTACACTTGGTGTATTGAGCGGATCGATTGAGACTCATCAATTAGGTTTGCTCGGCGATAATTGATTTGAGACTCAGTGTATTTTATTCTAAATCCCCGATACAATTGCGGGTGTGTATATTTAGTATAAGTGACTTTGATTTACCAAAGGAATTGACCAGTTTAATTATTGGGTCAATTACCGGTTAAGTTGGGTCACTATATTTTATATATGGCATGCCGTGAATTCTTGACGGGACAGTGTATCCCGGAAGGGTTGATAATATCCCCGAGATGAGCTCCTAAGGATTTATTATGTAAACCTCGCGAGTGGATTTAATTCCGCATAATAAATAAGGTTGAGTGGTACTAGTCTCGGATAAAAGAGATGAATAAATTTATTAAGCAATAAATAAATTTTATTCATGGATATTTATATCTTAAATACACGGAATAAATAATACTACCGGAGAAATATTATTTGGATATAATATGGTTTAATATTGGGAGTGCAATTAATTTATATAGTGGAAAATAAATTAATTAATATTGATAAGGATTAATGGACTTGGGCAGTGGGCTCAATTTAATCTTCAATATTGAAAGCCCAATATTCCACCTCCTTTAGATCCCCTACGTAGCCTATAAAAGCACTACATGGCCTTCATAATAGACAAGACAAGATAATCATACTTGATTAGTCTAGAGAGTTGAAGGAGATCCATAGGAGTTCGATAGATCGTCGCCCACCCGACGTTCGAACGGAGTGCAAGGAATACGTGGGAAGATTCAAAGGTCATCTTGATTTCGTTTCTCCGAACAACGAATCGAAAGGTAAAAATCTAAACGCCCTTGATTTATTCGGTTTTTGGTTTATCGAGAATACCGTAGAACGCAAGATCCGAAGGATCGAACCCGGATTAGACGAACGACCACGCGGTGGTGGCGAAGCCACCGGACCGCGTGGCATCGCACGCCTAGGGTTCGGCGGCGAAGAGGAGCCCTCGGCTTCGGCCGAGGGGGCGATCGCTGGACGCGATCGCCGGCGGTGGCGGGCTGGTGCCGCCACCTCCCCACCGCGACGGTGGGGGCTCCTCCACGGCGGGCAGCAGGTCGCCGGACCTGCTGCCGGGGGCTGCCGGATGCAGCCCCATCGAACGCGATGTTCGATCGCGTGAGCGGCGGCTCGCGGGGGTTCGGCCGGGGGCGGGCTGTGCGTCTTCGGGCGCATGGTCTCCGAAGGTCGGACTCCGGCGGACGAGTTGATGTTCATGTGATCTCCGGCGAAGGTTTTCGGTCGGGTTATTGTTTCCGCAAATTTTAATAGCCCGGGATATCGAATTCCAACACTTTGGTGGTAACACTATTCAGCAAATGGATGACTGTCAAAAGTGCAGGACTTTTAGAGTTTAGCCGGCAATTTGGTGAACCCCTTTTGTTGATCGAACCATGTCCAACAAAGTTTGATTCCAACATTCGGACACTCAATACAATTAAAGAGTTCCAGACGGAGTCCATTGCCAGAGAATCGTATTCTCTTTTAGATAGTCAATAAGCTTGGTGCTTAAATATTTATTATCACGATCAAATCGTAATTTATAAATATAGCAACCAAGTTGGTTTCCTACTTTGATGTCTAAAATTATTGAACATTTCAAAATTAAAGACGTGTACTTCATAAGTACATTAGGCAGTTGAAAACCACCCATACCACTATGACATTAGTGGATCACACATCTCCGTTTGGATCAAATCCAATAGACCTTCAACACACTCAACTAGCGTGCTAAAGTTGTGCGGGGTTTTGACTTTTATCTATTGCTTATATTTGGGTTTAGTTCATTCTTGTTTATTTGTTAATCGTCTTTAGGAAATCATATTTGCTTTCTTTTGCATAAAGGAAATCGGATTTCCAAAAACAAAATTAAAACCTTTACCTTCTATATCAAATATAAAAGTAAGATCTAATAATAGAACGTTTCTATTAATAACAGGTTTCTAAAATTAGACGAAACAAATAATCAATTGTTCAAAACAATAGAATAACTAAAACCCAATACGAACCTTTGTCAAAACGCTTCTGCCCAAGGTATTTTAGCAGTTATGGCCCTATGGCCTTCATTCACACAATGATGGCAAGCGTCATCAACTCATTTGTTGACCTTGTTCTTAGTCGCCCTTCTAGTATCACCTTTATCCATCTTTACGCTTAGACCGGAAACCATTTCCGTCATTTTCTTCAAGAAGAACACTTCTTTCTTGAAGAAGAAGCAATGAGAACAAATTTCTCGTATCGATGGTTGAATCGTTGATCAACATCTTGAACAACTTATCCATTTAAGGATCGAGCTTGTTCATGTTGTAGTTCATAATGAACGATTCATAAGAACTAGGAATCCACTTCTCATAAGTGGCAGTCCTCAGCAGTCAAAGGTTGATTGAGATTATCAAATAATCTATTCTCAAGTAGATAGAGGCACTCATCATTTTAAATCACAAGATTGAGATTCCAATTCAAATGGCTTGGGCCAGTGAGTTTTGATTTGGATTGGTCGAGTATCGATCTTAGGGAATATTACTGAGAAATATTAAAAAGATTAACATTGAGATAATTCATTATTAATGATTACAATTAAATGTTTGGTCTTTATCATTTAATTGCCTCCCACTAAATTTTTCGAATTCCGCTATCCTCTAGCAGACAGACGGGAAAACTTATTTTTCCTTAGTTGGGCTTTAGGTCCAATAGCGTGAGTATAACCCGTAGTTAATCTAGCCCGATTATATTCAACTAAAGGTAGAAACATTTTCAATCACATCTCTATGTGACCCTAAAGATTACTTTTCCTCTCCATGACAATGAACTACGTTAATCGTACCCTTCAAAGTCAACCATGTGTCAATGGACTCTAGTAAACATGTGTAAGCCCATAGTTAATCTATCCGACCACACATAAAATCGTCGCTAACACCTCTCCATTTTATGTCAATTGTAACGCCCCGACCCGTTGAGGGGTCAAAGCCCGACCCTAATGGGTCGGATCGGTTACCAATGACTGCCATCGGGAGTGATATCCTGGCCCCACTGTACCAACATTCGTCTTTTCCAGCGCACTTTGTCCTCACTCGTGCGCACCAGGGAGACTTCCCAAGGGGTCACCCATCCTAGAATTACTCCAGAGCCAGCACGCTTAACTTTGGAGTTCTTATGGGAGGATGCCCAGAAAAGTAGATGCATCTGTTGGTATGAGTAGCATATTCAATTCCTTTAAACCTTTGAATTTTCTGGGGCGTTACAATCACCCCACCTTTTATGCGCAACGTCCTCGTTGTGCGCCTTCCTTTCCCAAGACCTACCATTCGTGCATGATTCTAGAGGTGGCCCCTACGGGTACTCTCACCAACTTCTGGGTGGAGCACTTGGTCCCGCATGGCACTTAGTTCCCGCAATTCCGGTCGGCATCTGCTCTGATACCATTTGTAACTGTTGGAAATCGACTACCCGGGATGCGTTCGTTCGATTGCTCGAACATCCAAACGATCCCAGTCGACCTCCGGTGTCGCTACTTCGTTCACGTGACAGCCCGTATTCCGAATCACGCCCAGCCATCGCCCCGGAGGACAACTGCGCGAAACGGAGCTGATCTGCCTCAATTCTGCGACCGCCGAATGCAGACCAGCGGTCGCTGGAGGAACTGCAAACGGCGACCGCCGTTTGCCCTCTGGCGACCGCCGTTTGTCCGCGAACAGCAACGCGACGTTGCTGTTCCGGGCTCGTTTCCGGGTCGTTTTTCCTCATCCGACTACCGATCCAGAGGTCCTAGAACCCCCAGTAGTCGAGGAATATGATCCACGACCCCGGAACCCGATCTACGTTCATGTATGATCAACGAGTAAATGAGATCGAATAAATGCGGAATAAGAATCGATCTCATACCTTCTCGGTCGATTGTTGAGACCTTAGCGATTGCTAGTGTATGGCTCTTCCCTTGACTCCAACCGCTGTGTGGGCAACGATCCGTTGGGTCTCCCTTTTACTGCTTCTCTGATAAACCACCGCAATATTCTTTTTACTCTTTCTGTGTAAAATAATTGCGCAAAGCTTTATTAATTTTTACAGAGGAAATTATATTTGCGCTAACGCAATTAATTTCTGCTGCAAAAATAAATGCGGCGAATGATAGGTTTAGGAGAGGGAAAGGGGGGGGGGGGGGGGGGGTTTAAATAGAGTTACACTAGGGACCTCTTAGGTAAATTAATTAGGGGCTAAAATGAAATATTAATTAACTTGGAATACTTAAAAGCAATTCCTTAATTAATCGATTTCAAATTTAATTATTATTAACTCCACTATAAAATAATAATTGAATTCCCGAAATTAATTTAATATTATATCAACAATAATATTTCCGCCGAAATTACATACACGACCTTCCCCGTGTTTAAGATATCGAATGTCCACGAATTAATTTTATTACTAATAATTAAATTAATTCATTTTTCTTATTATCCGAGACTAGTACCACTCATCCTTATTATCATGTGGAACAAATCCACCTGCAGGGTTTACATGATAAACTTTATGAGCTCATCTCGGGGACATCATCAACCCGATAAACGGGACACGGTTTCCTTTCTATAATCTATAGCATGCCGTGCGTACAATTACGATTCCCAATTTACCGAGAATCTCGACTAATCAATTAGTCTCACTCATTGGCATATTAAAGAACCGAGAATTGGACACACGCACCTATAATTATATAGGGATTAGGAATTCGTATATCCGTAATATCTGAGGTCTAGTTCGATTACATCGATTAGTATAAATCGAACGCCCTCCCGTGGTCCTGCTCAATACACCAAGTGTACGAGTGTAACATAATAGTCAAGACCAACTATTACCCAGTCACACTACGACATACCGATGGATCGTCCCTGTCCATCTAAGTCGTGAGCTTTTGTTCGATAGTATACGAGTAACCGATAGTGTGATCTTCCGCGTGTCTCCTCACGCCATACTGTCTACAACGTATATATCTAGGACTATTGCATAAAGTACATGATAGACAAAATGCCGACAGTTTGATTAATAGATAATGAAAAACACAGATAAGGAGTTCCATATTGTCACTAAACTAGACATTTAGAATATAACTCCATCAGTAACGCCCCGGCCCGTTGAGGGGTCGAAGCCCGACCCTAATGGGCCGGCTCGATTACCAATGACTGCCGTCGAGAGTGATATCCTGGCCCCACTGTACCAACACGTGTCTTTTCCAGCGCACTTTGTCCTCACTCGTGCGCACCCAGGTGCATGATTCTAGAGGCGGCCCCTACGGGTACTCTCACCAACTTCTGGGTGGAGCACTTGGTCCCGCATGGCACTTAGTTCCCGCAATTCCGGTCGGCACCTGCTCTGTTACCATTTGTAACGCCCCGGCCCGTTGAGGGGTCGAAGCCCGACCCTAATGGGACGACTCGGTTACCAATGACTGCTGTCGGGAGTGATATCCTGGCCCCACTGTACCAATACGTGTATTTTCCAGCGCACTTTGTCCTCACTCGTGCGCACCCAGGACACTTCCCAGGGGGTCCTTATAGGAGGATGCCGAGAAAAGCAGATGCATCTGTTGGTATGAGTAGCATATTCAATTCCTTTAAGCCATTGAATTTTCTGGGGCGTTACATCAATAAATTACAACTTAACTCACAAGCAGTACTCCCCGAAAACACGACATACCATACTACTTGTAAGTGGCTTTCACATAATTTATTGTCGGTACAAGGAAAAGAGAAAGAACGACACATCGGGTTCTCCTTTAAGGCTTGATATACATGTTGGAAATCGATATCCCGGACTATCAAAATTTGCGCAACCGATAACCCGATCAAAATCCTCGATCGCCGGAGAACAACCGCGCGCCGCCGTACGTGCCGGAGCTCAACCGATCACCACCACGGTCCGCCCGTGGTGCCCAGGCGAGCCCCTGCACGGGGCTCGCGATCGCCTCACGGCAATCGCTGGGATGCCTCACGGCATCCCCGGGGCTGCTCGTAGCAGCCCCGCAGCGGGTCATCGAACCCGCTGCTCGCATGGGGTCAGCCCCGTGCACCCCTGCTACGGGAACTCCCGTAGCGCGCACGGGGCAGCTGCGGGTCACCCCGCAGCGATTCGCGATCGAGCTCATGGGCTCGAGCGCCCCCCGACGTCCAGCCGGGGCTTCACGCGACGCACGTGATCGAACCCTAGGTTCGATCGCACCCCTCGGCTCCCAGCCGAGGGTCGATCCCGGAGGGGATCTCTAGGCCGCCGGCGGTCCGGTGGTCTTCGACCACCACCGCCCGGTCTATTCCTGTCCCCGGTCTCGTCTTTTTCCGGATCGTTATTCATGTATGTTCTGCGATTAATTTCACATAAAATCATACAAGGGTGTTTATGATTTTACCTTCGATCTTGTTGTGCGGAGAAACAAGATGATTTGAAGACCTTCGGATCTTCCCACGTATTCCTTGCACTTCGTTCGAACGTCAAGTGGGCGACGATCCTCCGAACTCCTTATGGATCTCCTTCACGAACTCTCTAGAATATCAAGTATGATAATCTTATGATTTCAATTGAGGCTCCTAGGATCTCAAGCTCATTCAACAAACTCATCATCTTGAGAACGTGCTCCCCAACGGGCGTTCCTTCAGACTGAGTAGTTGACATGAGGACTCTCATGGCTTCTTGACTAGCCGCACGATCTTGATGTCCAAACATCTCCTTGAGGTTGTACAGCATGTCATCGGCGGTGGCCATTGACTCATGTTGGGTTTGGAGTACATTTTGTTGGAAATCGATATCCCGGGCTATTAAAATTTGCGGAAAATAATAACCCGACCGAAATCCTCTCGCCGGAAACCGATCACGAACACCATGAAGAACCGGGGTCCGATAAGAGAATCTCCGCGAGGGCGAAACCCTAGCCGAACCCCCATGCATGGGGTTCGCGATCGCCGTGCATGGCGATCGGCGGGGATGCAGGGTGCATCCCCGCGGGGCTGTCGGACCAGCACCCGCCGGCGGTGAGTTCGGCGACTCACCGCCACCGCCACACGAGGAGGAGGGCGCCCAGCCGCGGCTGCCCTCGCGATCGAGCCAAGCTCGATAGCCCGCCCCGGTTTCAGCCGGGGCTCCCCGTGCGCACGCCGCCGTCGAGGGCGGCTGGGATCCGCCGCGGCGCCAGCCCGCGGCATCCCAGCGATCGACCGAAGTCGATCGTATGCCCCGGCGTCCAGCCGGGGCTCGTCCCTCGTCGTGCGGTACTGGCGGTCGAACCCTAGGGTTCGGCCGCCCCTTTCGATCCTCGCCGGGGATCTCGAATCCCCGTCCCCGAGGTTCGTCGTTTTCCCAGATCGTGTGTTCATGTATATGTCACAATTAATATCACATAAAATCACACAAGGGTTTTATGATATTACCTTCAATTCGTTGTGCGGAGAACCGAAATCAAGTTGAAGACCTTACGACCTTCCCACGTATTCCTTGCACTAGCTTGAACGTCGGGTGGGCGACGATCCTCCAAGCTTATGGATCTACTTCACGAACTCTCTAGAATATCAAGTATGATAATCTTATGGTGTAGGTAAATTGTGAAGACCATGTAGTGCTTTTATAGGCTACGTAGGGGATCTAAAGGAGGTGGAATATTGGGCTTCCAATATTGATGATTAAATTGACCCCAAGCCCAAATCTATTAATCCCATGAATATTAATTAATTTATTTTCCACTATATAAATTAATTGCACTCCCAATATTAAACCATATTATATCAAATAATATTTCTCCGGTAGTATTATTTATTCCGTGTATTTAATATTTAAATATCCATGAATAAAATTAATTTATTGCTAATTAATTTATTCATCTCTTATATCCGAGACTAGTACCATTCAACCTTAATTATTATGCGGAACAAATCCACTCATGAGGTTTACATAATAATTCCTTATGAACTCATCTCGGGGATATTATCAACCCTTCACGGATACACTTTCCCGTCAAGTATTCACGGCATGTCATATATAAAATATAGTGACCCAACTTAGCCGGTAATTAACCCAATAATTAAATTGGTTAATTCCTTTGGAAAATCAAAGTCACTTATATTAAATATACACACCCGCAATAGTATCGGGGATTAAGAATAAAATACTGTGAGACTTGAATCAATTATCAATGGCAATCCTAATTGATAAGTCTCAAGCGATCCGCCCAATACACCAAGTGTACAAGTGTGATAAAATAATTAAGACAAATTATTTTCTCTCTCACACAACGACTATACCGATGGATTGGTCCGTGTCCATCTAGGTCGTGAGCAATTGTTTGATTAAATACGAGTAACTGATAGTATGATCTTCTGTGTGGGCCCGCACACCATACTAACTACAACGTATAGAATCCAGGACTATATTTTGCATATATTTAATTATCAATAATTAAATGCAAACGATTGTTTATTAATTAAATTGATTAAATGCTATGATCGGGAGTTACCGTTACTTAAATCTAGAGATTAAGTACACAACTCCAACAATCTCCCACTTGTACTAAGGTCTAGTCATTTCCTCCAAACTCCCGACTCCCATACTCATCACGTGCTTAAGTTGTACTTCCAAGAAGTACCATGTGAATGAGCAATCTAGGTTGCCGCTCTAGAGTTATCTTGGTGACTACAGCGTCGTCTCCCTCGACGATGACTCGTATCAGGTGGTACTTGCTCTATGTGTTATCATCACTTTTTTACTTATGACTTCTTCCAGTTTACCGTGCACCGCTATACAATAGCGTTTGGTAAACTAAGAGTCATATCCAAGTCCAGAGGTTATCCCGGAACCTAACCAAAACTTCCGCTGCCTCTGAGGCTGCTATTCGGTTATGAGAGATTCCGAGAAGCATCCTGCTTATCACTCTTTCATTTCAAGGTTCCACCTCTTTCTAAAAGTGAACACATAGCCTGATATCGACTTACACTGGTCCTTCTCTGATTTGAGATCTGAGAATATGTAATCAAAGAAGATTTCGTCTTGCTTAGTAATCTAGTACTTCCAAGTACTTTTACAGCATTCGAATATCTCTTGTCCAGATTACTTTGATATCCTCCCACTATGCAAACCGCATAGTTGATATCAGGTTCTTGTTTTATAACATTGCATTTATAAAGTTTTCCACACTAGTAGTGTAGGAAACTGCTTTGTCTTTATCTATCTCCTTCATGTGTTCGAAACACATACCCTTAGATAGATGTATGTTCTGTATCTGAAAGGCAATAACCTTTCTCAGAACTATGCATGTTTAAAACAAACCATAATTGTATAAGATATCTAGGCGAAGTACAATGTTCTTATCCTTAGATCGAAAGATCTCAAGAACATGTTCCAACTTCTACTCAATCTTATATTCCGATTCATTTAGACAACCATCATCTTATGTCTGACGACACTTTTACATTGTTGCCAATGATAAAATGCTATCTACATAAAATTCCGAGAAACACCACCTAGTTTCCATTACGTCTCCAATACACTTTTCGTCTATGCCTTTTGTTGAATCCATCAGATGGACTATCTCATCAATTCGCAAGTTCCACGATTTACAGCCTTGCATCAATTCCATAAATGGATTGAGTTGTACTCTAAATGATCTTGCCTCTTAACAATAAACCTTTATTGCTTTCTAAGTAGGCACATTTAGATCTAGTACTATATTTTGTGCAGAGCTAGGGATCGATTTCATCTTTACTAGATCCAGAGTTCGAAACTCTTCTAGTCTTATGAACATCTCTGGTCGTCAAACAACCTCCCACTGCAATGGCATTCCGGTGTATAAACAGTAATAACAGTAGGTGCAGTTAGTGGTGTACTTCTACTCGGTTTGGCTGGTTCTAAGTCTTTGTCCTTTTTCTCATTCCAAGGTATTACGTTAGTTACGGCTTTGTAGTTCATCTAATAGTCTTCCTCTAAGAACCGGGCGTTAGAGCTTATAACGTCCTTCTGGTTCATAGTACTATAGAACACAATATTTTGTTCATCTAGGATATCCTACAACCACATTGAATGTGCCGTTGTTTCCAGAAATATCCATAGAACATAGGTAGTTCCGAACAACTTGTTATTTTACTATTAGAATCCTATTTCTTATTACTGCCACACCATTTCTACACGTGAGTGTATGGTGTAGTCATTTGAGACTTAATCTCAATCTTTGATTATGCTATGTGTTATTTAGATAGGTGGTAGCCTCCGCGACTAAGTCGCAGGCTTCCAATGGATATACTTCGAAGGTTCCCCATAATTGCTTTGTGACTAAAACACTTCGCTTTTATAGCACATCAAACATTCTAATCCATCTTTGAGTATTTTTAAAAGAATCACTCATACCTTTCTAATTACACATATGTCTGCATAAATCAGTATTTGATCATTCTTAATACTTGTCAGAATTCTACCCTTTATCCAGAAAGGTTTGCTTAGTTGTATTATCTTCCAAATTCAATTCTTAGGTCGGAAGGTTCATTCCTTCAACTATAACTGATCAAATCAATTTCGACCTTTTGAATCTTATTTGAATAAATACTACTAAGTATAAGAATTCACAAGTATAATGATTTAACAAGAAATATATTTAATAAGTAAAACAAGTTATAGAACGGTTTGTTGCATTGTGGTAGACTAAGGATTCATATTATTGCTATCCAATGTACCAGAATAGATAATGCCATTATTTCTTATCAAAATCATCAAATGATTAAAGAAATAAAATATCCATTCATAAATAATAGAAATCCAGAACAAAAGTTCTTTCTAAAATTAAAGGGGTACATAAAGCAATAAACTTGAAATGAAATCCTATAACTACTCATTGATAAAGCCTCTATTGCAACAACTGCTTTCTCCACATCACTTCCCTTGACCATTCCTTCATTTCCAAGTCTTTGGGTTTCCTGGTGCCCCTGCATTTTAAATGCATACATACCGTCAGTGGTTCCATATCTACCAACCAGGCTTCTGGTAGATAACACTGCTGACTATGTTTTTTAAAGACTAAGGAGAGAATCTTATACCTTCTTGAGGAGAAAATACAGACTTCCAGTCCCCAGAATGTTTTCTTTGAGAATGACTGCCCAAAGGCTTTCTCACCCTATTGCGTGGTCCAAGTGCTTTAGGACTATAGGGCTTCTTTGTCTGCTTCTCCATCCCTTGGTCTATGCCCTTAGGTTCAAAACCTTTGGCTTTGGCCATAAGAGCTTGCGATTGTCTCAACTCATCCAAAAGGTCCAACATCTCGAAAACGTGTTCAAGCGTTTCCTCGAAGCGACTGACCTTTATGAGTATCCTCATCGCCTCTTTTCTAACCTTCTCATTGTCTCTAAACATTAGCTTGAGTTTCAGCATGATATCATGATTAGTGGTTAATGCAAAAGCATTGTTCCACTTCTCAAAATCAGCTTTTTCCTCAACAGTTGAGACACGTGTAGGTTCAGGAGGACAAAGTTCACTGAGTACTAAATTGTACTCAGCAACAGTCTGGGTAATGTCTAATTCTTTATTCCATCCAACACAATATGGAACCAGTGCGTTGAATTCCTTGAGTATCACAGAAAGTGGATTTATAGCTATTATCTAAACCTATAAGCACATTTTAAACATACAATCAATTTAATATCCGATATTATCTCCCTCAAATAATATCATTAAATTACTAATTACATCTAAAATCCCATCAGGTAAGGCAAGCCACGTGGTGTGGACGTTTACCCACCCAAATGATTTAGCAATTAGATTTTCTTTGGTCATACATCACTTATAGCGTAACCTCGTGGGGAGGAATACTATAATGCGTATCTAAGTGTAAACCATTACTCAGTACTAAAGTAAATCGTTTGGAATTGCTACATCACCGCAAACCACGTGGTGTGGACGTTTACGATAACTTCACAATTCTTCACAATTACTTATAACTGTCTACATCAATTAATCCAAAATCCGTTAGTATAGCAAGCCACGTGGTGTGGACGTTTACTACACCAAGAGACTTTTATAATTGACTCCCAATTACAAGATCCATTCGATTTTCGTAAATCAAGACGCGGAGAATCATAAGTGAAACTCGAAGTTTCTAACCAGTGATTCACCATGCGAACAACCCTATCTCTCATTAGATAAGGGAGCCGAGCAGACAATCGATCCACCTTCAAAAGGATGGTACGAATGTCTCTAATTTGTGTCATCCACATGACCAAGTGGCTTTGACTCCATTCCACTCCCCGGGGTGAGAATGAGTCGACTTGAAGTCAGTTTCAGAAAGACAAATTAGGCATTGTTTGATAGACTTAATCAATGTTTCTCGTAAAAGGAATTACAAGAACTCTCCTCCAATGACATGTCTATATGAACTTCAAAAGCTCATAAATGTCACCAAGAGAACAGTAATGGAGACCATGGGAATGTTTCCATCCCCTCTTCCACTTAGCTTTTTATAACAAAGGGATACGCTATCTAGTGCATAAAGTAAACACATACAGCATGCATACAAGCAATAAAGCACATAGTATCACATAGTCAAAATAATACTAGAAAATTATTTTCCGACTATCGTGGATTTATTCCATCTCCGTACGCATCTTCTAGTCTTCAGTCTTCGTTCTTGAATGCTCCATGTGACGAGAATATTAATCCCAATATTTAAATCTATTTATTTTTAATAAATCCAAAAGATACTTAATTCGAAAATTAAGTCAATCGAATAAATCAAAAATAAAATTAAATATTATTAATATTTTTATTTATTTATTTTCCTTTCTAATTCTATTAAATCTCTAGAATCCTATCCAAGTAAGACTTGGAACATTCTAGAAGATTTCTATAATAGAATAAGGAAATAAAATAAATTAGGACTCTTCTACTTTCCAAAATTAATTAATTTCCATGTCCATGAAAATTCCCATAAAATAGGAATAATAAATTAGGAAATAAATTAATTTATTAATCAATTATTTTCCTTTCCAATTCTATTAAATCTCTAGAATCCTATCCAAGTAAGACTTGAATATTCTAGAAGACTTCTATAATAGAATAAGGAAATAAATTAATTCCAATTAATTCTTTTCCTATTTCCATGAGAGTTCCCAAACTTAGGAATACTCAAAATAGGAAAACCGAATCAATTAGGAAAGTGAATCTTGGTAGGAGTAGCATGGGTTGGGGAACCCCACACCACCCCCACCGTCGACCACCACCGCCGGGGACCACCACCGCCGCCGCCCCCAGCCCACGCGCTACCACCACCGGTGGCCGGCGTGGCCGGAAGCCCTAGCGGGCAGCCCCTTTGTGGCGGGTCGATCGATCCTCATGGGGATCGATCATGGGGATGATCGACCCCCCGGTTTTTCGTCCTCTTCATCTTCTTCGTCACACGTGTTCTCCGGCGGTCGTCTCGGCATCGATCCAACGTAAATAAATTAAAAAATAATAAATTTACAATTCCGGTATCGATTCTATACATGAAATCGACCCTATACAATTTCCGGAAAAACATAGAACAATAATAATAAATCTAAATTCGGTCAACCCCCGAATTTTTACTATTACAAGCATTCATCCACACAAAACGAATCTCGACATGTCCGAGAGTTTCATAAACGAATAATCATGGTAAAAATAATTAACAATTAATTAAACCATGATAGTCGGATCCCTGCAAGGTAGAACGATAATTGAACATATACATGAACACGAAACCAAACGCTCTGATACCAATTGTTGGAAATCGATATCCCGGGCTATTAAAATTTGCGGAAAATAATAACCCGACCGATCACAAACACCACGAAGAACCGGGGTCCGATAAGAGAATCGTCGCGAGGGCGAAACCCTAGCCGAACCCCCATGCATGGGGTTCGCGATCGCCGTGCATGGCGATCGCCGGGGATGCGGGGTGCATCCCCGCGGGGCTGTCGGACCAGCACCCGCCGGCGGTGAGTCCGGCGACTCACCGCCACCGCCGCACGAGGAGGAGAGCGCCCAGCCGCGGCTCCAGCCCGCGGCTGCCCTCGCGATCGAGCCAAGCTCGATCGCCCGCCCCGGCTTCAGCCGGGGCTCCCCGTGCGCACGCCGCCGTCGAGGGCGGCTGGGATCCGCCGCGGCGCCAGCCCGCGGCATCCCAGCGATCGACCGAAGTCGATCGCATGCCCCGACGTCCAGCCGAGGCTCGTCCCTCGTTGCGCGGTACTGGCGGTCGAACCCTAGGGTTCGGCCGCCCCTTTCGATCCTCGCCGGGGATCTCGAATCCCCGTCCCCGAGGTTCGTCGTTTTCCCGGATCGTCTGTTCATGTATATGTCACAATTAATATCACATAAAATCACACAAGGGTTTTATGATATTACCTTCGATTCGTTGTGCGGAGAAACGAAATCAAGTTGGAGACCTTACGACCTTCCCACGTATTCCTTGCACTAGCTTGAACGTCGGGTGGGCGACGATCCTCCAAGCTTATGGATCTACTTCACGAACTCTCTAGAATATCAAGTATGATAATCTTATGGTGTAGGTAAATTGTGAAGACCATGTAGTGCTTTTATAGGCTACGTAGGGGATCTAAAGGAGGTGGAATATTGGGCTTCCAATATTGATGATTAAATTGAGCCCAAGCCCAAATCTATTAATCCCATCAATATTAATTAATTTATTTTCCACTATATAAATTAATTGCACTCCCAATATTAAACCATATTATATCAAATAATATTTCTCCGGTAGTATTATTTATTCCGTGTATTTAAGATTTAAATATCCATGAATAAAATTAATTTATTGCTAATTAATTTATTCATCTCTTATATCCGAGACTAGTACCATTCAACCTTAATTATTATGCGGAACAAATCCACTCACGAGGTTTACATAATAATTCCTTATGAACTCATCTCGGGGATATTATCAACCCTTCCGGGATACACTTTCCCGTCAAGTATTCACGGCATGTCATATATAAAATATAGTGACCCAACTTAGCCAGTAATTAACCCAATAATTAAATCGGTTAATTCCTTTGGAAAATCAAAGTCACTTATATTAAATATACACTCCCGCAATAGTATCGGGGATTAAGAATAAAATACTCTGAGACTTGAATCAATTATCAACGGCAATCCTAATTGATAAGTCTCAAGCGATCCGCCCAATACACCTGTTGGAAATCGATATCCCGGAATTAATGAATTTAACTAAATAAATTATCTAATTAATTCCAACCGAAATCCCTCGGAGATCGAATATCCGGAGTTGTCAAAATTGCGGAATCAACAACTCCAAACGAAATCCGTTCGCCGGAGAAAACACGAACACGCCACGTGGTCCGGGGCTCGACCGAACAGCCCGCCGTGGGAGAACCCACGGCTGCCCAGCCGAACCCCCGCGTGGGGTTAGCGGATTGCTCGTAGCAATCCCCGGGGCTGCTCGTAGCAGCCCCGCAGCGAGTCCGACGACTCGCTGCTCGTGGATGGGGCGCGCACACGCGAGCCGCTGCGGGTAACCCCGCAGCACCCATGATCGATCCCACGGGCTGCTCGCAGCAGCCCGTAGCGCGTCCGGACGGGACTCGCGTCCAGCGATCCCGCTACGGGAAAACCCGTAGCTCGCTGCGGGTCCGTCCACGGCGATCGAGCATGAGCTCGATTGAGTCTCGGCGCCCAGCCGAGGCTCACGCCCCTCGACCCGTCCAGCCGAGCCTATCGAACCGCCGGCGGTCCGGTGGTCCGCGCCACCACCGCCCGGTTCGACCTCGTCTTGGGTCTCGTCCCTCGGATCTTGGTTCATGATATTTTCACGATAATTAACGATAAAATCATAAAGAGGGTTTTACGATTTACCTCGTTCTCGTTGTTCGGAAAAACGTAGAACTCAATTTGACGACCTTGAGATCTTCCCACGTATTCCTTGCACTAGCTCGGACGTCGTGTGGGCGACGATCTACCGAACTCCATGGATCTCCTTCACGAACTCTCTAGACTAATCAAGTATGATTATCTTGTCTTGTCAAATTGTGAAGACCATGTAGTGATTTTATAGGCTACGTAGGGGATCTTAAGGAGGTGGAATATTGGGCTTCCAATAATAGTGATTAAATTGAGCCCAAGCCCAAATCTATTAATCCTAACTATTATTAATTAATTCTATTTTCCACTATATAAAATTAATTGCACTCCCAATATTAAACCATATTATATCAAATAATATTTCTCCGGTAGTATTATTTATTCCGTGTATTTAAGATATAAATATCCATGAATAAAATTAATTTATTGCTAATTAATTTATTCATCTCTTATATCCGAGACTAGTACCATTCAACCTTAATTATTATGCGGAACGAATCCACCTGCAGGGTTTACATAATAATTCCTTATGAACTCATCTCGGGGATATTATCAACCCTTCCGGGATACACTTTCCCGTCAAGTATTCACGGCATGTCATATATAAAATATAGTGACCCAACTTAACCGGTAATTAACCCAATAATTAAATCGGTTAATTCCTTTGGTAAATCAAAGTCACTTATATTGAATATACACACCCGCAATAGTTTCGGGGATTAAGAATAAAATACACTGAGACTCGAATCGATTATCGCCGGCAATCCTAATCGATGAATCTCAACGATCCGCTCAATACACCAAGTGTACAAGTGTGATAAAATAATTAAGATAAATTATTTTCTCTCTCACACAACGACTATACCGATGGATTGGTCCGTGTCCATCTAGGTCGTGAGCAACTGTTCGATTAAATACGAGTAACCGATAGTATGATCTTCTGTGTGGGCCCGACACACCATACTAACTACAACGTATAGAATCCAGGACTATAATTTGCATATATTTAATTATAAATAATTAAACGCAAATAATTGTTTATTTAATTAAATAGATTAGTGGCAATGGATCGTGAGTTTACGTTACTTAAATCTAGACATTAAGTACACAACTCCAACAATCTCCCACTTGTACTAAGGTCTAGTCATTTCCTCCAAACTCCCGACTCCCATACTCATCACGTGCTTAAGTTGTACTTCCAAGAAGTACTATGTGAATGAGCACTCTAGGTTGCCGCTCTAAAGTTATCTTGGTGACTACAGCGTCGTCTCCCTCGACGATGACTCGTATCAGGTGGTACTTGCACTATGTGTTATCTTACACTTATGGACTTGTGATTTCTTACCATTTGCCATTGCACCGCTATTTACATAGCCTTTGGCAAATTAAGAATCACATCTAAGTCCCAGAGATTATCCCGGAGTTATACCAAAACTTCCGCTGCCTCTGAGGCCGCTATTTGGTTACCCATGGCAGAGTCCGAAAAGCATCGTGCTTATCACTCTTCCATGTTAAAACTCCTTCTCCTTTAATAGTGAAACACATAGCCTGATATCGACTTACACCGGTCCTCGTTTGATTAGAAATCTAAGAGAATGTAATCCAAAGGAAAAACTCGTCTGCTTCGTAGTCTAGAACAGTACTTCGAAAGTACTTTTACGGCAGTCGAATATTCCTTTCCAGGATTACCTTGATATCCTCCCACTATGCTAACCGCATAGCCGATATCAGGTTTTTGTTTTCAACAATGCATTTACTAAGCTTTCCACACTCAAAGTGTAGGAAACTGCTTTTCATTGCTTCTATCTCCTTTTGTGTTCCAAAACACATATCCTTAGATAGATGCATTCCGTCTCTGAAAGGTAACGAACCTTTTCTCGGAATCTTGCATGTTAAAACGAACCATAATCATATATGTAAGATGTCCAGGAAAAGTACAATGTTCTTTCTAGAGATCCAAGATCTCAAGAACATGTCCAACTTCTTCCTTTATCTTTCATAATGATTCATCTAGACAACCACTATTTTATGTCTGACAACATCTTTACATTGTTACCAATGATAAAATGTTATCTACATAAAACCTCCGAGAAACACCACCTTGTTTTCCATCACGTTTCCAATACACACGATTCGTCTATGCTTTTGATGAATCCATAAAATGGACTATCTCATCAATTTGCAAGTACCACGAACTCAATGCTTTGTTTCAATCCATAAATGGATCAACTAAGCTTGTACTCTAAATGATCTTGCTTCTTAGCAATAATCCTTATTGCTCTCCAAGAAGGCACATTTAGATCTAGTACCGCCTTCATGTAGATCCAGGGATTGATTTCATGTATACTAGGTCCAGAGTCCGAAGACTCTCCTAGTCTTATGAATATCTCCGGTTGTCACACAACCTCCCACTACAACGGCATTCCGGTGTATAAACAGTGATAACAGTAGGTGCAGTTAGTGGTGTACCGCTACTCGGTTTGGCTGGTTCTAAGTCTTAATCTTTCTCTCTCATTTCAAAGTATTACTTCACCTTGGGCTTGTGGTTCATCATATAGTCTTTCTCTAAGAACCGGGCGTTAGAACTTATAACGTCCTTCTGGTTCATAGTACTATTGAACACACATCTTTTGTTCTTCTAGGATATTCTACAACCGCATTTGAATGCGCCGTTGTTTCCAGATATATCCATAGAACATAGGTAGTTCTGTATAACTCATCTTTTACTATCTCTATAAGAGTTCCATTTCTTATTATCGACACACCATTTCTACACAACAGTGTATGGTGTAGTCATTTGGGATCAAATCCCAATCTCTTATTAGTATGCCATGCATTCCTCAGACAGGTACTTGCCTCCGCGATCAAATCGCAGGCTACAAATGGATATACCTTGATGGTTCTCCACAATTGCTTAGTGTCCATTGACTTGTCAAAACACTTGCTTTTGTGGCACATCAGGTATTCTAATCCACTTTTCGAGTAATCATAAAATGAAGTACTCGTACCTTAATTGTCTGAGTAGGCATAGGTCTGCATACATCAGAGTCAATCAATTCTTATACTTGTCCGGATCTTACATCTTATATCCATAAAGGATTGCTTAGTCATGTTATCTTCCAAATAAGATTCTTAGGTCGGAAGGTCCACTCCTTCAACTTAATTGATCAAATATCAATTTTCGACCTTTGAACTTCTTATTTGAATAAACATGATTCAGCATAAGAATCCACAAGTATAATTGATAAAGAAATCTCTTATTAGTAAAATGATTTTTACTACGGTTCGTTGCATTGTGGTGGACTCAGGATCCATCATTTATATATTGCTAGCCAATGTACCAGAATAGATACTATCTTTATTTCTTCTCATAACCATCAAATGATTAAAAGAAATAAAATATCCATTCATTAGAAATCCAGAACAAAGTTCTTTCTAATATGAAAGGTACATAAAAGCAATAACTCAAAATGAAATCCTATAAAATGTCCTCCACTGCAACTGCTGCCTCCTCTACAGCATTGCCCATGTAGACTACGATTTCTTCTTTTCCAAGTCGTCGGGTTTCCTGGAACCCTTGCATTTAAAATGCACATACCGTCAGTGGTTCCATATCTACACACCAGGTTCCGGTAGATAATACCACTGACTATGTTTTACGACTAAAGAAAATTTCGTACTTTCTTTGAGAGGATAATCAGACTTCCAGTACCCAGACTGTTTGTATCGAGAATACTTGCCTATTGGCTTTCTCGTCCCATCTCGTGGTTCATGCAACTTATGACCACTGGGTTTCTTTGCTTTCTTGTCCTTTCTCCCGATTCATGCCTTAGGTTCGAAACCTTTGGCATTGGCTACAAGAGCTTGCGATTTCCGTCTCAACTCGTCTAAAAGGTCAATCATCTCAAAAACGTGTTTAAGCGTTTCCTCGAAGCGACTGGCCTTTATGAGTATCCTCATCGCTTCTTGTCTAGCCGCCTATGTCAATAGGCTCGGAAGGACAAAGCTCATTGAGTACAAACTAGTACTCTTTAACAGTTTGGGTAATGTCTAGATCTCTATTCCAATCATTACATTTAGGGACCAGTGAGTTTTAAAAATCCTTACGTATCACATAAAGTGGGTTCAAAGCCATTTCCTAATCTATGAGCACATATAACAACAAACAATCGATTTAATCTCCGATATTATCTCCCTTAAATAATATCAGTAAACCACTAATCACCTCTAAAATCCCATCAGATAAGGCAAGCCACGTTCGTGTGGACGTTTACCTATCCAAATGATTTAGTAATTAGATTTGCTTCGGTCGTACATCAATTATAGCGTTACTTCGTTGGGAAGAATACTATAAAGCGTACCTAAGTGTAAACCATTACTCAGTATCCAAGAAGATTGTTTGGGACACGTATATTAACCGCAAGCCACGTTCGTGTGGACGTTTACGTTAACATACGCTCCTTCACTCCCTTCTATAACTGTCTACATCAATTAATCCAAGGTCCCATTCAGCATAGCAAGCCACGTTCGTGTGGACGTTTACTACACCAAAAGATCTTTATAATTGACATCCAATTACTTGAATCATTTAATCTTGTAAATCAAGACGCAGAGAATCATAAGTGAAACTCGAAGTTTCTAACCAGTGATTCACCATGCGAACGACCCTATCTCTCATAGAATGAGGGAGCCGAGCAGACAATCGATCCACCTTCAAAAGATGGTACGACTGCCTCTAATTTGTGTCCTCGACATGACCAAGTGGCTTTGGCTCCATTCCACTCCCCGGGGTGAGAATGAGTCGACTTGAAATCAGTTTTGGAAAGACAAATTAGGCATTGTTTGATAAACTTAATCAATGTTTCTTGTAAGAGGAATTACAAGAATTCTCCTCCAATGGCTTATCTATACGAACTTCAAAAGTCCATAAAAGTCACCAAGAGAACAGCAATGGAGACCATGGATATGTTTCCATACCCTCTCCCACTTAGCTTTTTATAACAAAGGGATACGCTATCTAATGCATAATTAAATACACATAAGCATGCATACATGAAATAAAGCACATAGAATATTATCACATAATCAAAATAATACTAGAATATTATTTTCCGACTATTATGGCTTTATCGCATCCCCGTATGCGTCTTCTAGTCTTTAGTCTTCGTTCTTGAATGCTCCATGTGACGGGAATATTAATTCCAATATTTAAATCTATTTATTTTCAATTAATCCAAAAGTTACTTAATTCGAAAATTAAGTCAATCGAATATATCAAAAATAAAATTAAATATTATTAATATTTTTATTATTTTTATTTTTCCTTTTCTACTTCATTAAATCTCTAGAATAATCTATCCAAGACCCACTTGGAATATCCTAGAAGACTTCTATAATGAAATAAGGAAATAAAATAATTTATTTTATTTTCCCTTTCTACTTCATTAAATCTCTAGAATAATCTATCCAAGATCCACTTGGAATATTCTAGATGATTTCCATAATGAAATAAGGAAATAAAATAATTTAGGACTCCTAGTCCTTTCAAATTAATTCCTTTCCTAATCCATTAAAAATTCCATAAAGGAATAATTAAATAAGGAAAAATTAATTTAGGACTCTTCTACTTTCCAAAATTAATTAATTTCCATGTCCATGAAAATTCCCATAAAATAGGAATAATCAAATAGGAAATAAATTAATTTAATAATTAATTATTTTCCTTTCTAATTCCATTAAATCTCTAGAATCCTATTCCAAGTAGAACTTAGAATATTTTAGAAGATTTCCATAATAGAATAAGGAAATAAATTAATTCCAATTAATTCTTTTCCTATTTCCATGAGAATTCCCAAAACTAGGAATACTCAAAATAGGAAAACCGAATCAATTAGGAAAGTTGGATCTTGGTAGGAATAGCATGGGTTGGGGATCCCCACGCCATCCCCACCATCGACCGCCACTACCACCGCCGGCCAAGGCTCACGCGCCACCACCCTTGGTGGCCGGCGTGGCCGAGAGCCCTAGGGCAGCCCGGGCGATCGATCCTCATGGGATCGATCCTCGTGATCGATCCCCGGTCCTCCCTCTCTTCGTCTCCTCCGTCACACTTTTCCGGTGGTCGTTTCGTCATCGATCCAACGTAAATAAATTACAAATTTATTACTACGTTATCCGGCATCGATTCTACATGAAATCAACCTCATATAATTTCCGGAAAAATTAAGAACAAGCATTCACCACACAAGAACAAATATTGACATCACCGAGAGTTCAATAATCAAGAACATTATTATGACATTAATTAACAATAATTAAATCTAGCCATAATAATCGGAAACCCTGCAAGGTAGAACAATATATCGAAAAATACCATGAACTAAAACCAACGCTCTGATACCAATTGTTGGAAATCGATATCCCGGAATTAATGAATTTAACTAAATAAATTATCTAATTAATTCCAACCGAAATCCCTCGGAGATCGAATATCCGGAGTTGTCAAAATTGCGGAATCAACAACTCCAAACGAAATCCGTTCGCCGGAGAAAACACGAACACGCCACGTGGTCCGGGGCTCGACCGAACAGCCCGCCGTGGGAGAACCCACGGCTGCCCAGCCGAACCCCCGCGTGGGGTTAGCGGATTGCTCGTAGCAATCCCCGGGGCTGCTCGTAGCAGCCCCGCAGCGAGTCCGACGACTCGCTGCTCGTGGATGGGGCGCGCACACGCGAGCCGCTGCGGGTAACCCCGCAGCACCCATGATCGATCCCACGGGCTGCTCGCAGCAGCCCGTAGCGCGTCCGGACGGGACTCGCGTCCAGCGATCCCGCTACGGGAAAACCCGTAGCTCGCTGCGGGTCCGTCCACGGCGATCGAGCATGAGCTCGATTGAGTCTCGGCGCCCAGCCGAGGCTCACGCCCCTCGACCCGTCCAGCCGAGCCTATCGAACCGCCGGCGGTCCGGTGGTCCGCGCCACCACCGCCCGGTTCGACCTCGTCTTGGGTCTCGTCCCTCGGATCTTGGTTCATGATATTTTCACGATAATTAACGATAAAATCATAAAGAGGGTTTTACGATTTACCTCGTTCTCGTTGTTCGGAAAAACGTAGAACTCAATTTGACGACCTTGAGATCTTCACACGTATTCCTTGCACTAGCTCGGACGTCGTGTGGGCGACGATCTACCGAACTCCATGGATCTCCTTCACGAACTCTCTAGACTAATCAAGTATGATTATCTTGTCTTGTCAAATTGTGAAGACCGTGTAGTGCTTTTATAGGCTACGTAGGGGATCTTAAGGAGGTGGAATATTGGGCTTCCAATAATAGTGATTAAATTGAGCCCAAGCCCAAATCTATTAATCCTAACTATTATTAATTAATTCTATTTTCCACTATATAAAATTAATTGCACTTCCAATATTAAACCATATTATATCAAATAATATTTCTCCGGTAGTATTATTTATTCCGTGTATTTAAGATATAAATATCCATGAATAAAATTAATTTATTGCTAATTAATTTATTCATCTCTTATATCCGAGACTAGTACCATTCAACCTTAATTATTATGCGGAACGAATCCACCTGCAGGGTTTACATAATAATTCCTTATGAACTCATCTCGGGGATATTATCAACCCTTCCGGGATACACTTTCCCGTCAAGTATTCACGGCATGTCATATATAAAATATAGTGACCCAACTTAACCGGTAATTAACCCAATAATTAAATCGGTTAATTCTTTTGGTAAATCAAAGTCACTTATATTGAATATACACATCCGCAATAGTTTCGGGGATTAAGAATAAAATACACTGAGACTCGAATCGATTATCGCCGGCAATCCTAATCGATGAATCTCAACGATCCGCTCAATACACCAAGTGTACAAGTGTGATAAAATAATTAAGATAAATTATTTTCTCTCTCACACAACGACTATACCGATGGATTGGTCCGTGTCCATCTAGGTCGTGAGCAACTGTTCGATTAAATACGAGTAACCGATAGTATGATCTTCTGTGTGGGCCCGACACACCATACTAACTACAACGTATAGAATCCAGGACTATAATTTGCATATATTTAATTATAAATAATTAAACGCAAATAATTGTTTATTTAATTAAATAGATTAGTGGCAATGGATCGTGAGTTTACGTTACTTAAATCTAGACATTAAGTACACAACTCCAACAACACCAAGTGTACAAGTGTGATAAAATAATTAAGAAAAATTATTTTTTCTCTCACACAATGACTATACCGATGAATTGGTCCGTGTCCATCTAGGTTGTGAGCAACTGTTTGATTAAATACGAGTAACTGATAGTATGATCTTCTGTGTGGGCCCGCACACCATACTAACTACAACGTATAGAATCCAGGACTATATTTTGCATATATTTAATTATCAATAATTAAATGCAAACGATTGTTTATTAATTAAATAGATTAAATGCTATGATCGGGAGTTACCGTTACTTAAATCTAGACATTAAGTACACAACTCCAACACATTTGACATTGAAGCCAAAATATAACACCTAGCCATTTCATCAGCCTTTGTCCACCTCCTATATGCCGCATTTTCCTCATCAGTTGACACATCTGTGGGTTCAGCAGGGCATGCATCATAGAGTACAAACTTGTACTCCTCTGCAGTCAGGACAATGTCCAAATTTCTCATCCAATCAATATAATTGGGGCCAGTGAGTTTATTCTCCTTGAGTATCACAGAAAGTGGATTCATAGCTATTCTCTAAACCTATAAGCACATATAAACAAACAATCAATTTAATTCCGATATCATCTCCCTCAAATAATATCATTAAATTACTAATTATATCTAAAATCCCATCAGATATGGTAAGCCACGATAGTGTGGACGTTTACCTACCCAAATAATTTCGTAATTAGATTTGCTTTGGTCGTACATCATTATAGCGTTACTTCGATGGGAAGAATACTATAAAGCGTACCTAAGTGTAAACCATTACTCAGTACTAAGAAGATTGTTTGAGATTCGTATATTACCGCAAGCCACGATAGTGTGGACGTTTACGATAACACAGATTTCCTTCACTCCCTCCTATAACTGTTGTTGGAGTTGTGTACTTAATGTCTAGATTTAAGTAACGGTAAACTCCCGGTCATAGCATTTAATCTATTAAATTAATAAACAGTCGTTTGCTTTTAATTATTATTAATTAAATATATGCAAATCATAGTCCTAGATTCTATACGTTGTAGTTGGTATGGTGTGCGACGTCACACAGAAGATCATACTATCGGTTATGTTGGAGTAGTATACTTAATGTCTAGATTTGAGTATTCTGAACTCCTTGTACACTTTCATTTACCTATTAAATACGAACATTCATTTGCTTTTAATTATTGTTAATTAAATTTATGCAAATTATAGTCCTGGATTCTATACGTTGTAGTTAGTATGGTGTGTTGGGCCCACACAGAAGATCATACTATCGGTTACTCGTATTTAATCAAACAGATGCTCACGACCTAGATGGACACGGACCAATCCATCGGTATAGTCGTTGTGTGAGAGAGAAAATAATTTGTCTTAATTATTTTATCACACTTGTACACTTGGTGTATTGAGCGGATCGATTGAGACTCATCAATTAGGTTTGCTCGGCGATAATTGATTTGAGACTCAGTGTATTTTATTCTTAATCCCCGATACAATTGCGGGTGTGTATATTTAGTATAAGTGACTTTGATTTACCAAAGGAATTGACCGGTTTAATTATTGGGTCAATTACCGGTTAAGTTGGGTCACTATATTTTATATATGGCATGCCGTGAATTCTTGACGGGACAGTGTATCCCGGAAGGGTTGATAATATCCCCGAGATGAGCTCATAAGGATTTATTATGTAAACCTCGCGAGTGGATTTAATTCCGCATAATAAATAAGGTTGAGTGGTACTAGTCTCGGATAAAAGAGATGAATAAATTTATTAAGCAATAAATAAATTTTATTCATGGATATTTATATCTTAAATACACGGAATAAATAATACTACCGGAGAAATATTATTTGGATATAATATGGTTTAATATTGGGAGTGCAATTAATTTATATAGTGGAAAATAAATTAATTAATATTGATAAGGATTAATGGACTTGGGCAGTGGGCTCAATTTAATCTTCAATATTGGAAGCCCAATATTCCACCTCCTTTAGATCCCCTACGTAGCCTATAAAAGCACTACATGGCCTTCATAATAGACAAGACAAGATAATCATACTTGATTAGTCTAGAGAGTTGAAGGAGATCCATAGGAGTTCGATAGTTCGTCGCCCACCCGACGTTCGAACGGAGTGCAAGGAATACGTGGGAAGATTCAAAGATCATCTTGATTTCGTTTCTCCGAACAACGAATCGAAAGGTAAAAATCTAAACGCCCTTGATTGTTCGATTTTGGATTTATCGAGAATACCGTAGAACGAAGATCCGAGGATCGAACCCCGGAACGAGGATCGAGCCGGGCGATGGTGGTCGAACCACCGGATCGCCGGCGGCTCGAGGATCCCGTTGGGGATCGCGTGCGGGAGGGGCGATCGATCCTAGGGATCGATCGCGGGGATGCTGCGGGGTTACCCGCAGCGACTCGTAGCGAGCTACGGGGTTACCCGCAGCGGCTCGCTGGGGACGAGCCCCAGCCCGTGCGAGCAGCGGATCACCGGATCCGCTGCGGGGATGCCATGAGGCATCCCGTGCGATCGCTGGGAGCGATCGCGGGTTCCCGCGGGGGTGCGGCTGGGCGCGCACGCGTCCTCGTGCGCGTTGTGCGTTCGGTCGAGCCCCGGCTCGCGTGGACTCGTGATTTCTCCGGCAATCGAGGTTTTTGATCGGGTTATTATTTTCCGCAAATTTTAATAGCCCGGGATATCGAATTCCAACAATTGGTATCAGAGCGTGGTTTACGTTCGCGGTATTTTCGACAAAATTGTTCTACCTTGCAGGGTTCCGACTATTATGGCTTGATGATTATTCGTTTAATTATTTTGTCATGTGATTGTTGGTTTAATTAAACTCTCGGACATGTCGAGATTCGTTTTTGGTGGTGAATGCTTGTAATAGTAAAAATTCGGGGGTTGACCGAATTTAGGATTTATTATTACGTTCTACGTTTTTCCGGAAATTGTATAGGGTCGATTTCATGTATAGAATCGATACCGGAATTGTAATTTAGATTATGTAATTTATTTTACGTTGGATCGATGCCGAAACAACCGCCGGAGAAGACGCGTGACGAAGGAGATGATCGTGAGGGTAACGGGACAAGGATCGACCAACCCCATGGTCGATCCCATGAGGATCGATCGATCCATGCATGGAGGCGCCGCCGGCGTTGGTGGCCGGCCACCTCCTAGGCGTGGGTCGAGGGTGGTCCGGGGATCCCCACCCCGGGCTATCCCGGTCCGAAGATTTACTTTCCTAATTGGTTCGGATTTTTCCTATTTGAGTATTCCTATTTTTTGGGAACTCTCATGGATTAGGAAAAGAATCAATTTGGAATTGATTAGGATTCCTAAATTGATTATTTCTATTTTATGGAAATATTCATGGATTAGGAATCTAATTAATATGGAAAGTAGAAGAGTCCTATATTATTTTATTTCCTTATTTCATTATAGAAATCATCTAGAATATTCCAAGTGGGTCTTGGATAGATTATTCTAGAGATTTAATGAAGTAGAAAGGGAAGATAAAATAAATAAAAATATTAATAATATTTAATTTTATTTTTGATTTATTCGATTGACTTAATTATTATTAATTAAGTATCTTTTGGATTTATTAAAAATAAATAGATTTAAATATTAGAGATTAATATTCTCGTCACATGGAGCATTCAAGAACGAAGACTAAAGACTAGAAGATGCGTACGGAGATGGAGTAAAGCCATAATAGTCGGAAAATAATATTCTAGTAATTATTTTGACTATGTGATAATAATATGTGCTTTATTACATGTATGCATGCTATATGTGTTTACTTTTATGCACTAGATAGCGTATCCCTTTATTGTAAAAAGCTAAGTGGGAGAGGGTATGGAAACATACCCATGGTCTCCATTGCTGCTCTCTTGGTGAATTTTATAAACTTTTGAAGTTTATATAGATAAGTTATTGGAGGAGAGTTCTTGTAATTCCTCTTATGAGAAACATTGATTAAGTTTATCAAACAATGCCTAATTTGTCTTTCCAAAGCTGATTTCAAGTCGACTCATTCTCACCCCGGGGAGTGGAATGGAGCCAAAGCCACTTGGTCATGTCGAGGACACAAATTAGAGGCAGTCGTACCATTCTTTGATAGATGGATCGATTGTCTGCTCGGCTCCCTCATTTATGAGAGATAGGGTTGTTCGCATGGTGAATCACTGGTTAGAAACTTCGAGTTTCACTTATGATTCTCCGCGTCTTGATTTACAAAAATCAAATGGGTCAAGTAATTGGATTTCAATTGTATAAGTCTTTTGATATGGTAAACGTCCACACTATCGTGGCTTGCTATATCGAATGGGACTTTAGATCGATTGATGTAGACAGTTATAGAATGGAGTGAAGGATCCGTGTGTCAACGTAAACGTCCACACTATCGTGGCTTGCGGTGATATGCGAGTCTCAAACAAACTTCTTAGTACTGAGTAATGGTTAACACTTAGGTACGCTTCATAGTATTCCTCCCATCGACGTAACGCTATTGATGATGTACGACCGAAGGAAATCTAATTGCTAAATCATTTGGGTAGGTAAACGTCCACACTATCGTGGCTTGCCTTACCTGATGGGATTTTAGATGTGATTAGTGATTTAATGATATTATTTAAGGGAGATAATATCGGATATTAAATTGTTTGTTTGTTTTATGTGCTTATAGGTTAGGAATGACTGTGACCCCACTTTGTGACATACTTAAAGATGAAAACTCACTGGTTCCATATAGTGCTGATTGGAAAAGAAATATGGACAATGTTCAGACTGTTGAGCCTTCCGAATCCACTATCGTCCCAACTGATGAGGACATTGAAAATGACCTCAAGGAGATGTTAGGACATAGTAAGGAAGCCGGACTAGAGGTGATTGACATACTCATCAAGTTTAGTCCCCTTGAGGAATCGCTTAAAAACGATTTCAAAAGAACTGAACTGATAAGTATGATCAGAGAATCACAAGCTCTAGTGGCCAAGTTGGAAGTGCATGCAAAGAAGCCCAGTGGTTTTGAACCACGGATTGGGAGGAGCAAGCCGCGAGGCAAGTGCTTTCGATGCAAGCAGTCTGGGCACTGGAAGTCTGATTGTCCTCTCATCAAAGGTACGAAATTTTCCTTAGTCACCGAAACATTATCAGTGGTGATATCTACCAGCACCTGGTGTGTAGATACGGGGGCCACTGATCATGTCTGCAATTCATTGCAGGGGTTCCAGGAAACCCGGAGACTTAGAGAGGGAGAAATCGTGGTCTACATGGGCAATGCTGCAAAGGTGGCGGCTGTTGCAGTGGGAGACGTTCACTTACGCTTTAGTAGTGATAGGATTTTAGTTTTACATAATTGTCTTTATGTACCCAACTTCAGAAAGAATTTAATTTCGGTTTCTAAACTCATTATGAATGGATATTCTGTTTCTTTTGATCACTCCGTGATCATAAGAAGAAATAGTGATATTATCTGTTCTGGTACATTGGTGGACGATTTGTATGTGCTAAATCCTGAGACTAACACGATGCAACTAACCGAGAGTAATAACACATCTACGAACACCAATAAGAGAAAGGAACCTTCTAGGATGAATCAATTATACTTATGGCACTTAAGGCTAGGTCATATTAACTCAAATAGAATTCAAAGGTTGAAAGCTGATGGTCTCATCAGTGGTGTTGAAGGAGAGGACCTTCCAACTTGCGAATCCTGTTTAGAGGGAAAAATGACCAAGCGTTCTTTTTCTGGTAAAGGACGAAGGGCTGAACAAGTATTGGATTTGATTCACTCTGATGTATGCGGACCTATGTCTACTCAGGCAAGGGGAGGGTACGAGTACTTCATCACTTTCACTGATGATTACTCAAGGTATGGATTTGTATACCTGATGCGCCGCAAGAGCGAATCCTTTGACAAGTTCAAGGAGTTCAAGGCTTTTGCGGAGAACCTTCAAGGTAAATCCATTAAATGCCTGCGATCTGATCGCGGAGGCGAGTACCTGTCTGGAGAATTCAAGGCATACTTAGCAGAGAATGGGATTGATTCCCAAATGACATCACCATATACTCCCCAGCAGAATGGTGTGTCGGAAAGAAGGAATAGGACTCTTATGGAGATGGTGCGCTCAATGATGAGTTACTCGGACTTACCTACTATGTTCTGGGGATATGCCTTAGAAACAGCGGCGCACATTCTGAACTTGGTTCCATCTAAAACGGTTCCTTCAACACCCATGGAACGATGGAGCGGGCGCAAGCCTAGCTTGAGACACGTTCGGATCTGGGGGTGCCCTGCACATGTGTTGAAGGTAGGTGCCGATAAATTAGAACCTCGTACTGAAGTGCGGTTGTTTATAGGATATCCTAGAGGAACTAAAGGTGGCATGTTCTATAGTCCTAAGGACCAGAAGATCGTTATAAGTACTAACGCTCGGTTCTTGGAGGAAGACTATGTCATGGACCACAAGCCCAAAAGTGACATAATACTTGATGAGTTGAGAGGTAACAAGGAAGACTTAGATACAGCCGAACCGAGTATAGATACACCACTAGAACCTGCACCTACTATCACTGTTAATACACCGGAACGCCGTCGTAGTGGGAGGGTTGTTAAGCAACCAGACCGATGGATTGGACTGGGTGAGTCTTCGGACTCTGGACCTGGAGTTCATGAAATCGATCCCTGGACCTATGATGAGGCGGTACAAGATATAGATGCGCCTTCTTGGAAGAAAGCGATGAAATCCGAAATTGAATCTACGGATTCTAATAAAGTCTGGGATCTTGTAGAACCACCAAGCGGCGTAAAGCCAATTGGGTGTAAATGGGTCTACAAGAGAAAGAGAGGATCTGACGGAAAGGTTGAAACCTTTAAAGCTCGGCTTGTTGCGAAAGGATATACTCAGAAAGAGGGAATCGATTATGAGGAGACCTTCTCGCCGGTAGCCAAGATAAAGTCGATCCGGATTCTCTTATCCATAGCAGCTCATATGGATTATGAGGTGTGGCAAATGGATGTCAAGACAGCTTTCCTAAATGGAAGTCTTGACGAGACGATTTATATGAAACAACCAGAAGGATTCATTGCTAAGGGGCGAGATCATCTAGTGTGCAAGCTTAATCGATCCATTTATGGATTGAAACAAGCCTCGAGATCGTGGAACCTGCGATTTGACGAAGTAGTCCAATCTTTTGGATTTAGTCAAAGCATGGACGAATCGTGTGTGTATTGGAAACATGATGGGAAGAAGGTGGTGTTTCTCGTGCTTTATGTAGACGACATTCTTCTCATTGGCAACAGTGTGAAAATGTTATCAGACATAAAGGGATGATTGTCTAGACAATTCGATATGAAAGATTTGGGAGAAGTCGGGCATGTTCTAGGGATCAAGGTTATAAGGGATCGCCGGAATAGAACATTGTACCTATCCCAGCAATCTTACATAGACACGATTCTGGCTCGTTTCAACATGCAAGATTCCAAGAAGGGTGAACTACCCTTCAGTAAAGGAACTTATCTTTCTAAGGAGATGTGTCCTCAGACACAAAAGGAGAAAGATGAAATGAAAGCAGTTCCCTACGCTTCGGCTGTGGGAAGCTTAATGTATGCAATGTTATGTACGAGACCTGATATCAGCTATGCAGTTGGCGTAGTAGCGAGATATCAGAGTAACCCTGGAAAGGCTCATTGGACTGCCGTAAAGAGCATTTTCAAGTATTTGCGAAATACTAGGGATTATGTTCTGAGTTACGGAGCAGAAAATCTGATTCCTTTGGGTTATACGGATTCGGATTTCCAAGCTGATAAGGACCGGCGAAAGTCGACATCAGGCTATGTGTACACTTTGGGAGGTGGAGCCGTTTAATGGAGGAGTGTTAAGCAAAAGTGCATTTCGGACTCTACCATGGAAGCTGAATATGTTGCAGCCTCAGAGGCAGCGAAAGAGTCAGTTTGGTTCCTTAATTTCCTCCAGGACTTAGATGTGATTCCGAGTTTGCCCAGAGCTATGACAATTTATTGTGATAATAGCGGTGCAGTGGCAAACAGTAAGGAACCACGGTCCCATAGTGCTTCGAAACACATAGAGCGCAAGTACCACCTGATTTGAGTCATCGTCAAGAGGGGCGATGCGATAGTCACCAAGATAGCTTCGGAGGACAACCTAGCGGACCCTTTCACCAAGATACTTCCTAAGGAAGTATATTTCAAGCACTTGGAGGGTTTGGGAGTCAGAAGTTTGGAGGATAAGACTAGACCTTAGTATAAGTGGGAGATTGTTGGAGTAGTATACTTAATGTCTAGATTTGAGTATTCTGAACTCCTTGTACACTTTCATTTACCTATTAAATACGAACATTCATTTGCTTTTAATTATTGTTAATTAAATTTATGCAAATTATAGTCCTGGATTCTATACGTTGTAGTTAGTATGGTGTGTCGGGCCCACACAGAAGATCATACTATCGGTTACTCGTATTTAATCAAACAGATGCTCACGACCTAGATGGACACGGACCAATCCATCGGTATAGTCGTTGTGTGAGAGAGAAAATAATTTGTCTTAATTATTTTATCACACTTGTACACTTGGTGTATTGAGCGGATCGTTGAGATTCATTGATTAGGATTGCCGGCGATAATCGATTCGAGTCTCAGTGTATTTTATTCTTAATCCCCGATATTATTGCGGGTGTGTATATTTAATATAAGTGACTTTGATTTACCAAAGGAATTAACCGATTTAATTATTGGGTTGATTACCGGTTAAGTTGGGTCACTATATTTCATATATGGCATGCCGTGAATAATTGACCGGACAGTGTATCCCGGAAGGGTTGGTAATATCCCCGAGATGAGTTCATAAGGAATTATTGTGTAAACCTCATGAGTGGATTCGTTCCGCACAATAATTAAGGTTGAATGGTACTAGTCTCGGATTAAAGAGATGAATAAATTAATTAGCAATAAATTAATTTTATTCATGGATATTTAAATCTTAAATACACGGAATAAATAATACTACCGGAGAAATATTATTTGATATAATATGGTTTAATATTGGGAGTGCAATTAATTTATATAGTGGAAAATAAATTAATTAATATTGATAAGGATTAATGGACTTGGGCAGTGGGCTCAATTTAATCTTCAATATTGGAAGCCCAATATTCCACCTCCTTTAGATCCCCTACGTAGCCTATAAAAGCACTACATGGCCTTCATAAATCATAGAGACAAGAATTATCATACTTGATATTCTAGAGAGTTGAAGGAGATCCATAGGAGTTCGATAGATCGTCGCCCACCCGACGTTCGAACGGAGTGCAAGGAATACGTGGGAAGATTCAAAGGTCTTCGATTGATTTCGTTTCTCCGCACAACGAATCAAAGGTATGATCATAAAACTCCTTGTGTGATTTTATGTTCAATTAATTGTGATACATGCATGAACACACGATCCGGGAAAACGACGAACCTCGGGGACGGGGATTCGAGATCCCCGGCGAGGATCGAAGGTGGCGGTCGAACCCTAGGGTTCGGACCGCCGCGTCGCGTGAAGCCCCGGCTGGACGCCGGGGGCGATCGAGCCCGTGAGCTCGATCGCGGATCGCTGCGGGGTGACCCGCAGCTGCCTCGTGCGCGCTACGGGAGTTCCCGTAGCAGAGGCGCACGGGGCTGACCCCATGCGAGCAGCGGGTTCGCTGACCCGCTGCGGGGCTGCTCGCAGCAGCCCAGGGATCGCTAAGAGCGATCCCAGCGATCATCCGCGAGATGATCGCGAGCCCCGTGCGGGGGCTCGGCTGGGCACCACGGGCGGACCGTGGTGGTGCTCGGTTGAGCTCCGGGTCGTACGGTGGTTCGTGGTCGGATCTCCGGTGATCGAGGATTTCGGTCGGGTTATTATTTTCCGCAAATTTTAATGGCCCGGGATATCGAATTCCAGCAATTGGTATCAGAGCGTTTGGTTTCGTGTTCATGTATGTGTTCAATTGTGTTCTACCTTGCAGGGATTCCGACTATCATGGTTTAATTAATTGTTAATTATTCGTTTAATTAATTGCTATTTAATTTACCATGATTGTTCGTTTATTAAACTCTCGGACATGTCGAGATTCGTTTTGTGTGGATGAATGCTTGTAATAGTAAAAATTCGGGGGTTGACCGAATTTAGATTTATTATTATTGTTCTATGTTTTCCGGAAAGTGTATAGGGTCGATTTCATGTATAGAATCGATACCGGAATTGTAAATTTATTTCTTGTAATTTATTTACGTTGGATCGATGCCGAGACGACCGCCGGAGAACTCGTGTGACGAAGAAGACGAAGAGGACGAAAAACCGGGGGGTCGATCATCCCCATGATCGATCCCCATGAGGATCGATCGACCCCACGCCAAGGGGCTGCCCGCTAGGGTTTCCGGCCACGCCGGCCACCGGTGGTGGTGGCGCGTGGCTAGGGGGCGGCGGCGGTGGTGCCCGGCGATGGTGGTGGTCGACGGTGGGGGTGGTGCGGGGATCCCCTGTTGGAATTCGATATCCCGGGTTATTTAAATTTGCGGAAACCAATAACCCGAACGAACCCTTCGCCAGAGATCACACGAACACCGACTCATCCGCCGGAGTCCGGCCTTTGGAGACCACGCACTCGAAGGCACGCGGCCCGCCCCCAGCCGAACCCCCGCGAGACGGGGTTCACGCGATCGAGGATCGCGTTCGATCTTCGCGATCGATGGGGCTGCCCAGCAGCCCCCCGCGGCGAGTCCGGCGACTCGCCGCCGCCTGGAGGAGCCCCGCCTTCACGGCGGGTGGGGTGCGGCACCAGCCCGCGCCCCCGGCGATCGATCCCCGTGATCGATCGCGAGCCCTCGGCCCAGCCGAGGGTTCCTCTCCTCCGCGCGCCGCCAAACCCTAGCGGGCGATCCCGCGGTCCGGTGGCTTCGCCGCCACCGCGTGAACGTTCGTCTAATCCGGGTTCGACTCTTGGATCTTGTTTTTCCGATAATTGATTTCAATAAAACAAGAATTAAATAGCAATTATTTAATTCACCTTTCGATTCGTTGTGCGGAGAAACGAAGAACTCAATTTGACGACCTTGAGATCTTCCCACGTATTCCTTGCACTAGCTCGGACGTCGTGTGGGCGACGATCTACCGAACTCCATGGATCCTCCTCTCTACTTTCTCTCTCTAGAATTGTGATCTTCAAGTTATGAGAATAGAGAAGACCATGTAGTGCTTTTATAGGCTACGTAGGGGATCTTAAGGAGGTGGAATATTGGGCTTCCAATATTGAAGATTAAATTGAGCCCAATGCTCAAGTCCATTAATCCTTATCAATATTAATTAATTCTATTTTCCACTATATAAAATTAATTGCACTCCCAATATTAAACCATATTATATCAAATAATATTTCTCCGGTAGTATTATTTATTCCGTGTATTTAAGATATAAATATCCATGAATAAAATTAATTTATTGCTAATTAATTCATTCATCTCTTATATCCGAGACTAGTACCATTCAACCTTAATTATTATGCGGAACAAGTCCACCTGCAGGGTTTACATAATAATTCCTTATGAACTCATCTCGGGGATATTATCAACCCTTACGGGATACACTTTCCTGTCAAGTATTCACGGCATGCCATATATAAAATATAGTGACCCAACTTAACCGGTAATTAACCCAATAATTAAATCGGTTAATTCCTTTGGTAAATCAAAGTCACTTATATTAAATATACACACCCGCAATAATATCGGGGATTAAGAATAAAATACACTGAGACTCGAATCGATTATCGCCGGCAATCCTAATCGATGAATCTCAACGATCCGCTCAATACACCAAGTGTACAAGTGTGATAAAATAATTAAGATAAATTATTTTCTCTCTCACACAACGACTATACCGATGGATTGGTCCGTGTCCATCTAGGTCGTGAGCAACTGTTCGATTAAATACGAGTAACCGATAGTATGATCTTCTGTGTGGGCCCGACACACCATACTAACTACAACGTATAAAATCCAGGACTATAATTTGCATATATTTAATTATAAATAATTAAATGCAAATAATTGTTTATTTAGTTAAATAGATTAGTGGCAATGGATCGTGAGTTTCCGTCACTTAAATCTAGACATTAAGTACACAACTCCAACAATCTCCCACTTGTACTAAGGTCTAGTCATTTCCTCCAAACTCCCGACTCCCATACTCATCACGTGCTTAAGTTGTACTTCCAAGAAGTACTATGTGAATGAGCACTCTAGGTTGCCGCTCTGAAGTTATCTTGGTGACTACAGCGTCGTCTCCCTCGACGATGACTCGTATCAGGTGGTACTTGCACTATGTGTTATCTTACACTTATGGACTTGTGATTTCTTACCATTTGCCATTGCACCGCTATACACATAGCCTTTGGCAAATTAAGAATCACCTCTAAGTCCCAGAGATTATCCCGGAGTTATACCAAAACTTCCGCTGCCTCTGAGGCCGCTATTTGGTTACCCATGGCAGAGTCCGAAAAGCATCGTGCTTATCACTCTTCCATGTTAAAACTCCTTCTCCTTTAATAGTGAAACACATAGCTTGATCGACTTACACCGGTCCTCATTCGATTAGAAATCTAAGAGAATGTAATCCAAATGAAAAACTCGTCTGCTTCGTAGTCTAGAACAGTACTTCGAAAGTACTTTTACGGCAGTCGAATATTCCTTTCCAGGATTATTCTTGATATCCTCCCACTATGCTAACCGCATAGCCGATACCAGGTTCTTGTTTTCAACAATGCATTTATCAAGCTTTCCACACTCCAAGTGTAGGAAACTGCTTTCACTGCTTCTATCACCTTTATGTGTTCTAAAACACATACCTTAGATAGGTGCATTCCGTCTCTGAAAGGTAAGGAACCTTTCTCGGAATCTTGCTTGTTAAAACGAACCATAATCATGTATATGTAAGATATCCAGGAGAAGTACAATGTTCTTTTCTTGAGATCCTAGATCTTAAGAACATGCTCTAACTTCTTCTTTATCTCATATATCGATTTTTTTAGACAACCATCATTTTATGTCTGACAGCATCTTTACATTGTTACCAATGATAAAATGTTATCTACATAAAACCTCCGAGAAACACCACCTTGTTTCCATCACGTTTCCCATACACACGATTCGTCAATGCTCTTTGATGAATCCATCAAATGGACTATCTCATCAATTCGCAAGTTCCACGATCTCTAGCTTTGTTTTAATCCATCAATGGATTAACTAAGCTTGTACTCTAAATGATCTTGCCTCTTAGCAATAATCCTTATTGCTTTCCAAGAAGGCACATTTAGATCTAGTACCGCCTCTATGTAGATCCAGGGATTGATTTCATGTATACTAGGTCCAGAGTCCGAAGATTCACCTAGTTTTATGAATATCTCCGGTTGTTATACAACCTTCCACTACAACGGCGTTCCGGTGTATAAACAGTAATAACAGTAGGTGCAGTTTGTGGTGTACCGCTACTCGGTTCGGCTGGTTCTATGTCTTAATCGTTTTCTCTCTTTTCAGAAGTATCATGTCATTTTTGGGCTTGTGGTTCATCTAATAGTCTTCCTCTAAGAACCGGGCGTTAGAACTTATAACGTCCTTCTGGTTCATAGTACTATCGAACACACATCTTTTGTTCTTCTAGGATATTCTACAACCACATTTGAATGCGCCGTTGTTTCCAGACATATCCATAGAACATAGGTAGTTCCGTATAACTCATGCTTTTACTATTTCTATAAGAGTTCCATTTCTTATTTCCGACACACCAATCTTACAGAGGACTGTATGGTGTAGTCACTTGGGATCCAATCCCAAGCTCTGATCATAAATCAGAGTTAATCAATTCTAATACTTGTCCGGATCTTATATCTTATATCCATAAAGGATTGCTTAGTCGTATTATCTTCCAAATTAGATTCTTAGGTCGGAAGGTCCACTCCTTCAACTTAATTGATCTTACAATCAATTTTCGACCTTTGAATTTCTTATTTGAATAAATATGACTTAGCATAAGATTCCACAAGTATAAATGATTTAATAAAGAAATCTCTTATTAGTAAAACGAGTTGTATAAAACGGTTCGTCACATCGTGGTAGACTCAGGATTCATCATTTATATATTGCTATCTAATGTACCATAATAGATAATATCATTATTTCTTCTTATAACCATCAAATGATTAAAAGAAATAAAATATCCATTCATTAGAAATCCAGAACAAAGTTCTTTCTAATATGAAAGGTACATAAAAGCAATAACCCAAAATGAAATCCTATAAAATGTCCTCCACTGCAACTGCTGCCTCCTCTACAGCATTGCCCACATAGACTACGATCTTTTTCTTTTCTAAGTCGTCGGGTTTCCTGGAACCCTTGCATTTAAAATGCACATACCGTCAGTGGTTCCATATCTACTCACCAGGTTCCGGTAGATAATACCACTGACTATGTTTTTACGACTAAAGAAAATTTCGTACTTTCTTTGAGAGGATAATCAGACTTCCAGTACCCAGACTGTTTGCATCGAGAATACTTGCCTCATGGCTTTCTCGTCCCATCTCGTGGTCTAAGCAACTTAGGACCACTGGGATTCTTTGCTTGCTTTTCCTTTCCCCCTATTTTGCCCTTAGGTTCGAAACCTTTGGCATTGGCTACAAGAGCTTGCGATTTCCGTCTCAACTCGTCCAAAAGGTCAATCATCTCAAAAACGTGTTTAAGCGTTTCCTCGAATGACTGGCCTTTATGAGTATCCTCATCGCTTCTTGTCTAGCCGCCTATGTCAATAGGCTCGAGAGGACAAAGCTCACTGAGTACAACCTTGCACTCTTTAATAGTTTGGGTAATATCTAGATCTCTATTCCAATCATTACATTTAGGGACCAGTGAGTTTAAAATCCTTACGTATCACAGAAAGTGGGTTCAAAGCCATTTCCTAATCTATGAGCACATATAACAACAAACAATCGATTTAATCTCCGATATTATCTCCCTTAAATAATATCATTAAACCACTAATCACCTCTAAAATCCCATCAGATATGGCAAGCCACGTTCGTGTGGACGTTTACCTATCCAAATGATTTAGCAATTAGATTTGCTTCGGTCGTACATCAATTATAGCGTTACTTCGTTGGGAAGAATACTATAAAGCGTACCTAAGTGTAAACCATTACTCAGTATCCAAGAAGATTGTTTGGGACACGTATATTCACCGCAAGCCACGTTCGTGTGGACGTTTACGTTAACATACGCTCCTTCACTCCCTTCTATAACTGTCTACATCAATTAATCCAAGATCCCATTCAGCATAGCAAGCCACGTTCGTGTGGACGTTTACTACACCAAAAGATCTTTATAATTGACATCCAATTACTTGAATCATTTAATCTTGTAAATCAAGACTCGGAGAATCATAAGTGAAACTCGAAGTTTCTAACCAGTGATTCACCATGCGAACGACCCTATCTCTCATAGAATGAGGGAGCCGAGCAGACAATCGATCTAGTCATCAAATGACACGAAAGTCTCTAATTTGTGTCATCCACATGACCAAGTGGCTTTGGCTCCATTCCACTCCCCGGGGTGAGAATGAGTCGACTTGAAATCAGTTTCAGAAAGACAAATTAGGCATTGTTTGATAAACTCAATCAATGTTTCTCGTAAAAGGAATTACAAGAATTCTCCTCCAATGACTTATCTATACGAACTTCGAAAGTCCATAAAAGTCACCAAGAGAACAGCAATGGAGACCATGGATATGTTTCCATACCCTCTCCCACTTAGCTTTTTATAACAAAGGGATACGCTATCTAATGCATAATTAAATACACATAAGCATAATAACAAACATACATTTCATGCAAGTACGTACACAAATAATCAAATAATTGCTCAAGTAAAATTATTTCTCGACTATTCGTACCTTGATGAATTCCAGCATGCTTGTCTTGAGTCTTCATTCTACGTCTTGAATACTTTGCCGAGTGACGGAAAAATTCTTTGATTCTCATATTTAATTTTACTCCAATTAAATAAAATCAATTCCATTGATTTCCATATTTAATTCTATTTTAAATAAAATCCAAGATTTTCCAATCCAAAATAAATTTTGAATTAATCTATTGATTTTAAATAAAATACTTAAATTAAATAAAATCAATATTATTAAAATCCATTGATTTCCATATTTAATTCTATTCTAAATAAAATCCAAGATTTTCCAATCCAAAATAAATTTTGAATTAATCTAATGATTTTAAATAAAATACTTAAATTAAATAAAATCAATTTTATTAAAATCCATTGATTTCCATACTTAATTCTATTCTAAATAAAATCCAAGATTTTCCAATTCAAAATAAATTTTGAATTAATCTAATGATTTTAAATAAAATACTTGAATTAAATAAAATCAATATTTTAATAATTTCTCAATCCTATTTAAATTAGATCTCAAGAATCCTAATCAAAATCGAATTTTGATTCTTCTTAAGACTTCTAATCCAAGTAGGTATAGGATATCTAGAGAAACTAGGATTTTCTTTCCTAATTTAACTCTCCATCTAATTCCATTATTTAATTCCATAATTAAGAAATCTAATCCAAATAGAATTTGAATTAATTCCAAAATTAAATTAAATAAAATTAAAAAGATTAAATTATTTCCGGAAAGATCGGATTTACCGGGACGAACCGAAAATCGAATTTCCGGTCGACCCAATATCGAACCCGCTGGACCAAAAGAATTTTGGTCCCATGCATGTATACACATGCACACCACCGTGCATGCCATGTTTTGCATCAACAAAGGCCATGCATATCAACGCACTCACCATGCCATGCATATTGACCATCAATTAATTGATTTAATTGATGCTTTGGAGACCATGCAATTCACGCAACGACACCCTTTGTCCAGCCGCTGCTTTCGATCTCCAAGCGTGAAACTGTCCGCGAGCACCGAGCACAACCGCCGGCTGCCGGCTAACCACCGCCATGACCAGCCGCTGCCCCAGCAGCCACGCGCCCAGCTCACGTCCAGCCGCTGCCCCAGCAGCCCACAAAGGCGTACCAGCAGCGTGCGATCATGCCGTCCGAGCTCGAATCCGAAGTCGCGTGCGTGATGCCGCCAACGCGACTGCCGAGCACAGCCGCCGGCTGCCGGCGAACCACCGCCACTGGTGGCTCACGCCGGCAAGCCCAGCCATGCCCCTGCTCACGTCCAGCAACACACGCAGCCCCTTCCCGAGCCCACGGTCGATGATTCCGGTTTGATTATTCCGAAAACCCTCGATTTTTAATATTTAATTTTTCCGAACAACACGATTCATACGAGAGAGAAAACATAGACGTAGAACAATATATATGGCACAATAATTTAACAATTTAAATTAATCTATGGCTATAAACAACGACAATCGATTATCGAAACAATTAACGAAAAACGTAACCGTACTCTCTGATACCAATTGTTGGAATTCGATATCCCGGGTTATTTAAATTTGCGGAAACCAATAACCCGAACGAACCCTTCGCCGGAGATCACACGAACACCGACTCATCCGCCGGAGTCCGGCCTTTGGAGACCACGCACTCGAAGGCACGCGGCCCGCCCCCAGCCGAACCCCCGCGAGACGGGGTTCACGCGATCGAGGATCGCGTTCGATCTTCGCGATCGATGGGGCTGCCCAGCAGCCCCCCGCGGCGAGTCCGGCGACTCGCCGCCGCCTGGAGGAGCCTTGCCTTCACGGCGGGTGGGGTGCGGCACCAGCCCGCGCCCCCGGCGATCGATCCCCGTGATCGATCGCGAGCCCTCGGCCCAGCCGAGGGTTCCTCTCCTCCGCGCGCCGCCAAACCCTAGCGGGCGATCCCGCGGTCCGGTGGCTTCGCCACCACCGCGTGATCGTTCGTCTAATCCGGGTTCGACTCTTGGATCTTGTTTTTCCGATAATTGATTTCAATAAACAAGAATTAAATAGCAATTATTTAATTCACCTTTCGATTCGTTGTGCGGAGAAACGAAGAACTCAATTTGACGACCTTGAGATCTTCCCACGTATTCCTTGCACTAGCCCGGACGTCGTGTGGGCGACGATCTACCGAACTCCATGGATCCTCCTCTCTACTTTCTCTCTCTAGAATTGTGATCTTCAAGTTATGAGAATAGAGAAGACCATGTAGTGCTTTTATAGGCTACGTAGGGGATCTTAAGGAGGTGGAATATTGGGCTTCCAATATTGAAGATTAAATTGAGCCCAATGCTCAAGTCCATTAATCCTTATCAATATTAATTAATTCTATTTTCCACTATATAAAATTAATTGCACTCCCAATATTAAACCATATTATATCAAATAATATTTCTCCGGTAGTATTATTTATTCCGTGTATTTAAGATATAAATATCCATGAATAAAATTAATTTATTGCTAATTAATTCATTCATCTCTTATATCCGAGACTAGTACCATTCAACCTTAATTATTATGCGGAACAAGTCCACCTGCAGGGTTTACATAATAATTCCTTATGAACTCATCTCGGGGATATTATCAACCCTTACGGGATACACTTTCCCGTCAAGTATTCACGGCATGCCATATATAAAATATAGTGACCCAACTTAACCGGTAATTAACCCAATAATTAAATCGGTTAATTCCTTTGGTAAATCAAAGTCACTTATATTAAATATACACACCCGCAATAATATCGGGGATTAAGAATAAAATACACTGAGACTCGAATCGATTATCGCCGGCAATCCTAATCGATGAATCTCAACGATCCGCTCAATACACCAAGTGTACAAGTGTGATAAAATAATTAAGATAAATTATTTTCTCTCTCACATAACGACTATACCGATGGATTGGTCCGTGTCCATCTAGGTCGTGAGCAACTGTTCGATTAAATACGAGTAACCGATAGTATGATCTTCTGTGTGGGCCCGACACACCATACTAACTACAACGTTAAAATCCAGGACTATAATTTGCATATAATTAATTATAAATAATTAAATGCAAATAATTGTTTATTTAGTTAAATAGATTAGTGGCAATGGATCGCGAGTTTCCGTCACTTAAATCTAGACATTAAGTACACAACTCCAACATCCCCAACCCGTGCTACTCCTAATCCTACCTAGATTCTACTTACCTAATTGATTCGTTTTTCCTAATTGAGTTTTCCTATTTTAGGGAATTCTCATGGATTAGGAAAAGAATTAATTGGAATTAATTTTATTCCTTATTCTATTATGGAAGTCTTCTAGAGTATTCCGAGTTCTACTTGGAATAGGATCCTAGAGATTTAATAGAATTAGAAAGGAATAAAAGTTAATTTAGGATTGATTTATTTCCTAAATGATTATTCCTATTTTATGGGAATTTTCATAGAAGTGGAAATTAATTAATCTTGGAAAGTAGAAGAGTCCTAATTTATTTTATTTCCTTATTCTATTATAAAAGTCTTCTAGAATATTCCAAGTTTACTTGGATAGATTATTCTAAGAGATTTAATAGAATTAGATAGGAAAATAAATAAATAAAAATATTAATAATATTTAATTTTATTTTTGATTTATTCGATTGACTTAATTTTCGAATTGAGTATCTTTTGGATTCATTAAAAATAAATAGATTTAAATATTGGAATTAATATTCTCGTCACATAGAGCATTCAAGAACGAAGACTGAAGACTAGAAGACGCATACGGAGATGGAATAAAGCCATGATAGTCGGAAAATAATTTTCTAGCTTATTTTGACTATGTGCTTTATTGCTTGTATGCATGCTTATGTGTTTAATTATGCATTAGATAGCGTATCCCTTTGTTATAAAAAGCTAAGTGGGAGAGGGGATGGAAACATTCCCATGGTCTCCATTACTGTTCTCTTGGGGACTCTTATGGACTTTCGAAGTTCGTATAGATGTGTCATTGGAGGAGAATTCTTGTAATTCCTTTTACAAGAGACATTGATTAAGTTTATCAAACAATGCCTAATTTGTCTTTCTGAAACTGACTTCAAGTCGACTCATTCTCACCCCGGGGAGTGGAATGGAGCCAAAGCCACTTGGTCATGTGGATGACACAAATTAGAGACATTCGTACCATTCTTTTGAAGATGGATCGTTTGTCTGCTCGGCTCCCTCATTTATGAGAGATAGGGTTGTTCGCATGGTGAATCACTGGTTAGAAACTTCGAGTTTCACTTATGATTCTCCGCGTCTTGATTTACAAAATCGAATGCTTCAAGTAATTGGATGTCAATTGTAAAAATCTTTTGGTGTAGTAAACGTCCACACTATCGTGGCTTGCTGCATTGAATGGGATTTTGGAACGATTGATGTAGACAGTTATAGAAGGGAGTGAAGGAAACGTAGGTTAACGTAAACGTCCACACTATCGTGGCTTGCGGTAACATGCGAATCTTAAACAAACTTCTTAGTACTGAGTAATGGTTTACACTTAGGTACGCTCTATAGTATTCTTCCCATCGAAGTAACGCTATAGTGATGTACGACCAAAGCAAATCTAATTGCTAAATCATTTGGATGGGTAAACGTCCACACTATCGTGGCTTGCCTTATCTGATGGGATTTTAGATGTAATTAGTGATTTAATGATATTATTTGAGGGAGATAATATCGGATATTAAATTGATTGTTTGTTTAAATATGCTTATAGGTTTAGAGAATAGCTATGAACCCACTTTCTATGATACTCAAGGAGCATAAGCTCACTGGCCCCAACTATATTGATTGGAAGAGAAATTTAGACATTGTTCTGACTTCGGAGGAGTACAAGTTTGTACTCCATGAAGTGTGCCCTGCTGAGCCCACGGCTGCCTCAACTGATGAGGAAAAACTGACATATCGGAAGTGGAAAAAGGCTGATGAAATGGCTAGGTGTTATATTTTGGCTTCCATGTCAAATGTACTCCAAACCCAACATAAGTCGATGGACACTGCCTATGATATGATGTTTAACCTCAAGGAGATGTTTGGGGAGCAAGATCGTGCGGCAAGGCAAGAAGCCATGAGAGTCCTCATGACAACTACTCAGTCTGTGTTGGATTTCGACTCTCCGGGATGTGATCGTTCGATCGCTCGAACATCCGAACCATCCCAGTCGACCTCCGAAGTCGCTGCTTCGTTCGCTCGACGGCCCTTATCCCGAATCACGCCCAGCCATTGCCCTGGAGGACAACCGCGCGAAACGGGGCTGGACTGCACAAAAACAGCGCCCGCTGTATGCAGTCCAGCGGTCGCTGGAGAAGCTGCAAACGGCGACCGCCGTTTGCTCTCTGGCGACCGCCGTTTGTCCGCGAACAACAACGCGATGTTGCTGTTCCGGGCTCGTTTCCGGGTCGTTTTTCCTCATCCGACTACCGTTCCGGAGGTCCTAAAACCCCCAGTAGTCGAGGAATGCGATCCACGATACCCGGATCCCGATCGTACGTTCAAAGTATGATCAACGAATAACATGAGATCGAATAACAATTGCGGAATAAAAGTTCCGATCTCATACCTCTCGGTCGATTGTTGAGACCTTAGATGCTTCTAACGTATGCCTCAGATCCCTTCTCCAGCCGTTGTGTGGGCAACGATCCGCTGGAGTTCTCCCTTCTGTACTTTCTCTATCAACAGCGTTAATATATCTTTTTCTCTCTGAGAGAAAAATATTAGCGCAAACTAATTTAATTTTACAGAGAAAAATTATAATTGCGTTAACGCAATTGTTTTTCTGAGTAAAATGAAATAGCGGCGAATGATAGGGTTTAGGAGAGTACGGGAGGGGATTATATAGAGTTACGTTAGGGACCTTAGGATAAATTAATTAAGGGCTAAATTGAAATATTAATTAACTTGGAATACGTAAACGCAATTCCTTAATTAATCGATTTCAATTTTAATTATTATTAACTCCACTATAAAATAATAATTGAATTCCCGAAATTAATTTTAATATTATTTCAACAATAATAAATCCGCCGAAATTACATAAACGACCTTCCCCGTGTTTAAGATATCGAAACGTCCACGAATTTATTTAATTACTAATAATTAAATTAATTCGTTTCTTATTATCCGAGACTAGTACCACTCATCCTTATTATCATGTGGAACAAATCCACCTGCAGGGTTTACATGATAAACTTTATGAGCTCATCTCGGGGACGTCATCAACCCGATAAACGGGACACGGTTTCCTGTCTATAATCTATAGCATGTCGTGTGTACAATTCCGATTCCCAATTTACCGAGTATCTCGACTAATCAAATAGTCTCACTCATTGGCAAGTTAAAGAACCGAGAATTGGACAAACGCACCTATAATTATATAGGGATTAAGAATTCGTTTATCCGTAATATCTGAGGTCTAGTTCGATTACGTCGATTAGTATAAATCGAACGCCCTCCCGTGGTCCTGCTCAATACACCAAGTGTACAAGTGTAACATAATAGTCAAGACCAACTATTACCCAGTCACACTACGACGTACCGATGGATTGTCCCTGTCCATCTAAGTCGTGAGCTTCTGTTCGATAGTATACGAGTAACCGACAGTATGATCTTCCGCGTGTCTCCTCACGCCATACTGTCTACAACGTATATATCTAGGACTATTGCATTCAAGTACAAGATAGACAAAAAAATGCCGACAGTTTGATTATTAGATAATGTAAAACACAGATAAGGAGTTCCATATTGTCACTAAACTAGACATTTAGAATATAACTCCATCAATCTCCCACTTATACTAAATCTCTAGTTGCCCTCTACCATACATCCGATACCCATCCCCTTCACGTGTCTCTTGAACGCTTCCGCTGGAAGTGCCTTCGTAAAGGGGTCAGCCAGGTTATCCGCTGATGCAATCTTGGTGACAACCGCATCGCCTCTCCTGACGATGTCTCTAATCAGGTGGTACTTGCGATCTATGTGTTTACTCGCATTGTGGGCTCGTGGTTCCTTTGCATTTGCCACTGCACCGCTATTGTCACAATAAATTGTGATAGCTCTAGGCATTTTAGGAACCACATCCAAGTCCATAAGGAAGTTCCGGAGCCACACCGATTCTTTAGCTGCCTCAGAGGCTGCTACATATTCGGCTTCCATGGTAGAGTCCGAAATGCATTTCTGCTTAACACTCTTCCATGAGACTGCTCCACCTCCCAATGTGAACACATAGCCTGATGTAGACTTTCGCTGATCCTTATCAGATTGGAAATCCGAGTCTGTGTAACCAATAGGAATCAACTCGGACGCTTTGTAACTCAGAACATAATTCCTAGTCCTTCGCAGGTACTTAAGTATGTTCTTTACAGCAGTCCAGTGACCCTGTCCAGGGTTACTCTGATATCTAGCTACCATGCCCACGGCATAGCAGATATCAGGCCTCGTGCACAACATGGCATACATTAGACTTCCTACTGCCGAAGCATAAGGAACCTTCTTCATGTAATCTATCTCCTTTTGTGTTTTGGGACACATGTCTTTAGATAGATGAATTCCATGGCAGAAAGGTTGAGCACCTCTCTTGGAATTCTGCATGTTGAAACGAGCCAGAATCGTATCAATATATGAAGCCTGGGACAAGCTTAATGTTCTTTTCCGGCGATCCCTTATAACTTTGATCCCAAGAACATGCCCAACTTGTCCTAAGTCTTTCATATCGAATTGCTTGGACAACCATCCCTTTATGTCCGACAACATCTTCACATTGTTGCCAATTAGAAGGATGTCGTCTACATAAAGCACGAGAAACGCCACACTGTTTCCGTCACTTCTCCGGTATACACACGACTCGTCCATGCTTTGAATGAATCCATAAGACTGGATAACCTCATCAAACCGCATGTTCCAAGATCTAGAAGCTTGCTTCAATCCATAAATGGATCGGTTTAGCTTACACACTAGATGCTCTTGGCCTTTCTTGATGAAACCTTCTGGCTGTCTCATGTAAATGGTCTCGTCAAGATTCCCATTCAAGAATGCTGTCTTGACGTCCATTTGCCACACCTCATAATCCATATAAGATGCTATAGACAAAAGAATCCGGATCGACTTTAGCATAGCTACCGGCGAAAAGGTTTCCTCATAATCGATCCCTTCTTTCTGAGTATACCCCTTCGCAACAAGCCTAGCCTTGAAGGTTTCAACCTTCCCGTCAGACCCTCTTTTTCTCTTGTACACCCACTTGCAACCAATGGCTTTTACACCTTTGGGCGGTGCTACAAGATTCCAGACCTGATTTGAATCCATTGATTCAATCTCAGATTTCATCGCCTTTTGCCAAGACTGAGCATCTTGATCTTTAAGTGCCTCGCCATAGGTCCAGGGATCGGCTTCATGTTCTCCAGGTAACAAGTCCGAAGACTCACCTATAAACATGAACCTATCGGGTTGTCGAACAACCCTCCCACTACGACGAGGCTCCGGTGTAACCTCAGTGACTACAGGTGCAGACTGTGGTGGCGTATCACCCGGTTCGGTTGGATCTAAGCCTTGATCGTCCCCTCTCAGTTCGTTTAGTATTATCTCACTCTTGGGCTTATGGTCCATTATATAATCCTCTTCCAAGAACCGAGCGTTGGTGCTAACAACAATCTTCTGGTCCTTAGGACTATAAAATAGACCACCTTTCGTTCCTCTAGGATATCCTATAAACAACCGAATATCTGAACGAGATTCCAACTTATCAGCCCCATGCTTCAGCACATTTGCTGGACAACCCCAGACCCGAATGTGTTTCAAATTTGGCTTTCGCCCGGTCCACAATTCCGAGGGCGTCTTAGGGACTGATTTAGAAGGAACTAAGTTCAGGATATACGCCGCTGTTTCCAAGGCATATCCCCAGAACGAAACTGGTAGGTCTGAGTAACTCATCATAGATCTTACCATTTCCATAAGAGTCCTATTCCTTCTTTCTGCTACACCATTCTGCTGGGGCGTGTATGGTGCAGTCATCTGGGAATCAATCCCATTCTCTAATAAGTACGCCTTAAACTCTCCCGAGAGGTACTCTCCTCCACGATCAGATCGTAGAGTCTTTATGGTTTTACCATGAAGGTTCTCCACAAGAGCTTTGTACTCCTTGAACTTGTCAAAGCAATCGCTCTTGCGGCGCATCAGGTATATAAAACCATACCTTGAGTAATCATCAGTGAAGGTTACGAAATATTCATAACCTCCTCTCGCTTGGACAGATAAAGGCCCGCACAAATCAGAGTGAATCAATTCCAGTACTTCCTTGGATCTATACCCCTTATCACTAAAGGGTCGCTTGGTCATTTTTCCTTCCAGGCATGATTCGCAGGTTGGAAAGTCCTCATCTTTCACACCACTGAGTATTCCATCAGTTATCAACCTTTGAATCCTACCCAAGTTAATATGACCTAGCCTAAGATGCCATAAGTACTTTTGATTCATCCTAGAAGGCTCCTTTCTCTTATTGGTACTAGATGTATTATTTGACTCTACTCGTTGCATCGTGGAATAATCAGGATTCAGTATATATAAGTTGCCTATCAATGTACCAGAACATATATACTCACCATTCTTTTTGATAATAACAGAACTATCAAAAGAAACAGAATATTTATTAAAAACCAATTTAGAAACCGAAACAAGGTTCTTTCTAAAATTCGGTACATAAAGACAATTATTCAATACTAAAACTTTATTATTAAAAGATAAATAAATATCTCCCACTGCAACAGCCGCCACTTTCGTCGCGTTGCCCATGTAGATAGTGATCTCTCCCTCTCTAAGCCGCCGGGTTTCCTGGAACCCCTGCAAAGAATTGCAGACATGATCAGTGGCTCCCGTATCCACACACCAGGTACTGGTGGATAACACCGCTAAACATGTTTCAGTGACTAAGGAAAAGTTCGTACCTCCTTGTCTGAGAGGACAATTCGACTTCCAATGTCCAGACTGCTTGCAACGGAAACACTTGCCCTTGGGCTTGTTCACTCCATTCTGTGGTCCACCATTTCTGGGTCCACTGGGTTTCCGTCCTTGCTTCTTCTTCCTCTTAGTCCCCGGAGGGCCAGGAAGTTTCACAGCCACAAGTGCCTGAGATTTCTTAAAGATTCCCTCTGCCGCCTGGAGTTCAGTCAGGAGCTCCGCCAACGAATATAACCTCTTGTTCATGTTATAGTTCAGGCGGAACTGCTCAAAACTCCTAGGCAGAGACTGGAGCACTATATCGATCTGGGTTTCCCCATCGATAGCTCCTCCCATAATCTCTATCTCATTCAGATAGTCTATCATCCTAAGAACGTGATCCCTCACGGGCGTTCCTTCGGACATAGTGGCCGTCATGAGTTTTCTCATGGCATCTTGCCTGGCTGCCCTATCCTGACTACCAAACATCTCCTTGAGGTTAAGCATAATATCATAGGCAGTGGTCATGGCCTCATGCTGATGTTGCAGCACATTTGACATAGAAGCCAAAATGTAGCACCGCGCCATCTGATCAGCCTTGACCCACTTCCGATGAGCTTCCTTTTCCTCAGGAGTGGAGGTATCAGTAGGTTCATCAGGACAAACCTCATGGAGTACATACTTGTACTCCTCAGCAGTTAGGACAATGTCCAAGTTTCGTTTCCAATCAACATATTTCGGACCAGTGAGTTTGTTTTCTTTTAGTATAATGGACAGCGGGTTGAGTGCCATATCTATAAAAGAGACAAATCAAACTGTCAAATTTAATTCGATATTAACTCCCTTAATTAATATCATTAAATCTACCAATCAATCCTAAAATCCCATCAGACTAGCATGCCACGTTCATGTGGACGTATACTAGTCCAAACGATTTTATAACTGGACTTTTACTTTGGTCGTACATCATTACAGCAGTGACTCCGATGGGGAGGATACTGTAAAGCGTACCTAAGTGTATACCATTTCTCAGTACTAAGTTAACCGCTCGGAAACTACACGCCCACCGCAAGCCACGTTAGTGTGGACGTTTACGTTGACATGCGGTCCCTTTACGATTTCCTATAACTGTCGAGCCTCAATTAACCCAAAGTTCCGTTTCCGTCTAGTAAGCCACGATAGTGTGGACGTTTACTAAACAAACAACTTTGTTAATTGAATTCCATTTAATAAATTTCACAATTTCGTTAATCAAAGCTTGATATCTCGTAAGTGAAACTCGAAGTTTCTAACCAGCGATCAATCATGCAATTGAGCCCTATCTCTCACAAAGTGAGGGAGCCAACCAGACAATCGATCTAGTCATCAAATGACTCGAATGTCTCTAATCTGTGTCATCGACATAACCAAGCTCTTTGGCTCCATTCCACTCCCCGGGGTGAGAATGAGTCGAGTTGAAATTAGTCTTTGAAAGACAGATTAGGCATTGCTTTGAAAAACTTAAGTGTTCAATTCTATAAATGGAATTGAATTCGAATTTTGATCCAGTGATATCCGTGTGTCAACTTTATCCGATAGGGAGGATGACACTAAAGCCAACTCGTAAGCGACACACATCACTATCAAAACAGAGAATGGAGACCGCGGGATTGTTTCCAATCCCTCTCCCACTTAGTTTTTACGAAAGGGATAACATTCACATGCATAAAATTAAAGCATAATAAAAGCACGTTAAACACACAAGAAGCAATTAACGTGGCCCGATTATTATGGCCTTTAAAACTTCGATGCACGTCTTCTCGGATCTTCGTCTCGTTGCTCGTCTCGGTCTCGGTCCATCACCGACTCGTCTAAGGACCAAGAGACGAACCCCTCCCACTGGAGTATCGTCCCGGGCCCTCGACAAGCGATCCGTGATGTCCGTCGAACCCCCGCGTCGCTGCTGCCAAAACCCAAAACAGCGCCCGCCGTTTGAGGAACAGCGGTCGCTGGAGGAGCTGCAAACGGCGACCGCCGTTTGCCCTCCAGCGGGCGCCGTTTTTGCACAGTAGCCGCGGGTTCGACTCCTCGACCCTCGTTCGTCCGTCCTTCGATCTTCTCTCGATCCACCAAGCAGCAGCAACATTACAAGAGTAATACTAACTACTTCCGGCATCGATCCTATACAGGAATGATCGATCCTATACACCCGGATAAACGAAAAACGAAATAGAAAACCTAAACGACTCAACCCGTCGTTTTAACTATTACAAGCAAGCAACGATAAAAACCAAAATCTCGACAATCCCGAGAGTTTAACACACCACAACATACAGTACAATAAAACATGACCATAATAATCGGGTGACCTGCAAAACAAACTCGCAAACAATACCAAGAACGTATAACCGGCTCTGATACCAATTGTTGGATTTCGACTCTTCGGGATGTGATCGTTCGATCGCTCGAACATCCGAACCATCCCAGTCGACCTCCGAAGTCGCTGCTTCGTTCGCTCGACGGCCCTTATCCCGAATCACGCCCAGCCATTGCCCCGGAGGACAACCGCGCGAAACGGGGCTGGACTGCACAAAAACAGCGCCCGCTGTATGCAGTCCAGCGGTCGCTGGAGAAGCTGCAAACGGCGACCGCCGTTTGCTCTCTGGCGACCGCCGTTTGTCCGCGAACAGCAACGCGATGTTGCTGTTCCGGGCTCGTTTCCGGGTCGTTTTTCCTCATCCGACTACCGTTCCGGAGGTCCTAAAACCCCCAGTAGTCGAGGAATGCGATCCACGATACCCGGATCCCGATCGTACGTTCAAAGTATGATCAACGAATAACATGAGATCGAATAACAATTGCGGAATAAAAGTTCCGATCTCATACCTCTCGGTCGATTGTTGAGACCTTAGATGCTTCTAACGTATGCCTCAGATCCCTTCTCCAGCCGTTGTGTGGGCAAGGATCCGCTGGAGTTCTCCCTTCTGTACTTTCTCTATCAACAGCGTTAATATATCTTTTTCTCTCTGAGAGAAAAATATTAGCGCAAACTAATTTAATTTTACAGAGAAAAATTATAATTGCGTTAACGCAATTGTTTTTCTGAGTAAAATGAAATAGCGGCGAATGATAGGGTTTAGGAGAGTACGGGAGGGGATTATATAGAGTTACGTTAGGGACCTTAGGATAAATTAATTAAGGGCTAAATTGAAATATTAATTAACTTGGAATACGTAAACGCAATTCCTTAATTAATCGATTTCAATTTTAATTATTATTAACTCCACTATAAAATAATAATTGAATTCCCGAAATTAATTTTAATATTATTTCAACAATAATAAATCCGCCGAAATTACATAAACGACCTTCCCCGTGTTTAAGATATCGAAACGTCCACGAATTTATTTAATTACTAATAATTAAATTAATTCGTTTCTTATTATCCGAGACTAGTACCACTCATCCTTATTATCATGTGGAACAAATCCACCTGCAGGGTTTACATGATAAACTTTATGAGCTCATCTCGGGGACGTCATCAACCCGATAAACGGGACACGGTTTCCTGTCTATAATCTATAGCATGCCGTGTGTACAATTCCGATTCCCAATTTACCGAGTATCTCGACTAATCAAATAGTCTCACTCATTGGCAAGTTAAAGAACCGAGAATTGGACAAACGCACCTATAATTATATAGGGATTAAGAATTCGTTTATCCGTAATATCTGAGGTCTAGTTCGATTACGTCGATTAGTATAAATCGAACGCCCTCCCGTGGTCCTGCTCAATACACCAAGTGTACAAGTGTAACATAATAGTCAAGACCAACTATTACCCAGTCACACTACGACGTACCGATGGATTGTCCCTGTCCATCTAAGTCGTGAGCTTCTGTTCGATAGTATACGAGTAACCGACAGTATGATCTTCCGCGTGTCTCCTCACGCCATACTGTCTACAACGTATATATCTAGGACTATTGCATTCAAGTACAAGATAGACAAAAAAATGCCGACAGTTTGATTATTAGATAATGTAAAACACAGATAAGGAGTTCCATATTGTCTTTAAGCCTGTTGGAGGTAGGGGCAAGAGGAGGAAGCAAGCCTGGAAACCCAGTGGTGTCAAGAAGACTATACCACGAGTGGGGGCTGCAAAGCCAAAGGGCAAGTGCTTCCGATGCAACAAGTCTGGACACTGGAAGTCTGAATGTCCTCTCAGAGGTACGAATTTTTCTTTAGTCGTAAAAACATAGTCAGCGGTATTATCTACCAGAAATTCTGGTGTGTAGATATGGAACCACTGACGGTATGTGCATTTTGAATGCAGGGGTTCCAGAAAACCCGGCGACTTAGAGAAGAAGAGTTCGAGTCTACACGGGCAAAAGCTGTGGAGGAGGCAGCTGTTGCGGTGGAAGACATTTATCTGCTTTAGTAGTTAAATAGGAGTTCATTTCAAAATTATTGCATTATGTACCCTTATTTTAGAAAGAACGTTTTGTTCTGGATTTCTATTATTTATGAATGGATATTTTATTTCTTTAATCATTGGATGATTTTGATAAGAAATAATGGCGTTATCTATTCTGGTACATTAGATAGCAATATATGAATGATAGATCCTAAGTCCACCACGATGCAACGAACCGTTCTATAACTTGTTTTACTTATTAGATATTTCTTTATTAATCATTATACTTGTGAAATTCTTATACTTAGTAGTATTTTCAAATAAGATTCAAATGGTCGAAATTGATTTGATCAATTAAAGTTGAAGGAATGGACCTTCCGACCTAAGGATTGAATTTGGAGGATAATACGTCTAAGCAAACCTTTCTGGATAAAGGATAGAATTCAGACAAGTATTGGAAATGATTAGATATGCAGACATATGTGTGAATTAGAAAGGTACGAGTAATCCTCTCAAAGAATACTCGGTAATGGATTAGAATACTTAATGTGCCATAAAAGCAAAGTGTTTTGACTAGTCAATGGACACAAAGCTATTATGGGGAACCATCAAAGTATATCCATTAGGAGCCTGCGACTCGGTCGTGGAGGCCATCACTTATCTAAATAACACATGGCATAATCAAAGATTGGGATTCAATTCCAAAGGGCCGCGCCATACACTTATGTGTAGAGATGGTGCGTTGTAAATAAGAAATGGAAATCTAATAGTAAAAGAACAAGTTGTTCGGAACCACCTATGTTCTATGGATATTCCTGGATACAACGGCATATTCATTATGGTTGTAGGATATCCCAGATGAACAAAATGTTGTGTATTCTATAGTACTATGAACTAGAGGGACGTCTCGTCCGGCTCATAGAGGAAGACTATTAGATGAACCACAAAGCCTGAACTGATATAATACCTTGAAATGAGAAAAAGGACAAAAGACTGGGAACCAGCCAAACCGAGTAGAAGTACACCACATACTGCACCTATTGTTATTACTGTTATACACCGGGACACCATTGCAGTGGGAGGTTGTTGGACAACCAGAGATATTCATAAGACTAGAAGAGTTCAGACTCTGGATCTAGTAGACATGAAATCGATCCCTAGCTCTGCATAAGGGTGGTACTAGATCTAAATGAGCTTTCTTGGATAACAATAAGGTTTATTGTTAAGAAGCTAGATCATTTAGAGTACAAGCTTAGTAAATCCATTTATGGATAGTAACAAAGCTATAAATCGTGGAACTTGCGAATTGATGAGAAAGTCCATTTGATGGATTCATCAAAAGGCAAAAACGAAAGGTGTATTAGAGACATAATAGAAACAAGGTGGTGTTTCTCGGAGATTTTATGTAGATAACATTTTGTCATTGGCAACAATGTAAAAAATATTGTCAGACATAAAATGATGGTTGTCTAAATAAATCAAGATATAAGATTGAGAAGAAGTTAGAGCATGTTCTTAAGATCTTATGATCTAGAGATAAGAACATTGTACTCTTCCTAGACATCTTATACGATTATGGTTTGTTTTAAACAGGCATACTTCTGAGAAAGGTTATTGCCTTTCAGAGACAGAATATACATCTATCTAAAGGATATGTGTTTTGAACACATGAAGGAGATAGATAAAAACAAAGCAGTTTCCTACATTTTATGTGGAAAGCTTGAATGCATTGTTGGAAAAACAAGAACCTGATATCAACTATGCGGTTTGCGTAGTGGGAGGATATCAAAGTAATCTGGGTAAGGGATGTTCGAATGCTGTAAGAGTACTTTCATAGTACTGGCTTACAGAGCAAGACGAAGTCTTCTTAGATTACAGATTCTCAGATCCAAAAATCAGAGAAGGACCAGTGAAAGTCGATATCAGGCTATGTGTTCACTTTTAGAAAGAGGTGGAACCATGAAGTGAAAGAGTGATAAGCGGGACGCTTCTCAGACTCTCTCATAACCGAATAGCAGCCTCAGAGGCAGCGGAAGTTTTGGTTAGGTTCCGGAATTACCTCTTGACTTGGATATGACTCTTAGTTTACCAAAGGCTATTGGATAGCGGTGCAAAGTGAACTGGAAGAGGTCATAAGTCAAAAGTGATGATAACACATAGTGCAAGTACCACCTGATACGAATCATCGTCGAGGGAGACGACGTAGTAGTCACCAAGATAACTTCAGAGCGGCAACCTAGATTGCTCACTCACATAGTACTTCTCGGAAGTACACTTTAAAGCACGTGATGAGTATGGGAACCGGGAGTTTGGAGGAAATGACTAGACCTTAGTACAAGTGGGAGATTGTTGGAGTTGTGTACTTAATGTCTAGATTTAAGTAACGGTAAACTCCCGGTCATAGCATTTAATCTATTAAATTAATAAACAGTCGTTTGCTTTTAATTATTATTAATTAAATATATGCAAATCATAGTCCTAGATTCTATACGTTGTAGTTGGTATGGTGTGTGACGTCACACAGAAGATCATACTATCGGTTACTCGTATTTAATCAAACAGTGGCTCACGACCTAGATGGACCCGGACCAATCCATCGGTATAGTCGTTGTGTGAGAGAGAAAATAATTTGTCTTAATTATTTTATCACACTTGTACACTTGGTGTATTGAGCGGATCGTTGAGATTCATCGATTAGGATTGCCGGCGATAATCGATTCGAGTCTCTGTGTATTTTATTCTTAATCCCCGATATTATTGCGGGTGTGTATATTTAATATAAGTGACTTTGATTTACCAAAGGAATTAACCGATTTAATTATTGGGTTGATTACCGGTTAAGTTGGGTCACTATATTTCATATATGGCATGCCGTGAATAATTGACCGGACAGTGTATCCCGGAAGGGTTGATAATATCCCCGAGATGAGTTCATAAGGAATTATTGTGTAAACCTCATGAGTGGATTCGTTCCGCACAATAATTAAGGTTGAATGGTACTAGTCTCGGATTAAAGAGATGAATAAATTAATTAGCAATAAATTAATTTTATTCATGGATATTTAAATCTTAAATACACGGAATAAATAATACTACCGGAGAAATATGATTTGATATAATATGGTTTAATATTGGGAGTGCAATTAATTTATATAGTGGAAAATAAATTAATTAATATTGATAAGGATTAATGGACTTGGGCAGTGGGCTCAATTTAATCTTCAATATTGGAAGCCCAATATTCCACCTCCTTTAGATCCCCTACGTAGCCTATAAAAGCACTACATGGCCTTCATAAATCATAGAGACAAGAATTATCATACTTGATATTCTAGAGAGTTGAAGGAGATCCATAGGAGTTCGATAGATCGTCGCCCACCCGACGTTCGAACGGAGTGCAAGGAATACGTGGGAAGATTCAAAGGTCTTCGATTGATTTCGTTTCTCCGCACAACGAATCAAAGGTATGATCATAAAACTCCTTGTGTGATTTTATGTTCAATTAATTGTGATACATGCATGAACACACGATCCGGGAAAACGACGAACCTCGGGGACGGGGATTCGAGATCCCCGGCGAGGATCGAAGGTGGCGGTCGAACCCTAGGGTTCGGACCGCCGCGTCGCGTGAAGCCCCGGCTGGACGCCGGGGGCGATCGAGCCCGTGAGCTCGATCGCGGATCGCTGCGGGGTGACCCGCAGCTGCCTCGTGCGCGCTACGGGAGTTCCCGTAGCAGAGGCGCACGGGGCTGACCCCATGCGAGCAGCGGGTTCGCTGAGCCGCTGCGGGGCTGCTCGCAGCAGCCCGGGGATCGCTACGAGCGATCCCAGCGATCATCCGCGAGATGATCGCGAGCCCCGTGCGGGGGCTCGGCTGGGCACCACGGGCGGACCGTGGTGGTGCTCGGTTGAGCTCCGGCTCGTACGGTGGTTCGTGGTCGGATCTCCGGTGATCGAGGATTTCGGTCGGGTTATTATTTTCCGCAAATTTTAATGGCCCGGGATATCGAATTCCAGCAACTGTCTACATCAATTAATCCAAAATCCCATTCAATGCAGCAAGCCACGATAGTGTGGACGTTTACTACACCAAAAGATTTTTATAATTGACATCCAATTACTTGAACCATTTGATTTTGTAAATCAAGACGCGGAGAATCATAAGTGAAACTCGAAGTTTCTAACCAGTGATTCACCCTGCGAACAACCCTATTGTTGGAAATCGATATCCTGGGCCATTAACATTTGCGGAAAAATAATAACCCGACCAAAATCCTCCATCGCCGGGGAACCAACCGCGCGCCGCCGTACGAGTCGGAGCTCAACCGAGCACCACCACGGTTCGCTCGTGGTGCCCAGTCGAGCCCCCGCACGGGGCTCGCGATCGCTGGGATCGCTCGCAGCGATCCCCGGGCTGCTCGCAGCAGCCCCGCAGCGGGTCAGCGAACCCGCTGCTCGCATGGGGTCAGCCCCGTGCGCCTCTGCTACGGGAACTCCCGTAGCGCGCACGAGGCAGCTGCGGGTCACCCCGCAGCGATCCGCGATCGAGCTCACGGGCTCGATCGCTCCCCGGCGTCCAGCCGGGGCTTCACGCGACACGGCGGTCCGAACCCTAGGGTTCGGCCGCCCCTCTCGATCCCGACGGGGATCTCGAATCCCCGTATCCCGGTCTCGACGTTTTCCCGGATCGTGCGTTCATGTATGTATCACAATCAATTCACATAAAATCATAGAAGGGAGTTTATGATTTTACCTTTCGATTCGTTGTGCGGAGAAACGAAATCAAGATGATGACCTTACGATCTTCCCACGTATTCCTTGCACTAGCTTGAACGTCGGGTGGGCGACGATCTTCCAAGCTTATGGATCCTCTTAAACTCTCTAGATTATCAAGTATGATAATCTTGTCTTATTAAAAAGTGAAGACCATGTAGTGCTTTTATAGGCTACGTAGGGGATCTAAAGGAGGTGGAATATTGGGCTTCCAATATTAATGATTAAATTGAGCCCAAGCCCAAATCTATTAATCTCCCATTAATATTAATTAATTTATTTTCCACTATATAAATTAATTGCACTCCCAATATTAAACCATATTATATCAAATAATATTTCTCCGGTAGTATTATTTATTCCGTGTATTTAAGATTTAAATATCCATGAATAAAATTAATTTATTGCTAATTAATTTATTCATCTCTTGAATCTGAGACTAGTACCATTCAACCTTAATTATTGTGCGGAACGAATCCACTCATGAGGTTTACACAATAATTCCTTATGAACTCATCTCGGGGATATTATCAACCCTTCCGGGATACACTTTCCCGTCAAGTATTCACGGCATGCCATATATAAAATATAGTGACCCAACTTAACCGGTAATTAACCCAATAATTAAATCGGTTAATTCCTTTGGAAAATCAAAGTCACACATATTAAATATACACACCCGTAATAGTATCGGGGATTAAGAATAAAATACTCTGAGACTTGAATCGATTATCTCAAGGCAATCCTAATCGATAAATCTCAAGCGATCCGCTCAATACACCAAGTGTACAAGTGTGATAAAATAATTAAGATAAATTATTTTCTCTCTCACACAACGACTATACCGATGGATTGGTCCGTGTCCATCTAGGTCGTGAGCAACTGTTTGATTAAATACGAGTAACCGATAGTATGATCTTCTGTGTGGGCCCGCACACCATACTAACTACAACGTATAGAATCCAGGACTATATTTTGCATATATTTAATTAACAATAATTAAATGCAAACAATTGTTTATTAATTAAATAGATTAAATGCAATGACCAGGAGTTTACCGTTACTTAAATCTAGACATTAAGTACACAACTCCAACAATCTCCCACTTGTACTAAGGTCTAGTCATTTCCTCCAAACTCCCGACTCCCATACTCATCACGTGCTTAGAGTTGTACTTCCAAGAAGTACTGTGTGAATGAGCACTCTAGGTTGCCGCTCTGAAGTTATCTTGGTGACTACTGCGTCGTCTCCCTCGACGATGACTCGTATCAGGTGGTACTTGCTCTATGTGTTAACATCACTTTTGACTTATGACTTCTTCCAGTTTACCGTGCACCGCTATCCAATAGCCTTTGGTAAACTAAGAGTCATATCCAAGTCAAGAGGTTATCCCGGAACCTAACCAAAACTTCCGCTGCCTCTGAGGCTGTTATTCGGTTACGAGAGAGTCTGAGAAGCGTCCTGCTTATCACTCTTTCATTTCATGGTTCCACCTTTTTCTAAAAGTGAACACATAGCCTGATATCGACTTACACTGGTCCTTCTCTGATTTGAGATCTGAGAACATGTAATCCAAGAAGATTTCGTCTTGCTTAGTAATCCAGTACTTCGCAAGTACTATTACTGCATCCGAAAATCTCTTGTCTAGATTACCTTGATATCCTCCCACTACGCAAACCGCATAGTTGATATCAGGTTCTCGTTTTACAACATTGCATCTATAAGGCTTTCCACACTTGAAGTGTAGGAAACTGCTTTGTCCTCATCTATCTCCTTCATGCGTTCGAAACACATACCCTTTAGATAGATGTATATTCTGTCTCTGAAAGGCAATAACCTTTCTCAGAAGTATGCATGTTTAAAACAAACCATAATCGTACAAGATATCTAGGAGAAGTACAATGTTCTTATCCTTTGATCGAAAGATCTTAAGAACATGCTCTAACTTCTACTCAATCTTATATCTCGATTCATTTAGACAACCATCATCTTATGTCTGACAATATCTTTACATTGTTGCCAATGATAAAATGTTATCTACATAAAATCTCCGAGAAACACCACCTTGTTTCTATTACGTCTCCAATACACCTTTCGTCTTTGCCTTTTGATGAATCCATCAAATGGACTATCCCATCAATTCGCAAGTTCCAAGATTTATAGCTTTGTTTCTATCCATAAATGGATTTACTAAGCTTGTACTCTAAATGATCTTGCCTCTTAACAATAATCCTTATTGTTTTCTCGAAGCAGGCACATTTAGATCTAGTACCGCCCTCGTGCAGAGCTAGGGATTGATTTCATCTTTACTAGATCCAGAGTCCGAAACTCTTCTAGTCTTATGAACATCTCTGGTTGTTCAACAACCTCCCACTGCAACGGCGTTCCGGTGTATAACAGTAATAACATTAGGTGCAGTGTGTGGTGTAATACTACTCGGTTTGGCTGGTTCCTAGTCTTTGTCCTTTTTCTCATTCTAAGGTATTACATCAGTTCGGGCTTTGTAGTTCATCTAATAGTCTTCCTCTAAGAACCGGACGAAACACGTCCTTCTGGTTCATAGTACTATAGAACACACAATTCTTTGTTCATCTAGGATATCCTACAACCACATTCAATGTGCCGTTGTCTCTAGAAATATCCATAGAACATAGGTAGTTCCGAACAACTTGTTCTTTTACTATTAGAATTCTATTTCTTATTGACTCACCATCTCTACACGTAAGTGTATGGTGCAGTCATTTGAGACTTAATCTCAATCTTTGATTATGCTATGTGTTATTCAGATAGGTGATAGCCTCCGCGATTTTAGTCGCAGGCTCCCAATGGATATACTTAGAAGGTTCCCCATAATTGCTTTGTGACTAAAACACTTTGCTTTTATGGCACATCAAGCATCCTAATCCATTTTCCGAGTATTCTTAAAAGAACTACTCACACCTTTCTAATTACACATATCTCTGCATATACCATTGATCATTCTCAATACTTGTCCGAATTCTATCCTTTACCGAAAGGTATGCTTAGTTGTATTATGTTCCAAAATCGATTCTTAGGTCGGAAGGTCCATTCCTTCAACTATAATTGATCAATTCAATTTCGACCCTTTTGAATCTCATTTGAATCAAAACTACTAAGTATAAGAATTCACAAGTATAATGATTTAATAAAGAAATATATCTAACAAGTAAAACAAGTTATAGAACGGTTTCTTGCATCGTGGTAGACTAAGGATTCATCATTTACATTATTGCTATCTAATGTACCAGAACAGATAATACCCATTATTTCTTATCAAAATCATCATCATGATTAAAGAAATAAAATATCCATTCATAAATAATAGAAATCCAGAACAAAAGTTCTTTCTAAAATAAAGGGTACATAATGCAATAAACTTGAAATGAAATCCTATTTAACTACTAAAGCAGATAAATGTCTTCCACTGCAACAGCTGCCTCCTCTACAGCTTTTGCCCGTGTAGACTCGAACTCTTCTTCTCTAAGTCGCCGGGTTTTCTGGAACCCCTGCATTTAAAATGCACATACCGTCAGTGGTGTTGGATTTCGACTACCCGGGATGCGTTCGTTCGATTGCTCGAACATCCGAACCATCCCAGTCGACCTCCGAAGTCACTACTTCGTTCGCTTAACAGCCCTTAACCCGAATCATGCCCAGCCATCGCCCCGAAGGACAACCGCACGAAACGGAACTGGACTGCATCGATTCGGCGACCGCCGAAAGCAGTCCAGCGGTCGCTGAAAGGAACTGCAAACGGCGACCGCCGTTTGCCCTTTGGCGACCGCCGTTTTGTCCGCGAACAGCAACGTGATGTTGCTGTTCCGGGCTCGTTTCCGGGTCGTTTTTCCTCATCCAACTACCGTTCCGGAGGTCCTAGACCCCCCAGTAGTCGAGGAACACGATCCACGACCCCGGAATCCGATCTACGTTCATGTATGATCAACGAGATTTAGATCGAATAAATAGCGGAATAGAGAATTCGATCTCATACCTCTCGGTCGATTGTTGAGACCTTAGATGCTTCTAACGTATGCCTCAGATCCCTTCTCCAGCCGTTGTGTGGGCAACGATCCGCTGGAGTTCTCACGTCTGTACTTCTCCTTTCCAAGACCAGCGTATAAACTATTCTGTGAGAATAATTTTTAATTGCGTTAACTAATTAATTTAAACAGAGAAAAAATCTTAATTGCGCTAACAATTATTTTTCTCTGCTGAAATGAATTATTGCGGCGAAAGTTAGGTCTTAGGAGAGTACGGGAGGGGGGTTTTTATAGAGTTACGTTAGGGACCTTAGGATAAATTAATTAAGGGCTAAATTGAAATATTAATTAACTTGGAATACGTAAACGCAATTCCTTAATTAATCGATTTCAATTTTAATTATTATTAACTCCACTATAAAATAATAATTGAATTCCCGAAATTAATTTTAATATTATTTCAACAATAATAAATCCGCCGAAATTACATATACGACTTTCCCCGTGTTTAAGATATCGAACGTCCACGAATTTATTTAATTACTAATAATTAAATTAATTCGTTTCTTATTATCCGAGACTAGTACCACTCATCCTTATTATCATGTGGAACAAATCCACCTGCAGGGTTTACATGATAAACTTTATGAGCTCATCTCGGGGACGTTATCAACCCAATAAACGGGACACGGTTTCCTGTCTATAATCTATAGCATGCCGTGTGTACAATTCCGATTCCCAATTTACCGAGTATCTCGACTAATCAAATAGTCTCACTCATTGGCAAGTTAAAGAACCGAGAATTGGACATACGCACCTATAATTATATAGGGATTAAGAATTCGTATATCCGTAATTCTGAGGTCTAGTTCGATTACGTCGATTAGTATAAATCGAACGCCCTCCCGTGGTCCTGCTCAATACACCAAGTGTACAAGTGTAACATAATAGTCAAGACCAACTATTACCCAGTCACACTACGACGTACCGATGGATTGTCCCTGTCCATCTAAGTCGTGAGCTTCTGTTCGATACTATACGAGTAACCGACAGTATGATCTTCCGCGTGTCTCCTCACGCCATACTGTCTACAACGTATATATCTAGGACTATTGCATTCAAGTACAAGATAGACAAAATGCCGACAGTTTGATTAATAGATAATGAAAAACACAGATAAGGAGTTCCATATTGTCACTAAACTAGACATTTAGAATATAACTCCATCAATCTCCCACTTATACTAAATCTCTAGTTGCCCTCTACCATACATCCGATACCCATCCCCTTCACGTGTCTCTTGAACGCTTCCGCTGGAAGTGCCTTCGTAAAGGGGTCAGCCAGGTTATCCGCTGATGCAATCTTGGTGACAACCGCATCGCCTCTCCTGACGATGTCTCTAATCAGGTGGTACTTGCGATCTATGTGTTTACTCGCATTGTGGGCTCGTGGTTCCTTTGCATTAGCCACTGCACCGCTATTGTCACAATAAATTGTGATAGCTTTAGGCATTTTAGGAACCACATCCAAGTCCATAAGGAAGTTCCGGAGCCACACCGATTCCTTAGCTTCCTCAGAGGCCGCTACATATTCGGCTTCCATGGTAGAGTCCGAAATGCATTTCTGCTTAACACTCTTCCATGAGACTGCTCCACCCCCCAATGTGAACACATAGCCTGATGTAGACTTTCGCTGATCCTTATCAGATTGGAAATCCGAGTCTGTGTAACCAATAGGAATCAACTCGGACGCTTTGTAACTCAGAACATAATTCCTAGTCCTTCGCAGGTACTTAAGAATGTTCTTTACAGCATAGCAGATATCAGGTCTCGTGCACAACATGGCATACATTAGACTTCCTACTGCCGAAGCATATGGAACCTTCTTCATGTAATCTATCTCCTTCTGTGTTTTGGGACACATGTCTTTAGATAGATGAATTCCATGGCAGAAAGGTTGAGCACCTCTCTTGGAATTCTGCATGTTGAAACGAGCCAGAATCGTATCAATATATGAAGCCTGGGACAAGCTTAATGTTCTTTTCCGGCGATCCCTTATAACCTTGATCCCAAGAACATGCCCAACTTGTCCTAAGTCTTTCATATCGAATTGCTTGGAGAACCATCCCTTTATGTCCGACAACATCTTCACATTGTTGCCAATTAGAAGGATGTCGTCTACATAAAGCACGAGAAACGCCACACTGTTTCCGTCACATCTCCGGTATACACACGACTCGTCCATGCTTTGAATGAATCCATAAGACTGGATAACCTCATCAAACCGCATGTTCCAAGATCTAGAAGCTTGCTTCAATCCATAAATGGATCGGTTTAGCTTACACACTAGATGCTCTTGGCCTTTCTTAATGAAACCTTCTGGCTGTCTCATGTAAATGGTCTCGTCAAGATTCCCATTCAAGAATGCTGTCTTGACGTCCATTTGCCACACCTCATAATCCATATAAGATGCTATAGACAAAAGAATCCGGATCGACTTTAGCATAGCTACCGGCGAAAAAGTTTCCTCATAATCGATCCCTTCTTTCTGAGTATACCCTTTCGCAACAAGCCTAGCCTTGAAGGTTTCAACCTTCCCGTCAGACCCTCTTTTCCTCTTGTACACCCACTTGCAACCAATGGCTTTTACACCTTTGGGCGGTGCTACAAGATTCCAGACCTGATTTGAATCCATTGATTCAATCTCAGATTTCATCGCTTTTTTCCAAGACTGAGCATCTTGATCTTTAAGCGCCTCGCCATAGGTCCAGGGATCGGCTTCATGTTCTCCAGGTAACAAGTCCGAAGACTCACCTATAAACATGAACCTATCGGGTTGTCGAACAACCCTCCCACTACGACGAGGCTCCGGTGTAACCTCAGTAACTACAGGTGCAGACTGTGGTGGCGTATCACCCGGTTCGGTTGGATCTAAGCCTTGATCGTCCCCTCTCAGTTCGTTTAGTATTATCTCACTCTTGGGCTTGTGGTCCATTATATAATCCTCTTCCAAGAACCGAGCGTTGGTGCTAACAACGATCTTCTGGTCCTGAGGACTATAAAATAGACCACCTTTCGTTCCTCTAGGATATCCTATAAACAACCGAATATCTGAACGAGATTCCAATTTATCAGCCCCATGCTTCAGCACATGTGCTGGACAACCCCAGATCCGAATGTGTTTCAAGTTCGGCTTTCGCCCGGTCCACAATTCCGAGGGCGTCTTAGGGACTGATTTAGAAGGAACCAAGTTCAGGATATACGCCGCTGTTTCCAAGGCATATCCCCAGAACGAAACTGGTAGGTCTGAATAGCTCATCATAGATCTAACCATTTCCATAAGAGTCCTATTCCTTCTTTCTGCTACACCATTCTGTTGGGGCGTGTATGGTGCAGTCATCTGGGAGTCAATCCCATTCTCTAATAAGTACGCCTTAAACTCTCCCGAGAGGTACTCTCCTCCACGATCAGATCGTAGAGTCTTTATGGTTTTACCTTGAAGGTTCTCCACAAGAGCTTTGTACTCCTTGAACTTGTCAAAGCACTCGCTCTTGCGGCGCATCAGGTATATAAAACCATACCTTGAGTAATCATCAGTGAAGGTTACGAAATATTCATAACCTCCTCTCGCTTGGACAGATAAGGGCCCGCACAAATCAGAGTGAATCAATTCCAGTACTTCCTTGGATCTATACCCCTTATCACTAAAGGGTCGCTTGGTCATTTTTCCTTCCAGGCATGATTCGCAGGTTGGAAAGTCCTCATCTTTCACACCACTGAGTATTCCATCAGTTATCAACCTTTGAATCCTACCCAAGTTAATATGACCTAGCCTAAGATGCCATAAGTACTTTTGATTCATTCTAGAAGGCTCCTTTCTCTTATTGGTACTAGATGTATTATTTGACTCTACTCGTTGCATCGTGGAATAATCAGGATTCAGTATATATAAGTTGCCTATCAATGTACCAGAACATATATACTCACCATTCTTTTTGATAATAACAGAACTATCAAAAGAAACAGAATATTTATTCAAAACCAATTTAGAAACCGAAACAAGGTTCTTTCTAAAATTCGGTACATAAAGACAATCATTCAATACTAAAACTTTATTATTAAAAGATAAATGAACATCTCCCACTGCAACCGCCGCCACTTTCGTAGCATTGCCCATGTAGATGGTGATCTCTCCCTCTCTAAGCCGCCGGGTTTCCTGGAACCCCTGCAAAGAATTGCAGACATGATCAGTGGCTCCCGTATCCACACACCAGGTACCGGTGGATAACACCGCTAAACATGTTTCAGTGACTAAGGAAAAGTTCATACCTCCTTGTCTGAGAGGACAATTAGACTTCCAATGTCCAGACTGCTTGCAACGGAAACACTTGCCCTTGGGCTTGTTCACTCCATTCCGTGGTCCACCATTGCTGGGTCCACTGGGTTTCCGTCCTTGCTTCTTCTTCCTCTTAGTCCCCGGAGGGCCAGGAAGTTTCACAGCCACAAGTGCCTGAGACTTCTTAAAGATTCCCTCTGCCGCCTGGAGTTCAGTCAGGAGTTCCGCCAACGTATATAACCTCTTGTTCATGTTATAGTTCAGGCGGAACTGCTCAAAACTCTTAGGCAGAGACTGGAGCACTATATCGATCTGGGTTTCCCCATCGATAGATCCTCCCATAATCTCTATCTCATTCAGATAGCCTATCATCCTAAGAACGTGATCCCTCACGGGCGTTCCTTCGGACATAGTGGCCGTCATGAGTTGCCTCATGGCATCTTGCCTGGCTGCCCTATCCTGACTACCAAACATCTCCTTGAGGTTAAGCATCATATCATAGGCAGTGGTCATGGCTTCATGCTGATGTTGCAGCACATTTGACATAGAAGCCAAAATGTAGCACCGCGCCATCTGATTAGCCTTGACCCACTTCCGATGAGCTTCCTTTTCCTCAGGAGTGGAGGTGTCAATAGGTTCATCAGGACAATCCTCATGGAGTACATATTTGTACTCCTCAGCAGTCAGGACAATGTCCAAGTTTCGTTTCCAGTCAATATAGTTCGGACCAGTGAGTTTGTTCTCTTTTAGTATCATGGATAGCGGGTTGAGTGCCATATCTATAAAAGAGACAAATCAAACTGTCAAATTTAATTCGATATTAACTCCCTTAATTAATATCATTAAATCTACCAATCAATCCTAAAATCCCATCAGACTAGCATGCCACGTTCATGTGGACGTATACTAGTCCAAATGATTTTATAACTGGACTTTTACTTCGGTCGTACATCATTACAGCAGTGACTCCGATGGGGAGGATACTGTAAAGCGTACCTAAGTGTATACCATTTCTCAGTACTAAGTTAACCGCTCGGAAACTACACGCCCACCGCAAGCCACGTTAGTGTGGACGTTTACGTTGACATGCGGTCCCTTTACGATTTCCTATAACTGTCGAGCCTCAATTAACCCAAAGTTCCGTTTCCGTCTAGTAAGCCACGATAGTGTGGACGTTTACTAAACAAACAACTTTGTTAATTGAATTCCATTTAATAAATTTCACAATTTCGTTAATCAAAGCTTGATATCTCGTAAGTGAAACTCTAAGTTTCTAACCAGCGATCAATCATGCAATTGAGCCCTATCTCTCACAAAGTGAGGGAGCCAACCAGACAATCGATCTAGTCATCAAATGACTCGAATGTCTCTAATCTGTGTCATCGACATAACCAAGCGCTTTGGCTCCATTCCACTCCCCGGGGTGAGAATGAGTCGAGTTGAAATTAGTCTTTGAAAGACAGATTAGGCATTGCTTTGAAAAACTTAAGTTTTCAATTCTATAAATGGAATTGAATTCGAATTTTGATCCAGTGATATCCGTGTGTCAACTTTATCCGATAGGGAGGATGACACTAAAGCCAACTCGTAAGCGACACACATCACTATCAAAACAGAGAATGGAGACCGCGGGATTGTTTCCAATCCCTCTCCCACTTAGTTTTTACGAAAGGGATAACATTCACATGCATATGAAATTAAAGCATAATAAAACACGCTAAACACACAAGAAGCAATTAACGTGGCCCGATTATTATGGTCTTTAAAGTCTTCAATGCACGTCTCGGATCTTCGTCTCGTTGCTCGTCTAGGTCTCGGTCCATCACCGACTCGTCTAAGGACCAAGAGACGAACTCCTCCCACTGGAGTATCATCCCGGGCCCTCGACAAGCGATCCGTGATGTCCGTCGAACCCCCGCAAGCTGCTGCCAAGAAAACACCGTAACGGCGACCGCCGTTTGAAAAACGGCGACCGCCGTTTGCCCTTCAGCAGCCGCGGGTTCGACTTCTCGACCCCCGTTCGTCCGGCCTTCGATCTCGTCTCGATCCACCAAGCAGCAGCAACATTACAAGGTAAAGCTAACTACTTCCGGCATCGATCCTATACATTTTGATCGATCCTATACACCCGGATAAACGAAAAACGAAAAAAAACTTAAACGACTCAACCCGTCGTTTTAACTATTACAAGCAAGCAACGATAAAAACAAAAGATCTCGACAACCCCGAGAGTTTAACAAACCACAACATACAGTACATAAACATATGACCATAATAATCGGGTTATCCTGCAAAACAAAACTCGCAAACAATACAAAGAACGTATAACCGGCTCTGATACCAATTGTTGGATTTCGACTACCCGGGATGCGTTCGTTCGATTGCTCGAACATCCGAACCATCCCAGTCGACCTCCGAAGTCACTACTTCGTTCGCTTAACAGCCCTTAACCCGAATCATGCCCAGCCATCGCCCCGAAGGACAACCGCACGAAACGGAACTGGACTGCATCGATTCGGCGACCGCCGAAAGCAGTCCAGCGGTCGCTGAAAGGAACTGCAAACGGCGACCGCCGTTTGCCCTTTGGCGACCGCCGTTTTGTCCGCGAACAGCAACGTGATGTTGCTGTTCCGGGCTCGTTTCCGGGTCGTTTTTCCTCATCCAACTACCGTTCCGGAGGTCCTAGACCCCCCAGTAGTCGAGGAACACGATCCACGACCCCGGAATCCGATCTACGTTCATGTATGATCAACGAGATTTAGATCGAATAAATAGCGGAATAGAGAATTCGATCTCATACCTCTCGGTCGATTGTTGAGACCTTAGATGCTTCTAACGTATGCCTCAGATCCCTTCTCCAGCCGTTGTGTGGGCAACGATCCGCTGGAGTTCTCACGTCTGTACTTCTCCTTTCCAAGACCAGCGTATAAACTATTCTGTGAGAATAATTTTTAATTGCGTTAACTAATTAATTTAAACAGAGAAAAAATCTTAATTGCGCTAACAATTATTTTTCTCTGCTGAAATGAATTATTGCGGCGAAAGTTAGGTCTTAGGAGAGTACGGGAGGGGGGTTTTTATAGAGTTACGTTAGGGACCTTAGGATAAATTAATTAAGGGCTAAATTGAAATATTAATTAACTTGGAATACGTAAACGCAATTCCTTAATTAATCGATTTCAATTTTAATTATTATTAACTCCACTATAAAATAATAATTGAATTCCCGAAATTAATTTTAATATTATTTCAACAATAATAAATCCGCCGAAATTACATATACGACTTTCCCCGTGTTTAAGATATCGAACGTCCACGAATTTATTTAATTACTAATAATTAAATTAATTCGTTTCTTATTATCCGAGACTAGTACCACTCATCCTTATTATCATGTGGAACAAATCCACCTGCAGGGTTTACATGATAAACTTTATGAGCTCATCTCGGGGACGTTATCAACCCAATAAACGGGACACGGTTTCCTGTCTATAATCTATAGCATGCCGTGTGTACAATTCCGATTCCCAATTTACCGAGTATCTCGACTAATCAAATAGTCTCACTCATTGGCAAGTTAAAGAACCGAGAATTGGACATACGCACCTATAATTATATAGGGATTAAGAATTCGTATATCCGTAATTCTGAGGTCTAGTTCGATTACGTCGATTAGTATAAATCGAACGCCCTCCCGTGGTCCTGCTCAATACACCAAGTGTACAAGTGTAACATAATAGTCAAGACCAACTATTACCCAGTCACACTACGACGTACCGATGGATTGTCCCTGTCCATCTAAGTCGTGAGCTTCTGTTCGATACTATACGAGTAACCGACAGTATGATCTTCCGCGTGTCTCCTCACGCCATACTGTCTACAACGTATATATATAGGACTATTGCATTCAAGTACAAGATAGACAAAATGCCGACAGTTTGATTAATAGATAATGAAAAACATAGATAAGGAGTTCCATATTGTCACTAAACTAGACATTTAGAATATAACTCCATCAAGTGGTTCCATATCTACACACCATATTTCTGTTAGATAATACCGATGACTATGTTTTTACGACTAAAGAAGAATTCGTACCTTTGAGAGGACATTCAGACTTCCAGTGTCCAGACTTATTGCATCGGAAGCACTTGCCTCTTGGCTTTGCAGCCCCCACTCGTGGTCCACTCCTCTTGGCACCACTGGGTTTCCAGGCTTGCTTCCTTTTCTTGCCCCTACCTCCACCAGGCTTTAAGCCTTTGGACTTGGTAGCTACAAGCGCTTGAGACTTGCCCTTCTTGTAGATCCCCTCTGCCGCCTTTAGATCAGTCAGGAGTTGTGCAAGAGTATAAGACAGTTTACCCATATTATAACTCATGCGAAACTGCTCAAAACTAGGGGTCAGAGACTGGAGTATGATGTGTGATGGAGTTATATTCTAAATGTCTAGTTTAGTGACAATATGGAACTCCTTATCTGTGTTTTTCATTATCTATTAATCAAACTGTCGGCATTTTTTCTACCTTGTACTTTAATGCAATAGTCCTAGATATATACGTTGTAGACAGTATGGCGTGAGGAGACACGCGGAAGATCATAATGTCGGTTACTCGTATATTATCGAACAGAAGCTCATGACTTAGATGGACAGGGACAATCCATCGGTACGTCGTAGTGTGACTGGGTAATAGTTGGTCTTGACTATTATGTTACACTTGTACACTTGGTGTATTGAGCAGGACCACGGGAGGGCGTTCGATTTATACTAATCGACGTAATCGAACTAGACCTCAGAATTACGGATATACGAATTCCTAATCCCTATATAATTATAGGTGCGTATGTCCAATTCTCGGTTCTTTAACTTGCCAATGAGTGAGACTAATTGATTAGTCGAGATACTCGGTAAATTGGGAATCGGAATTGTACCCACGGCATGCTATAGATTATAGACAGGAAACCGTGTCCCGTTTATCGGGTTGATGACGTCCCCGAGATGAGCTCATAAAGTTTATCATGTAAACCCTGCAGGTGGATTTGTTCCACATGATAATAAGGATGAGTGGTACTAGTCTCGGATAATAAGAAACGAGTTAATTTAATTATTAGTAATTAAATAAATTCGTGGACGTTCGATATCTTAAACACGGGGAAAGTCGTGTATGTAATTTCGGCGGAAATATTATTGTTGAAATAATATTAAATTAATTTCGGGAATTCAATTATTATTTTTTAGTGGAGTGAATAATAATTAAAATTGAAATTGATTAATTAAGGAATTGCGTTTACGTATTCCAAGTTAATTAATATTTCAATTTAGCCCTTAATTAATTTAACCTTAGGTCCCTAATGTAACTCTATATAAACCCCCCCTTGCCCTCTCCTAAAACCTACAGAACGCCGCATCATTTTATTTCAGCAGAAAAATTTAATTGTTAGCGCAATTAAAAAGTTTTTCTGTTAAAATAAAAAGGGTTAACGCAAATACAATTATTTTCTCACACAGAGAATAATCATACGGTGGTTTGAGAAAGGAGAGAAGCAGAAAAGGACGAACCCAGTAGATCGTTGCCCACACAACGTCTGGAGTCGGGAAGAGTCATACATTAGAAGCTCTAAGGTCTCAACAATCGACCGATAAGGTATGAGATCGAATCTCAATTCCGCAATTTCATTCGATCTAATTTCTCGTTGATCATACATGAACGTAGATCGGGTTCCGGGGTTGTGGGTTGTATTCCTCGACTACTGGGGGTTCTAGGACCTCCGGATCGGTAGTCTGATGAGGAAAAAAGACCCGGAAACGAGCCCGGAACAGCAACGTCGGGTTGCTGTTCGCGGAGAAACGGCGACCGCCGTTCCTAAACGGCGACCGCCGTTTTGCTGTTTTTCTGGCAGCCCACTCGGCTCGCGCGGTTGTCCTTTGGGGCAATGGCTGGGCGTGAATCGAGGCACGGCCTGGAAAAGCGAACGGAGTAGTGACTTCGGATGTCGACTGGGATCGTTCGGATGTTCGAGCGATCGAACGAACGCATCCCGGGTAGTCGATTTCCAACAATTGGTATCAGAGCCGGTTTATGCGTTCTTGTATTGTTTGCGAGTTTTGTTTTGCAGGATAACCCGATTATTATGGTCATGTTGTTTGTACTGTAATTTTTTGTGGTTTGTTAAACTCTCGGGGTTGTCGAGATCTTTGTTTTTGAATCGTTGCTTGCTTGTAATAGTTAAAACGACGGGTTGAGTCGTTTAGGTTTTCTATTTCGGTTTTTCGTTTATCCGGGTGTATAGGATCGATCGATATGTATAGGATCGATGCCGGAAGTAGTATGTTTTACTCTTGTAATGTTGCTGCTGCTTGGTGGATCGAGACGAGATCGAGGGCCGGACGAACGAGGGTCGAGAAGTCGAACCCACGGCTGCTGAAGGGCAAACGGCGGTCGCCATTTCTCAAACGGCGGTCGCCGTTTCGCTGGATTCTTGGCAGCAGCTCCGCGGGGGTTCGACTGACACCACGGGTCGCTCGTCGAGGCTTGAGATGATACTCCAGTGGGAGGGGTTCGTCTCTTGGCACTTAGACGAGTCGGTGGTGGATCGAGAACTAGACGAGCAACGAGGCGAAGATCCGAGGAGACGTGCATCGAAGATTTTAAAGGCCATAATAATCGGGCCACGTTAAATGCTTTTTGTGTGTTTACGTGCGTTTTTATTATGCTTTAATTTCATATGCATGCTTTTTATCCCTTTTTCGTAAAAACTAAGTGGGAGAGGGATTGGAAACAATCCCGCGGTCTCCATTCTCTGTTTTGATGGTGATGTGTGTCGCTTACGAGTTGGCTTTAGTGTCATCCTCCCTAACGGATAAAGTTGACACACGGATATCACTGGATCAAAATTCGAATTCAATTCCATTTATAGAATTGAACACTTATGTTTTTCAAAGCAATGCATAATCTGTCTTTCAAAGACTAATTTCAACTCGACTCATTCTCACCCCGGGGAGTGGAATGGAGCCAAAGCGCTTGGTTATGTCGATGACACAGATTAGAGACATTCGAGTCATTTGATGACTAGATCGATTGTCTGGTTGGCTCCCTCACTTTGTGAGAGATAGGGCTCAATTGCATGATTGATCGCTGGTTAGAAACTTCGAGTTTCACTTACGAGATATCAAGCTTTGATTAACGAAATTGTGAAATTTATTAAATGGAATTCAATTAACAAAGTTGTTTGTTTAGTAAACGTCCACACTATCGTGGCTTACTAGACGGAAACGGAACTTTGGGTTAATTGAGGCTCGACAGTTATAGGAAATCGTAAAGGGATCGCATGTCAACGTAAACGTCCACACTAACGTGGCTTGCGGTGGGCGTGTAGTTTCCGAGCTGTTAACTCTGAGAAATGGTATACACTTAGGTACGCTTTACAGTATCCTTCCCATCGGAGTCACTGCTCTAATGATGTACGACCAAAGTAAAAGTCCAGTTATAAAATCGTTTGGACTAGTATACGTCCACATGAACGTGGCATGCTAGTCTGATGGGATTTTAGGATTGATTGGTAAATTTAATGATATTAATTAAGGGAGTTAATATCGAATTAAATTTGACAGTTTGATTTGTCTCTTTTATAGATATGGCACTCAACCCGCTGTCCATTATACTAAAAGAAAACAAACTCACTGGTCCAAACTATGTTGATTGGAAATGAAACTTGGACATTGTCCTAACTGCTGAGGAGTACAAATATGTACTCCATGAGGTTTGTCCTGATGAACCTATTGATACCTCCACTCCTGAGGAAAAGGAAGCTCATCGGAAGTGGGTCAAGGCTGATCAGATGGCGCGGTGCTACATTTTGGCTTCTATGTCAAATGTGCTGCAACATCAGCATGAGGCCATGACCACTGCCTATGATATGATGCTTAACCTCAAGGAGATGTTTGGTAGTCAGGATAGGGCAGCCAGGCAAGATGCTATGAGAAAACTCATGACGGCCACTATGTCCGAAGGAACGCCCGTGAGGGATCACGTTCTTAGGATGATTGGCTATCTGAATGAGATAGAGATTATGGGAGGAGCTATCGATGGGGAAACCCAGATCGATATAGTGCTCCAGTCTCTGCCTAGGAGTTTTGAGCAGTTCCGCCTGAACTATAACATGAACAAGAGGTTATATTCGTTGGCGGAACTCCTGACTGAACTCCAGGCGGCAGAGGGAATCTTTAAGAAGTCTCAGGCACTTGTGGCTGTGAAACTTCCTGGCCCTCCGGGGACTAAGAGGAAGAAGAAGCAAGGACGGAAACCCAGTGAACCCAGAAATGGTGGACCACAGAATGGAGTGAACAAGCCCAAGGGCAAGTGTTTCCGTTGCAAGCAGTCTGGACATTGGAAGTCTAATTGTCCTCTCAGACAAGGAGGTATGAACTTTTCCTTAGTCACTGAAATATGTTTAGCGGTGTTATCCACCGGTACCTGGTGTGTGGATACGAGAGCCACTGATCATGTCTGAAATTCTTTGCAGGGGTTCCAGGAAACCCGACGGCTTGGAGAGGGAGAGATCACTATCTACATGGGCAACGCGACGAAAGTGGCGGCTGTTGCAGTGGGAGATATTTATTTATCTTTTAATAATAAAGTTTTGGTATTGAATAATTGTCTTTATGTACCGAATTTTAGAAAGAACCTTGTTTCGGTTTCTAAGTTGGTTTTGAATGGATATTCTGTTTCTTTTGATAATTCTGTTATTGTCAAGAAGAATGGTGATTATATCTGTTCTGGTACATTGATAGGCAACTTATATATACTGAATCCCACGATGCAAAGAGTAGAGTCATATAACACATCTAGTACAAATAAGAGAAAGGAGCCTTCTAGGATGAATCAAAAGTACTTATGGCATCTTAGGCTAGGTCATATTAACTTGGGTAGGATTCAAAGGTTGATAACTGATGGAATACTCAGTGGTGTGAAAGATGAGGACTTTCCGACCTGTGAATCATGCCTGGAAGGAAAAATGACCAAGCGACCCTTTAGTGATAAGGGGTATAGATCCAAGGAAGTACTGGAATTGATTCACTCTGATTTGTGCGGGCCTTTATCTGTCCAAGCGAGAAGAGGTTATGAATTTTTCGTAACCTTCACTGATGATTACTCAAGGTATGGTTTTATATACCTGATGCGCCGCAAGAGCGAGTGCTTTGAAAAATTCAAGGAGTACAAAGCTCTTGTGGAGAACCTTCATGGTAAAACCATAAAGACTCTACGATCTGATCGTGGAGGAGAGTACCTCTCGGGAGAGTTTAAGGCGTACTTATTAGAGAATGGGATTGACTCCCAGATGACTGCACCATACACGCCCCAGCAGAATGGTGTAGCAGAAAGAAGGAATAGGACTCTTATGGAAATGGTAAGATCTATGATGAGTTATTCAGAGCTACCAGTTTCGTTCTGGGGATATGCCTTGGAAACAGCGGTGTATATCCTGAACTTAGTTCCTTCTAAATCAGTCCCCAAGACACCCTCGGAATTGTGGACCGGGCGAAAGCCGAACTTGAAACACATTCGGATCTGGGGTTGTCCAGCACATGTGCTGAAGCATGGGGCTGATAAGTTGGAATCTCGTTCAGATATTCGGTTGTTTATAGGATATCCTAGAGGAACGAAAGGTGGTCTATTTTATTGTCCTAAGGACCAGAAGATCGTTGTTAGCACCAACGCTCGGTTTTTGGAAGAGGATTATATAATGGACCACAAGCCCAAGAGTGAGATAATACTTAACGAACTGAGAGGGGACGATCAAGGCTTAGATCCAACCGAACCGGGTGATACGCCACCACAGTCTGCACCTGTAGTTACTGAGGTTACACCGGAGCCTCGTCGTAGTGGGAGGGTTGTTCGACAACCCGATAGGTTCATGTTTATAGGTGAGTCTTCGGACTTGTTACCTGGAGAACATGAAGCCGATCCCTGGACCTATGGCGAGGCGCTTAAAGATCAAGATGCTCAGTCTTGGCAAAAGGCGATGAAATCTGAGATTGAATCAATGGATTCAAATCAGGTCTGGAATCTTGTAGCACCGCCCAAAGGTGTAAAAGCCATTGGTTGCAAGTGGGTGTACAAGAGAAAAAGAGGGTCTGACGGGAAGGTTGAAACCTTCAAGGCTAGGCTTGTTGCGAAGGGGTATACTCAGAAAGAAGGGATCGATTATGAGGAAACCTTTTCGCCGATAGCTATGCTAAAGTCGATCCAGATTCTTTTGTCTATAGCATCTTATATGGATTATGAGGTGTGGCAAATGGACGTCAAGACAGCATTCTTGAATGGGAATCTTGACGAGACCATTTACATGAGACAGCCAGAAGGTTTCATCAAGAAAGGCCAAGAGCATCTAGTGTGTAAGCTAAACCGATCCATTTATGGATTGAAGCAAGCTTCTAAATCTTGGAACATGCGGTTTGATGAGGTTATACAGTCTTATGGATTCATTCAAAGCATGGACGAGTCGTGTGTATACCGGAGAAGTGACGGAAACAGTGTGGCGTTTCTCGTGCTTTATGTAGACGACATCCTTCTAATTGGCAACAATGTGAAGATGTTGTCGGACATAAAGGGATGGTTGTCCAAGCAATTCGATATGAAAGACTTAGGAAAAGTTGGGCATGTTCTTGGGATCAAGGTTATAAGGGATCGCCGGAAAAGAACATTAAGCTTGTCCCAGGCTTCATATATTGATACGATTCTGGCTCGTTTCAACATGCAGAATTCCAAGAGAGGTGCTCAACCTTTCTGCCATGGAATTCATCTATCTAAAGACGTGTGTCCCAAAACACAAAAGGAGATAGATTACATGAAGAAGGTTCCTTATGCTTCGGCAATAGGAAGTCTAATGTATGCCATGTTGTGCACGAGACCTGATATCTGCTATGCTGTGGGCATGGTAGCTAGATATCAGAGTAACCCTGGACAGGGTCACTGGACTGCTGTAAAGAACATACTTAAGTACCTGCGAAGGACTAGGAATTATGTTCTGAGTTACAAAGCGTCCGAGTTGATTCCTATTGGTTACACAAACTCGGATTTCCAATCTGATAAGGATCAGCGGAAGTTTACATCAGGCTATGTGTTCACATTGGGAGGTGGAGCAGTCTCATGGAAGAGTGTTAAGCAGAAATGCATTTCGGACTCTACCATGGAAGCCGAATATGTAGCAGCCTCTGAGGCAGCTAAAGAATCGGTGTGGAATCGGTGTGGCTCCGAAACTTCCTTATGGACTTGGATGTGGTTCCTAAAATGCCTAGAGCTATCACAATTTATTGTGACAATAGCGGTGCAGTGGCTAATGCAAAGGAACCACGAGCCCACAATGCGAGTAAACACATAGATCGCAAGTACCACCTGATTAGAGACATCGTCAGGAGAGGCGATGCGGTTGTCACCAAGATTGCATCAGCGGATAACCTGGCAGACCCCTTTACGAAGGCACTTCCAGCGGAAGCGTTCAAGAGACACGTAAAGGGTGTTGGAATTCGATATCCCCGGCTATTAAAATTTGCGGAAACTATAACCCGAACGAAAACCTTCGCCGGAGATCACATGAACATCGACTCATCCGCCGGAGTCCGACCTTCGGAGACCATGCGCCCGAAGACGCACAGCCCGCCCCCGGCCGAACCCCCGCGAGCCGCCGCTCACGCGATCGAACATCGCGTTCGATGGGGCTGCATCCGGGAGCCCCCGGCAGCAGGTCCGGCGACCTGCTGCCCGCCGTGGAGGAGCCCCCACCGTCGCGGTGGGGAGGTGGCGGCACCAGCCCGCCACCGCCGGCGATCGCGTCCAGCGATCGCCCCCTCGGCCGAAGCCGAGGGCTCCTCTTCGCCGCCGAACCCTAGGCGTGCGATGCCACGCGGTCCGGTGGTTTCGCCACCACCGCGTGGTCGTTCGTCTAATCCGGGTTCGATCCTTCGGATCTTGCGTTCTACGGTATTCTCGATAAACCAAAAACCGAATAAATCAAGGGCGTTTAGATTTTTACCTTTCGATTCGTTGTTCGGAGAAACGAAATCAAGATGACCTTTGAATCTTCCCACGTATTCCTTGCACTCCGTTCGAACGTCGGGTGGGCGACGATCTATCGAACTCCTATGGATCTCCTTCAACTCTCTAGACTAATCAAGTATGATTATCTTGTCTTGTCTATTATGAAGGCCATGTAGTGCTTTTATATGCTACGTAGGGGATCTAAAGGAGGTGGAATATTGGGCTTCCAATATTGAAGATTAAATTGAGCCCACTGCCCAAGTCCATTAATCCTTATCAATATTAATTAATTTATTTTCCACTATATAAATTAATTGCACTCCCAATATTAAACCATATTATATCCAAATAATATTTCTCCGGTAGTATTATTTATTCCGTGTATTTAAGATATAAATATCCATGAATAAAATTTATTTATTGCTTAATAAATTTATTCATCTCTTTTATCCGAGACTAGTACCACTCAACCTTATTTATTATGCGGAATTAAATCCACTCGCGAGGTTTACATAATAAATCCTTATGAGCTCATCTCGGGGATATTATCAACCCTTCCGGGATACACTGTCCCGTCAAGAATTCACGGCATGCCATATATAAAATATAGTGACCCAACTTAACCGGTAATTGACCCAATAATTAAACCGGTCAATTCCTTTGGTAAATCAAAGTCACTTATACTAAATATACACACCCGCAATTGTATCGAGGATTAAGAATAAAATACACTGAGTCTCAAATCAATTATCGCCGAGCAAACCTAATTGATGAGTCTCAATCGATCCGCTCAATACACCAAGTGTACAAGTGTGATAAAATAATTAAGACAAATTATTTTCTCTCTCACACAACGACTATACCGATGGATTGGTCCGTGTCCATCTAGGTCGTGAGCATCTATTCGATTAAATACGAGTAACCGATAGTATGATCTTCTGTGTGACGTCGCACACCATACTAACTACAACGTATCTAATCCAGGACTATAATTTGCATGTATTTAATTAACAATAATTAAAAGCAAATGAATGTTCGTATTTAATAGGTAAATGAAAGTGTACAAGGAGTTCAGAATACTCAAATCTAAACATTAAGTATACTACTCCAACAATCTCCCACTTATACTAAGGTCTAGTCTTATCCTCCAAACTCCCGACTCCCATACTCATCACGTGCTTGATCTGTACTTCCAAGAAGTACCATGTGAATGAGCAATCTAGGTTGCCGCTCTGAAGCTATCTTGGTGACTACTGCATCGTCCCTCTGACGATGACTCGTATCCGGTGGTACTTGCCCTATGTGTTATCTTACACTTATGGACTCGTGATCTCTTAAAGTTTGCCACTGCACCGCTATTTACATAGCCTTTGGTAAACTAAGAATCACATCTAAGTCCCATAGGTAATACCGGAGCCATACCAAATCCTCCGCTGCCTCTGAGGCCGCTATTTGGTTACCCTTGGGAGAGTCCGAAAAGCATCGTGCTTATCACTCTTCCATGTTAAAACTCCTCCTTTAATAGTGAAACACATAGCCTGATCACGACTTACACCGGTCCTTATCAGTTTGGAAATCTGAATCCGTATAACCCAAAGGAATCAGATTGTCTGCCCCGTAACTCTAAACATAATCCCTAGTATTTCGCAAATACTTGAAAATGCTCTTTACGGTAGTCCAATGAGCCTTTCCAGGGTTACTCTGATATCTCACTACTACGCCAACTGCATAGCAGATATCAGGCCTCGTACATAACATTGCATACATTAAGCTTCCCACAGCCGAAGCATAGGGAACTGCTTTCATTTCATCTTTCTCCTTTTGTGTCTGAGGACACATCTCCTTAGAAAGATAAGTTCCTTTACTGAAGGGTAGTTCACCCTTCTTGGAATCTTGCATGTTAAAACGAGCCAGAATCGTGTCTATGTAAGATTGCTGGGATAGGTACAATGTTCTATTCCGGCGATCCCTTATAACCTTGATCCCTAGAACATGCCCGACTTCTCCCAAATCTTTCATATCGAATTGTCTAGATAACCATCCCTTTATGTCTGATAACATTTTCACACTGTTCCCAATGAGAAGAATGTCGTCTACATAAAGCACGAGAAACACCACCTTCTTCCCATCACGTTTCCAATACACACACGATTCGTCCATGCTTTGACTAAATCCAAAAGATTGGACTACTTCGTCAAACCGCAGGTTCCACGATCTCGAGGCTTGTTTCAATCCATAAATGGATCGATTAAGCTTGCACACTAGATGATCTCGCCCCTTAGCATTGAATCCTTCTGGTTGTTTCATATAAATCGTCTCGTCAAGACTTCCATTTAGGAAAGCTGTCTTGACATCCATTTGCCACACCTCATAATCCATATGAGCTGCTATGGATAAGAGAATCCGGATCGACTTTATCTTGGCTACCGGCGAGAAGGTCTCCTCATAATCGATTCCCTCTTTCTGAGTATATCCTTTCGCAACAAGCCGAGCTTTAAAGGTTTCAACCTTTCCGTCAGATCCTCTCTTTCTCTTGTAGACCCATTTACACCCAATTGGCTTTACGCCGCTTGGTGGTTCTACAAGATCCCAGACTTTATTAGAATCCATAGATTCAATTTCGGATTTCATCGCTTTCTTCCAAGAAGGCGCATCTATATCTTGTACCGCCTCATCATAGGTCTAGGGATCGATTTCATGAACTCCAGGTCCAGAGTCCGAAGACTCACCCAGTCCAATCCATCGGTCTGGTTGCTTAACAACCCTCCCACTACGACGGCGTTCCGGTGTATTAACAGTGACAGTGTCAGGTGCAGATTCTAGTGGTGTATCTATACTCGGTTCGGCTGTGTCTAGGTCTTCAGTGTTACCTCTCAATTCATCAAGCATTATGTCACTCTTGGGCTTGTGGTCCATGACATAGTCTTCCTCCAAGAACCGAGCGTTAGTACTTATAACGATCTTCTGGTCCTTAGGACTATAGAACATGCCACCTTTAGTTCCTCTAGGATATCCTATAAACAACCGCACTTCAGTACGAGGTTCTAATTTATCGGCACCTACCTTCAACACATGTGCAGGGCACCCCCAGATCCGAACGTGTCTCAAGCTAGGCTTGCGCCCGCTCCATCGTTCCATGGGTGTTGAAGGAACCGTTTTAGATGGAACCAAGTTCAGAATGTGCGCCGCTGTATCTAAGGCATATCCCCAGAACATGATAGGTAAGTCCGAGTAACTCATCATTGATCGCACCATTTCCATAAGAGTCCTATTCCTTCTTTCTGACACACCATTTTGCTGGGGAGTATATGGTGATGTCATTTGGGAATCAATCCCATTCTCTGCCAAGTATGCCTTGAATTCTCTAGACAGGTACTCGCCTCCGCGATCAGATCGCAGGCATTTAATGGATTTACCTTGAAGGTTCTCCACAAGAGCCTTGAACTCCTTGAACTTGTCAAAGGATTCGCTCTTGCGGCGCATCAGGTATACAAATCCATACCTTGAGTAATCATCAGTGAAAGTGATGAAATACTCGTACCCTCCCTTTGCCTGGGTAGACATAGGTCCGCATACATCAGAGTGAATCAAATCCAATACTTGTTCAGCCCTTCGTCCTTTACCAGAAAAAGAACGCTTGGTCATTTTTCCCTCTAAACAGGATTCGCAAGTTGGAAGGTCCTCTCCTTCAACACCACTGATGAGACAATCAGCTTTCAACCTTTGAATTCTATTTGAGTTAATATGACCTAGCCTTAAGTGCCACAAGTATAATTGATTCATCCTAGAAGGTTCCTTTCTCTTATTGGTGTTCGTAGATGTGTTATTACTCTCGGTTAGTTGCATCGTGTTAGACTCAGGATTTAGCACATACAAATCGTCCACCAATGTACCAGAACAGATAATCTCACTGTTTCTTCTTATGATCACCGAGTGGTCAAAAGAGACAGAATATCCATTCATAATAAGTTTAGAAACCGAAATTAAATTCTTTCTAAAGTTGGGTACATAAAGACAATTATGTAAAACTAAAATCCTATCACTACTGAAGCGTAAGTGAACGTCTCCCACTGCAACAACCGCCACCCTCGCGGCATTGCCCATGTAGACCACGATCTCTCCCTCTCTAAGTCTCCGGGTTTCCTGGAACCCCTGCAATGAATTGCAGACATGATCAGTGGCCCCCGTATCTACACACCAGGTGCTGGTAGATAACACCACTGATAATGTTTCAGTGACTAAGGAAAATTTCGTACCTTTGATGAGAGGACAATCAGACCTCCAGTGCCCAGACTGCTTGCATCGATAGCACTTGCCTCGCGGCTTGCTCTTCCCATTCCGTAGTTTGGAACCACTGGGCTTCTTTGCTTGCACTTCCATATTAGCCACAAGAGCTTGTGATTTTCTGATCATACTTATAAGTTCAGCTCTTTTGAAATCGTTTTTAAGCGACTCCTCAAGAGGACTGAATTTATAGAGTATGTCAATCACTTCTTGTCCGACTTCCACGCTATGTCTCAACATCATTCTGAGGTCATTCCAAATGTCCTCATGAGTTGGGTCATCAGTGGATTCAGAAGGCTCAACAGTCTGGACAGTGTCCAGATTTCTTTTCCAATCAGTACTATATGGAACCAGTGAGTTTTCATCTTTAAGTATATCACAAAGTGGGGTCACAGTCATTCCTAACCTATAAGCACATAAAACAAACAAACAATTTAATATCCGATATTATCTCCCTTAAATAATATCATTAAATCACTAATCACATCTAAAATCCCATCAGGTAAGGCAAGCCACGATAGTGTGGACGTTTACCCACCCAAATGATTTAGCAATTAGATTTCCTTCGGTCGTACATCATCAATAGCGTTACCTCGATGGGAGGAATACTATGAAGCGTACCTAAGTGTTAACCATTACTCAGTACTAAGAAGTTTGTTTGAGACTCGCATATCACCGCAAGCCACGATAGTGTGGACGTTTACGTTGACACACGGAGCCTTCACTCCCTTCTATAACTGTCTACATCAATCGATCTAAAGTCCCATTCGATATAGCAAGCCACGATAGTGTGGACGTTTACCATACCAAAAGACTTATACAATTGAAATCCAATTACTTGACCCATTTGATTTTGTAAATCAAGACGCGGAGAATCATAAGTGAAACTCGAAGTTTCTAACCAGTGATTCACCATGCGAACAACCCTATCTCTCATAAATGAGGGAGCCGAGCAGACAATCGATCCATCTATCAAAGAGTGGTACGACTGCCTCTAATTTGTGTCCTCGACATGACCAAGTGGCTTTGGCTCCATTCCACTCCCCGGGGTGAGAATGAGTCGACTTGAAATCAGCTTTGGAAAGACAAATTAGGCATTGTTTGATAAACTTAATCAATGTTTCTCGTAAGAGGAATTACAAGAACTCTCCTCCAATAACTTATCTATATAAACTTCAAAAGTTTATAAAAGTCACCAAGAGAGCAGCAATGGAGACCATGGGTATGTTTCCATACCCTTTCCCACTTAGCTTTTTACAATAAAGGGATACGCTATCTAGTGCATAAAAGTAAACACATATAGCATGCATACATGTAATAAAGCACATAGTATTATCACATAGTCAAAATAATTACTAGAATATTATTCTCCGACTATTATGGCTTTACTCCATCTCCGTACGCATCTTCTAGTCTTTAGTCTTCGTTCTTGAATGCTCCATGTGACGAGAATATTAATTTATAATATTTAAATCTATTTATTTTTAATAAATCCAAAAGATACTTAATTAATGATAATTAAGTCAATCGAATAAATCAAAAATAAAATTAAATATTATTAATATTTTTATTTATTTTATCTTCCCTTTCTACTTCATTAAATCTCTAGAATAATCTATCCAAGACCCACTTGGAATATTCTAGATGATTTCTATAATGAAATAAGGAAATAAAATAATATAGGACTCTTCTACTTTCCATATTAATTAGATTCCTAATCCATGAATATTTCCATAAAATAGAAATAATCAATTTAGGAATCCTAATCAATTCCAAATTGATTCTTTTCCTAATCCATGAGAGTTCCCAAAAAATAGGAATACTCAAATAGGAAAAATCCGAACCAATTAGGAAAGTAAATCTTCGGACCGGGATAGCCCGGGGTGGGGATCCCCGGACCACCCTCGACCCACGCCTAGGAGGTGGCCGGCCACCATCGCCGGCGGCGCCTCCATGCATGGATCGATCGATCCTCATGGGATCGACCATGGGGATGGTCGATCCTTGTCCCGTTGCCCTCACGATCATCTCCTTCGTCACGCGTCTTCTCCGGCGGTCGTTTCGGCATCGATCCAACGTAAAATAAATTACATAATCTAAATTACAATTCCGGTATCGATTCTATACATGAAATCGACCCTATACAATTTCCGGAAAAAGGTAGAACGTAATAATAAATCCTAAATTCGGTCAACCCCCGAATTTTTACTATTACAAGCATTCACCACCAAAAACGAATCTCGACATGTCCGAGAGTTTAATTAAACCAACAATCACATGACAAAATAATTAAACGAATAATCATCAAGCCATAATAGTCGGAACCCTGCAAGGTAGAACAATTTTTATCGAAAATACCGCGAACGTAAACCACGCTCTGATACCAATTGTTGGAATTCGATATCCCGGGCTATTAAAATTTGCGGAAACAATAACCCGAACGAAAACCTTCGCCGGAGATCACATGAACATCGACTCATCCGCCGGAGTCCGACCTTCGAAGACCATGCGCCCGAAGACGCACAGCCCGCCCCCGGCCGAACCCCCGCGAGCCGCCGCTCACGCGATCGAACATCGCGTTCGATGGGGCTGCATCCGGCAGCCCCCGGCAGCAGGTCCGGCGACCTGCTGCCCGCCGTGGAGGAGCCCCCACCGTCGCGGTGGGGAGGTGGCGGCACCAGCCCGCCACCGCCGGCGATCGCGTCCAGCGATCGCCCCCTCGGCCGAAGCCGAGGGCTCCTCTTCGCCGCCGAACCCTAGGCGTGCGATGCCACGCGGTCCGGTGGTTTCGCCACCACCGCGTGGTCGTTCGTCTAATCCGGGTTCGATCCTTCGGATCTTGCGTTCTACGGTATTCTCGATAAACCAAAAACCGAATAAATCAAGGGCGTTTAGATTTTTACCTTTCGATTCGTTGTTCGGAGAAACGAAATCAAGATGACCTTTGAATCTTCCCACGTATTCCTTGCACTCCGTTCGAACGTCGGGTGGGCGACGATCTATCGAACTCCTATGGATCTCCTTCAACTCTCTAGACTAATCAAGTATGATTATCTTGTCTTGTCTATTATGAAGGCCATGTAGTGCTTTTATAGGCTACGTAGGGGATCTAAAGGAGGTGGAATATTGGGCTTCCAATATTGAAGATTAAATTGAGCTCACTGCCCAAGTCCATTAATCCTTATCAATATTAATTAATTTATTTTCCACTATATAAATTAATTGCACTCCCAATATTAAACCATATTATATCCAAATAATATTTCTCCGGTAGTATTATTTATTCCGTGTATTTAAGATATAAATATCCATGAATAAAATTTATTTATTGCTTAATAAATTTATTCATCTCTTTTATCCGAGACTAGTACCACTCAACCTTATTTATTATGCGGAATTAAATCCACTCGCGAGGTTTACATAATAAATCCTTATGAGCTCATCTCGGGGATATTCTCAACCCTTCCGGGATACACTGTCCCGTCAAGAATTCACGGCATGCCATATATAAAATATAGTGACCCAACTTAACCGGTAATTGACCCAATAATTAAACCGGTCAATTCCTTTGGTAAATCAAAGTCACTTATACTAAATATACACACCCGCAATTGTATCGGGGATTATGAATAAAATACACTGAGTCTCAAATCAATTATCGCCGAGCAAACCTAATTGATGAGTCTCAATCGATCCGCTCAATACACCAAGTGTACAAGTGTGATAAAATAATTAAGACAAATTATTTTCTCTCTCACACAACGACTATACCGATGGATTGGTCCGTGTCCATCTAGGTCGTGAGCATCTATTCGATTAAATACGAGTAACCGATAGTATGATCTTCTGTGTGACGTCGCACACCATACTAACTACAACGTATCTAATCCAGGACTATAATTTGCATGTATTTAATTAACAATAATTAAAAGCAAATGAATGTTCGTATTTAATAGGTAAATGAAAGTGTACAAGGAGTTCAGAATACTCAAATCTAGACATTAAGTATACTACTCCAACAAAGGGGATGGGTATCGGATGTATGGTAGAGGGCAACTAGAGATTTAGTATAAGTGGGAGATTGATGGAGTTATATTCTAAATGTCTAGTTTAGTGACAATATGGAACTCCTTATCTGTGTTTTTCATTATCTATTAATCAAACTGTCGGCATTTTGTCTACCTTGTACTTGAATGCAATAGTCCTAGATATATACGTTGTAGACAGTATGGCGTGAGGAGACACGCGGAAGATCATACTGTCGGTTACTCGTATATTATCGAACAGAAGCTCACGACTTAGATGGACAGGGACAATCCATCGGTACGTCGTAGTGTGACTGGGTAATAGTTGGTCTTGACTATTATGTTACACTTGTACACTTGGTGTATTGAGCAGGACCACGGGAGGGCGTTCGATTTATACTAATCGACGTAATCGAACTAGACCTCAGAATTACGGATATACGAATTCCTAATCCCTATATAATTATAGGTGCGTATGTCCAATTCTCGGTTCTTTAACTTGCCAATGAGTGAGACTAATTGATTAGTCGAGATACTCGGTAAATTGGGAATCGGAATTGTACCCACGGCATGCTATAGATTATAGACAGGAAACCGTGTCCCGTTTATCGGGTTGATGACGTCCCCGAGATGAGCTCATAAAGTTTATCATGTAAACCCTGCAGGTGGATTTGTTCCACATGATAATAAGGATGAGTGGTACTAGTCTCGGATAATAAGAAACGAGTTAATTTAATTATTAGTAATTAAATAAATTCGTGGACGTTCGATATCTTAAACACGGGGAAAGTCGTGTATGTAATTTCGGCGGAAATATTATTGTTGAAATAATATTAAATTAATTTCGGGAATTCAATTATTATTTTTTAGTGGAGTGAATAATAATTAAAATTGAAATTGATTAATTAAGGAATTGCGTTTACGTATTCCAAGTTAATTAATATTTCAATTTAGCCCTTAATTAATTTAACCTTAGGTCCCTAATGTAACTCTATATAAACCCCCCCTTGCCCTCTCCTAAAACCTACAGAACGCCGCAACATTTTATTTCAGCAGAAAAATTTAATTGTTAGCGCAATTAAAAAGTTTTTCTGTTAAAATAAAAAGGGTTAACACAAATATAATTATTTTCTCACACAGAGAATAATCATACGGTGGTTTGAGAAAGGAGAGAAGCAGAAAAGGACGAACCCAGTAGATCGTTGCCCACACAACGTCTGGAGTCGAGAAGAGTCATACATTAGAAGCTCTAAGGTCTCAACAATCGACCGATAAGGTATGAGATCGAATCTCAATTCCGCAATTTCATTCGATCTAATTTCTCGTTGATCATACATGAACGTAGATCGGGTTCCGGGGTTGTGGGTTGTATTCCTCGACTACTGGGGGTTCTAGGACCTCCGGATCGGTAGTCGGATGAGGAAAAAAGACCCGGAAACGAGCCCGGAACAGCAACGTCGGGTTACTGTTCGCGGAGAAACGGCGACCGCCGTTTTGCTGTTTTTCTGGCAGCCCGCTCGGCTCGCGCGGTTGTCCTTCGGGGCAATGGCTGGGCGTGAATCGAGGCACGGGCTGGAAAAGCGAACGGAGTAGTGACTTCGGATGTCGACTGGGATCGTTCGGATGTTCGAGCGATCGAACGAACGCATCCCGGGTAGTCGATTTCCAACAGTCGACTTGCGTCTCAGCATCAATTTGAGCTCCTAGGATCTCAAGCTCATTCAACAAACTTATCATCTTAAGAACGTGATCCCCTACGGGCGTTCCTTCAGACTGAGTAGTTGTCATGAGGACTCTCATGGCTTCTTGCCTTGCCGCACGATCTTGCTCCCCAAACATTTCTTTGAGGTTAAACAACATATCTTAGGCAGTGGCCATCGACTCATGTTGGGTTTGGAGTACATTTGACATGGAAGCCAAAATATAACACCTAGCCATTTCATCAGCCTTTTTCCACTTCCGATATGCCTCTCTTTCCTCATTAGTTGAGGCAGCCGTGGGCTCAGCAGGGCACAATTCATGGAGTACAAACTTGTACTCTTCAGAAGTCAGGACAATGTCCAAATTTCTCCTCCAATCAATATAATTGGGGCCAGTGAGTTTATGCTCCTTGAGTATCACAGAAAGTGGGTTCATAGCTATTCTCTAAACCTATAAGCACATTTAAACAAACAATCAATTTAATATCCGATATTATCTCCCTCAAATAATATCATTAAATTACTAATCACACCTAAAATCCCATCAGGTAAGGCAAGCCACGTTCGTGTGGACGTTTACCCACCCAAATGATTTAGTAATTAGATTTGCTTCGGTCGTACATCATTATAGCGTTACTTCGTTGGGAAGAATACTATAAAGCGTACCTAAGTGTAAACCATTACTCAGTACTAAGGTGAATCATTTGGAATTGCTACGTCACCGCAAGCCACGTTAGTGTGGACGTTTACGATAACTCACAATCCTTCACAATTCCCTATAACTGTCTACATCAACTATTTCCAAAAATCCCATTCAGCATAGCAAGCCACGTTCGTGTGGACGTTTACTACCCCAAAAGACTTTTATAGTTGACTCCCAATTACTTGAAGCATTCGATTTTCGTAAATCAAGACGCGGAGAATCATAAGTGAAACTCGAAGTTTCTAACCAGTGATTCACCATGCGAACAACCCTATCTCTCATTAGATGAGGGAGCCGAGCAGACTAACGATCCATCTTCAAAAGAATGGTACGAATGTCTCTAATTTGTGTCATCCACATGACCAAGTGGCTTTGGCTCCATTCCACTCCCCGGGGTGAGAATGAGTCGACTTGAAGTCAGTTTCAGAAAGACAAATTAGGCATTGTTTGATAGACTTAATCAATGTTTCTCGTAAAAGGAATTACAAGAATTCTCCTCCAATGACATATCTATATGAACTTCGAAAGCTCATAAATGTCACCAAGAGAACAGTAATGAATACCATGGGAATGTTTCCATCCCCTCTCCCACTTAGCTTTTTATAACAAAGAGATACGCTATCTAATGCATAATTAAACACATAAGCATGCATACAAGTAATAAAGCACATAGCACATAGTCAAAATAAAGCTAGAAAAATTATTTTCCGACTATCATGGCTTTATTCCATCTCCGTATGCGTCTTCTAGTCTTCAGTCTTCGTTCTTGAATGCTCCATGTGACGAGAATATTAATCCAAATATTTAAATCTATTTATTTTTAATAAATCCAAAAGGTACTCAATTCGAAAATTAAGTCAATCGAATAAATCAAAAATAAAATTAAATATTATTAATATTTTTTATTTATTTGCTTTCCCATCTAATTCTATTAAATCTCTAGAATAATCTATCCAAGTAAAACTTGGAATATTCTAGAAGACTTCTATAATAGAATAAGGAAATAAAATAAATTAGGACTCTTCTACTTTCCAAAATTAATTAATTTCCATGTCTATGAAAATTCCCATAAAATAGGAATAATCAATTAGGAAATAAAATTAATTTATTAATTATTTCCCTTCCAATTCTATTAAATCTCTAGAATCCTATTCCAAGTAGAACTTGGAATATTCTAGAAGACTTCCATAATAGAATAAGGAAATAAATAATATTAATTAATTCTTTTCCTATCTCCATGAGAGTTCCCAAAAAAATAGGAATACTCAAAATAGGAAAACCGAATTAATTAGGAAAGTGAATCTAGGTAGGAGTAGCACGAGATCACGAGGACCCCGCGCCCCCCCCCCCCCCCCCACCCACCTTGATCGCCGGCCGGGAGCACCACCGCCGCCGTCCCCAGCCCACGCGCCACCACCACCGGTGGCCGGCGTGGCCGAGGTCCACCGCGGACAGCCCCCCCGCGGTCGATCACCATGGGATCGATCACAAGATCGATCCCGAGCCCTAGTTCTCCCTGTCATCTTCTCCTTCGTCACATGAGTTCTCCGGCGGTCGTCTCGGCATCGATCCAACGTAAATAAATTACAAGAAATAAATTTACAATTCCGGTATCGATTCTATACATGAAATCGACCCTATACACTTTCCGGAAAACATAGAACAATAATAATAAATCTAAATTCGGTCAACCCCCGAATTTTTACTATTACAAGCATTCATCCACACAAAACGAATCTCGACATGTCCGAGAGTTTAATAATCATGGTAAAATTAAATAACAATTAATTAAACAATTAATCAATTAATTAACCATGATAGTCGGAATCCCTGCAAGGTAGAACGATAATTGAACACATACATGAACACGAAACCAAACGCTCTGATACCAGTTGTTGGAAATCGATATCCCGGGCCATTAAAATTTGCGGAAAAATAATAACCCGACCCAAATCCTCCATCGCCGGGGAACCAACCGCGCGCCGCCATACGAGCCGGAGCTCAACCGAGCACCACCACGGTCCGCCCGTGGTTCCCAGCCGAGCCCCCGCACGGGGCTCGCGATCGCTCCCGTAGCGATCGCTGGGATCGCTCGCAGCGATCCCCGGGCTGCTCGCAGCAGCCCCGCAGCGGGTCAGCGAACCCGCTGCTCGCATGGGGTCAGCCCCGTGCGCCTCTGCTACGGGAACTCCCGTAGCGCGCACGAGGCAGCTGCGGGTCACCCCGCAGCGATCCGCGATCGAGCTCACGGGCTCGATCGCTCCCCGGCGTCCAGCCGGGGCTTCACGCGACACGGCGGTCCGAACCCTAGGGTTCGGCCGCCCCTCTCGATCCCGACGGGGATCTCGAATCCCCGTATCCCGGTCTCGACGTTTTCCCGGATCGTGCGTTCATGTATGTATCACAATCAATTCACATAAAATCATAGAAGGGAGTTTATGATTTTACCTTTCGATTCGTTGTGCGGAGAAACGAAATCAAGATGATGACCTTACGATCTTCCCACGTATTCCTTGCACTAGCTTAAACGTCGGGTGGGCGACGATCTTCCAAGCTTATGGATCCTCTTCAACTCTCTAGAATATCAAGTATGATAATCTTGTCTTATTAAAAAGTGAAGACCATGTAGTGCTTTTATAGGCTACGTAGGGGATCTAAAGGAGGTGGAATATTGGGCATCCAATATTAATGATTAAATTGAGCCCAAGCCCAAATCTATTAATCTCCCATTAATATTAATTAATTTATTTTCCACTATATAAATTAATTGCACTCCCAATATTAAACCATATTATATCAAATAATATTTCTCCGGTAGTATTATTTATTCCGTGTATTTAAGATTTAAATATCCATGAATAAAATTAATTTATTGCTAATTAATTTATTCATCTCTTGAATCCGAGACTAGTACCATTCAACCTTAATTATTGTGCGGAACGAATCCACTCATGAGGTTTACACAATAATTCCTTATGAACTCATCTCGGGGATATTATCAACCCTTCCGGGATACACTTTCCCGTCAAGTATTCACGGCATGCCATATATAAAATATAGTGACCCAACTTAACCGGTAATTAACCTAATAATTAAATCGGTTAATTCCTTTGGAAAATCAAAGTCACACATATTAAATATACACACCCGTAATAGTATCGGGGATTAAGAATAAAATACTCTGAGACTTGAATCGATTATCTCAAGGCAATCCTAATAGATAAATCTCAAGCGATCCGCTCAATACACCAAGTGTACAAGTGTGATAAAATAATTAAGATAAATTATTTTCTCTCTCACACAACGACTATACCGATTGATTGGTCCGTGTCCATCTAGGTCGTGAGCAACTGTTTGATTAAATACGAGTAACCGATAGTATTGAAGGTACCGGTATACCGATCCAATCGATATACCGTGTGTGCGGAAGCGTGTAAAGCGATAGATCTACTATGCCATGATCTTAGTGCACACTTAATGTGTATAAGAACACATATAAACATATATATATACACATCCAATATATATATATATATATATATATATATATAAGGTTTAACGATTACTTACTTTTGGTGATCGTTGATTTCGGTTAAGGTGGTGTTGAGTCGATTGAACCACCTTAATGGATCAGCAACTCAAATATCTCCTTGTGAATGAACTCTTCAATCCTTTGGATCGTCCGGATGTTGAAGCCGCACAAATGGCCTGGCCTCTACGTGTTGCACACGAACCCGGATAATGAATACCTTTGCTTGCTTGAGAATGGATCTCCAAGATCACCTCTTTTCTCTCTATTTTAGTGGATTTTCGTGGTTGATGCCATTGTGTGTTGAAAATCTGATTTTCATCTATATAAGTGCATCATTATTCATCCCATTACACCCCTTTGTAACCTACAACATAATGGGCATCATAATGCACCATTAACATGCAAAGGGGTTACAAAGGAGGTGAAAGGTCATGCCACATACACATGCCACTATGCATTGTATGTGGTCCCACTTGCTTGTGTGGCATGCCATGTCACACTATGTGACATGCATCCATGCAAGCCATGCATCCCATGCATGGGAATTAAATCCACGTAAATATTGATTCTAAATCAATATATTTATCAAGCAATGTATATCAATATCGAGCTCGTGTGTGACCCTGTAGGTATGATTTTATCGATCAATATTATATTGTTCCCAACAATTAATATTATCGAATAATCATTTAATATCCATAGACGGCCTTATGACTTTATCGATTGCACACGTAGGATCGAAGGACATATCCCAACAATCTCCCACTTGGCCTTCAGAGCCAGTGTGATGCCAACTTCCTGTTGTCACTTTATGTCTAAGTTTGAACTTGAGGCAAGACTCGAGTCATCCTCAATCGGTTCAAACCTTTCTTGGACTATGAGACAGACTGTAAAACCAGATTTATCACTATGATACGAATCTGGACGTGGCCACGTATTTTCCACAGTCTCGACTCTCCAAGTGGCCGGTAAGACATGTATCCCATTATAAAGAATGGAGGACAATCCCATCTTGTCAGTCCAAGCTCTCCCACTTGCTTCCTGATATACCCAATAACAAGTTTTATAACCTCCTTTTACGAAAGGTGTTTACTTGTATCAAAGTACACCATTTCACAATGGAATTACTCTGGACTACTCAGGTCAGAGGAAATTGCTCGACAGTCAATGAAATAGTATTATGACTCGAAATCTTAAATACTATTCCAGTCGGGTCTGTTCGATCATTAGCTCCCAGCTAATATCTATGTAATTGTACTTGATGTCCCACATCACTAGCCCATGAAGCGGCGCTATAGTACACATTACAAACTAGTTCATTGTATTATCGGTTTGTCCGTACTCGATTATACGAACCAGGAACAACTATATGATTTAAGTATATCAGTTCAACCATTGGGACTTCATTATGCGGTAAGTCGACCTCATAACCCAATTGATATCACTTAATCATTTGGACAATTCATATAAATTAAACCATATTTATATGAAGAAACATGTATTATACATATGAGTGAATGTTTACCAAATCTCCAAAAGTATCTAATACAGTAATAGAAATCACAACCCATCTCTAAGATGTTTGATCTCTATTGCAGTTGTGAAAGCCTCAAGCTTAAACTGCTGGAGAGGTTTAGAAAGCGGGTTTGCAACCTTACCAAAAGTTGCAACTTTATTATCTCGATGTCTCCACAAAACTATCTCCCAGATAATGTGGAACATCCTGAGCACCAGTTTTAGACTTGTGGTGCTTCCTAGCTCATTGGCTTGCGCGATAACTTTACTATAAATAGAGAATTATCGGATGGGCTAAGCTAGTTACGCCACCTAGTTCATTCAAGAACTTTCAAATCTTAACTGCCAACATTACTGCATCCAATGCAATACTGTGCTCAGCTTCTGTAGTTTAATCAGCTATATTGCATTGCATGGAACTATTCCAGCAAATTTCACCCCTAACCAGACAAAAGATATAACCAGATTAAAATCGGAAATTATCTTAGTCTGTTTTGAAGTTAGCAGTCAAACTGCTTGTTAATATCAACTCTTTTTGTCTTCCAAAGACAACAAAATATTCTTTAGTCCATCTAAGGTACATAAGAATACTCTTGGCCGCAGTCTAATGCGTATCACCTGGGTTTCCTTGAAACCGAATCGTCATGCTCAAAGCATACAATACGTCCAGTCGTGTACATATCATGGCGTACATTATAGACCCTATTGCCGAAGCATAAGGAATGTTTTACATCCTCTTTTGCTCATCAAGTACCGTAGGGCCTTGCATCTTGCTAAGTGATGTGCCATGACTCAATTGGAAAGAGACCCTTTCTGGCGTCTTTCATCCTGAACTTATCAAGCACCTTTTCAAAATAGGTCGCTTTACTAAGTCCAAACATCCTTTTCGATCTGTTCCGACAGATCTTGATGCCCAATATGTACTGTGCTTCTCCAAGATCCTTCATTGAAAAACAATTTCCAAGCCATTCTTTAATAGAATTAAGCATAGAAACATTGTTTCCAATAAGGAGTATGTCATCGACATACAACACAATGTATACAACGTAACTCCCACTGTTCTTCTTGTAAAACAAGACTCTTCCGAGTTCCTCTGAAATCCAAAACCCAGTATGGATTCATTGAACTGAAGATTGCTACTCCGATATGCTTTGCTTTATTCCAGAAATGGAATTATAAGATTGCATAATTTCTCAGCCTTATTAGGATCGATAAAACTCTTTGGCTGTGTCAAAACACATTCTCTTCTAGAATCCAATTCAAGAAGTTAGTTTTAACATCCAATATTACCATAACTCATTATCAAGATGAGTAGCAATGGCTAAGATAATCTGAATGATTTAATCAAAGCAACTGGTGAAAGTTTTTCCACAATCCACCTCGTGAATAAAACTTTTACCATCAAACTTGCTTTGAAAACCCTAGGTTTTCCATCTGTCTGTTTAGATCTTAAAGATCTATTAGCATTCATTGGGTCTAACCCCGTGATCAAGTTCCAAACTTGATTATCAGATATTGATATCATCTCAGATTTCATGGCACCATGCCAATTTTCAGTAGCTGGACTCGTCATAGCTTGGAATTAGGTCGAAGGTTCACCGCTTTCCAAAAGCATGAATTCATATCTCTCATTGGTCACAATATCTAAGTATTTGAATAATAGAGATAGATTTATTTCTTTCGGACCTACGAGGGCTGGTATGGCTTCCAAAATCATAAGAATACTCTCAACCCAGTCTTGAGTATTCATCATTGGTTGTTTCACTTGAACCTCGTTCAAGACAACCGAGCTCCCACTGAATTTCTAGGAAAGATAACTCTTTTCAAGAAAATCACTATCTCGAGCAACAAAATATTGTTCTCAGATAGATCGTAGAAGTTGTACCCTCGAGTTTCTTATGGATACCATAAAAAAAACTTTTATCCCATTTGAGTTCAAGCTCTATAGAGATAAATCTCGTCAGAGAAGCTTTTAGAACCTCAAATTTTGATGAAAACAATTTAGGGACCCTCCCTTTCCATACCTAGTATGATGTCTTATCAACAGCTTTTGACAGCGTCCTATTCAGTGTATAAGTTGAAGTCAAGAATTGTGTGTTCCCAAAAGAGACCAGTAGTTCATTTAGACCTCTCATCGAATGGTCGAACTATATCTAATATAGTTTGTTTTCTCTTTTCCGAAACATAACCTTCATGTGCTTGTGAACTGATAGGTTCCACATACATCAGTATGGATCATCCCTAATTAATCACTCACATGTTCTCCTTTCTCCAAGAAAGATGACATTGTTATCTTTGTCCATCAAACATCATTCACATGTATCAAATGACTCCAAGTCAAATGATTCTAGAATGCCTTCTAAAAGAAGATTCGTTACATGTTTAGATTTTGATCTAATCAACAATGTTACAGTTATGTCTCATTGAGACTTATTCGATTTGGACTTTTGTGTTAATGTTATATATGATTTGTTGTGTTTAAAGTATACATAAATAATATAATAATCGTACCAAAACAAAGAATAATTCACAATTAAAATAGTTATCAAACTATTTAATTAGTGAAAAACTAATCCATCAGTATCCAATACTGAACCAATATTCATTGTTTATTGAAGGTACGAAATTACATAGTTATAATACTAAAACAAGGCCCTAAGGCAAAACAACATCATATGATCATACGGCTAATGCAGCGACCTTCGCGCCATTTCTCGCCCGTAGATCGACATCTCTAATCACCAAACTTATACTTCTATGTAGTTCCTCCACATACAAATGTGAGAACTACGTTTGGCATCCAATACCCAAGAAGTAGAATTTGTGAAGATTAATGTCTATATCATTAATACTTGAAGATGAAGCAACCCCGTTCTTCACATCTTCTTTGAACTTTGGGCAAATTCAATTATTCCCAATAATTGAGTCTCATTCAAATTTCCCATTCAAAATTATCTCAATGTCAAAACGTGATAAATCGTAAGTGAAAAATCGAAGTTTTCTAACCAGCGATATTATCATGCAATTGAAGCCCTATCTCTCATAAAATATGAGGGAGCCAACCAGACAATCGATTCACGCCATCCAATGGCTCGAAAGTCTCTAATTTGTGTCATTGATGAACTTAAGTGTTTTGGATTAAATCACTCCCCGAGGTGTAAATAATCATAACCTTAGAATCCATCATATGAAAGACAAATTAGGAATTTGTTTTGAAATTGAATAAAATATGAACTTTTATATGTTTGCAAGTAGTGTCCAACACTTTTGCAAAGACGCATTGAGATTCCCTAGGAACCCTAGTAGCCTTCTTGCCCATGCTCTTTTGAATACCCTATCCTATATAATAAGAATTTCCCTCTTAGGGTCCTTCTCTATCGCCGGCTCAGCAGCCTTGAGCATCCCGTGGAGCTCACGAAGCGATTTCTTCAAACCATTCATATGGAAAATTTAGCCTAAAGGCATTATAACCATCATGAGATTGAAGTATGAAACCGGTTGCCAAATAATCATCATAGGGAAAATCTAGGCGGTCACTTGAAACAAATAATCCAATCATTTGTTGCACATGTGATTCCATAGATTTCCATTTTTCCAGCCTAGCTGAAGCGATGACCCTGGTCATACCGAACCGCTCAATCTTAGCATATTCCCCGAACATGCTATTGAGTTGTTCAATGATATCTTAGGATGTGGTTATCTAACACATTTTCATTGTCTTCGTATTTGAGGACCATCCTCAAATTACGTTGTGAATCAAGAAAATTTATGTTGTTCAATTTTTTTTTTCACAATCAAGAATTGAACCAAACTTGAATTGAGTTGGTATTTGACATGATAAACTACAAAAAGAAAGATAACTAAAGTATGTAAATATCCACAAAGCGGTAAACAAATAAGGTTGTCTAACAAGTTACTTATTTATTCCATTTTGTTCAATCGATATCTAATATCGTTGTTCCCTTGAACAAAACGATCCCAAGACCCTCATCTTGCGAATCCTTAAGCCGACTGAGTCCGCACTTAAGAAAATCAAGATAGGTAGACATCCCATGTCAATGACATCTAATGTCATTCTCGGTCTATAAGAATCACATTCTTATCTCATGTCTCGATAGCCACGCCTGCAGTGGATCTATCGATGAGAAAACCAAACTCACGTGTAAGGGTCTAACCCTTACTCCCACTATCCCAAGATAACAAGTAGTACCCCGCTGAGGCGGACCTACCAACTTATGATCGAGGGCTTTATGGGTGTGATGTTTTGGAAAAGACATTATACTCATTATTTTGGGAACTTGCATGCATAGGTTTGTTTATATGTAAGTTGAACATTTATAACATAAAACATCCTATAACTAGCAAAGCAATTAAATACGTAATCGAAAGGCCCCTAGAACCTCACAACTCTCAAACGAAAAGATTAAAGGCAACAAAATAGGCCTTGAACATCTTCTGGACTGGTCCACGCCCGCCGTTTCAATTCCACGCCCGCCGATTTAGGTCAACCTTAGTCCGTACCCCAAAAACCACGAACGGCGGCCGCCGTTTCACAAACGGCGGTTGCCGAACACCTCCGGCGGTCGCCGTTTCCAAAACGACGCCCGCCAAAAGGGTACAGAAGGGGCAGACCCTAAATCAGCCTTTCGGCGGTCGCCGTTTCCAAAACGGCGCCCGCCGAACCAAAACGGCGCCCACCGGAGCACCAACGGCGCCCGCCGTTTGGCTCCAGCAGCCCCGGTTTTGCCCGTTTTGCTTCGTTTTGCTTCTTTTCTTCTCGTTTTCGCCGGAGAGCCGATATCCAACGTCGATCCATGGATTCAATCCATTGCTTACACATTGAACAATACATTTTTGAATAGAAAAAACCTATCTATTACAAAAGATTCCAAGGGACGCAGCCCTCCAAAACTATGGCCAATCGTACGTAAAAAACGACAATTTCATTCACCCGACCACTAACGGTGGCCGGCCTTACATCTAATCACATAATCACAATTAAAAAAATAATCCAATTATGTTGATTAAACTTCTTGTGTCCAACACAAAAGTGTGCACGAGCCCTAGGCTCTGATACCAATTGAAGGTACCGGTATACCGATCCAATCGATATACCGTGTGTGCGGAAGCGTGTAAAGCGATAGATCTACTATGCCATGATCTTAGTGCACACTTAATGTGTATAAGAACACATATAAACATATATATATACACATCCAATATATATATATATATATATATATATATATATAAGGTTTAACGATTACTTACTTTTGGTGATCGTTGATTTCGGTTAAGGTGGTGTTGAGTCGATTGAACCACCTTAATGGATCAGCAACTCAAATATCTCCTTGTGAATGAACTCTTCAATCCTTTGGATCGTCCGGATGTTGAAGCCGCACAAATGGCCTGGCCTCTACGTGTTGCACACGAACCCGGATAATGAATACCTTTGCTTGCTTGAGAATGGATCTCCAAGATCACCTCTTTTCTCTCTATTTTAGTGGATTTTCGTGGTTGATGCCATTGTGTGTTGAAAATCTGATTTTCATCTATATAAGTGCATCATTATTCATCCCATTACACCCCTTTGTAACCTACAACATAATGGGCATCATAATGCACCATTAACATGCAAAGGGGTTACAAAGGAGGTGAAAGGTCATGCCACATACACATGCCACTATGCATTGTATGTGGTCCCACTTGCTTGTGTGGCATGCCATGTCACACTATGTTTATCAAGCAATGTATATCAATATCGAGCTCGTGTGTGACCCTGTAGGTATGATTTTATCGATCAATATTATATTGTTCCCAACAATTAATATTATCGAATAATCATTTAACATCCATAGACGACCTTATGACTTTATCGATTGCACACGTAGGATCGAAGGACATATCCCAACAAGTATGATCTTCTGTGTGGGCCCGCACACCATACTAACTACAACGTATAGAATCCAGGACTATATTTTGCATATATTTAATTAACAATAATTAAATGCAAACAATTGTTTATTAATTAAATAGATTAAATGCTATGACCAGGAGTTTACCGTTACTTAAATCTAGACATTAAGTACACAACTCCAACACCTATCTCTCATAAAATGAGGGAGCCGAGCAGACAATCGATCCATTTCAAGAAATGGTACGAAGGTCTCTAATTTGTGTCATCCACATGACCAAGTGGCTTTGGCTCCATTCCACTCCCCGGGGTGAGAATGAGTCGACTTGAAATCAGTTTCAGAAAGACAAATTAGGCATTGTTTGATAAACTCAATCAATGTTTCTTGTAAGAGGAATTACAAGAATTCTTCTCCAATGACTCGTCTATACGAACTTCGAAAGTCCATAAGAGTCACCAAGAGAACAACAATGGAGACCATGGGATTGTTTCTAATCCCTCTCCCACTTAGCTTTTTACAACAAGGGATACGCTATCTAGTGCATAAAGTAAACACATATAGCATGCATACATGCAATAAAGCACATATTATTATCACATAGTCAAAATAATACTAGAATATTATTTTCCGACTATTATGGCTTTATTCCATCCTTGTACGCATCTTCTAGTCTTCAATCTTCGTTCTTGAATGCTCCATGTGACGAGAATATTAATCCCAGTATTTAAATCTATTTATTTTTAATGAATCCAAAAGATACTTAATTCGAAAATTAAGTCAATCGAATAAATCAAAAATAAAATTAAATATTATTAATATTTTTATTTATTTATTTTCCTTTCTAATTCTATTAAATCTCTAGAATCCTATCCAAGTCAAACTTGGAATATTCTAGAAGACTTCTATAATAGAATAAGGAAATAAAATAAATTAGGACTCTTCCACTTTCCAAATTAATTAATTTCCATGTCCATGAAAATTCCCATAAAATAGGAATAATCAATTAGAAAATAAATTAATTCCAAATTAATTATTTTCTTTATCCATGAGAGTTCCCATAAATAAGAATACTCAATAAGGAAATAAATTAATTCCAATTTAATTCTTTTCCTATTCTATGAGAGTTCCTAAAAATAAGAACACTCAAAATAGGAAAATTGAACTAAATTAGGAAAGCGAATCTAGGTAGGAGTAGCACGGGGTGGGGATCCCCGTACCACCCCCACCAATCGATCGAGCACCGGAGAGGGCACCGCCGCCGCCACCCCAGCCGTGTTGGAATTCGATATCCCGGGCTATTAAAATTTGCGGAAATCATAGCCCGATCAAAAACCCATCGCCGGAGATCACATGAACACCGACTCATCCGCCGGAGTCCGGCCTTTGGAGACCACGCACCCGAAGGCACGCAGCCCGCCCCCAGCCGAACCCCCGCGAGCCGGGGTTCACGCGATCAATGATCGCGTCGATCATCATGATCGATGGGGCTGCCCAGCAGCCCCCGCGGCGAGTCCGGCGACTCGCCGCCGCATGGGGTGGTCGGCCCGCCCCCAGCAGGCCGTCGCGGGGCCCAGCCCCGCTGCCAGCGATCGATCACATGATCGATCGCACCCCGGCTCCCAGCCGGGGTTCGCCCCTTGCGCGCTCGGCCGAAACCCTAGCCGGCGATCGCGCGGTCCGGTGGTTTCACCACCACCGCGTGATCGTTCGTCTAATCCGGGTTCGACTTTTCCGGATCTTCGTTCTACGGTATTTTCAATAAATCAAAACCGAAATAATATCGAGAGGGTTTAGATATTATACCTTCGATTCGTTGTTCGGAGAAAAGAAATCAAACACCTTTGAATCTTCCCACGTATTCCTTGCACTCCGTTCGAACGTCGGGTGGGCGACGATCTATCGAACTCCTATGGATCTCCTTCATCTCTCTAGAACTATCAAATAATGATATTCTTGTCTTGTTCTTTATGAAGGCCATGTAGTGCTTTTATAGGCTACGTAGGGGATCTAAAGGAGGTGGAATATTGGGCTTCTAATATTGAAGATTAAATTGAGCCCAACGCTCAAGTCCATTAATCCTTATCAATATTAATTTTATTTATTTTCCATTATATAAATAAAATTGCACTCCCAATATTTACCCATATTATATCGAATAATATTTCTCCGGTTAGTATTATTTATTCCGTGTATTTAAGATTTAAATATCCATGAATAAAATTTATTTATTGCTTAATAAATTTATTCATCTCTTATATCCGAGAATAGTACCACTCAACCTTATTTATTATGCGGAACAAATCCACTCGCGAGGTTTACATAATAAATCCTTATCAGCTCATCTCGGGGATATTATCAACCCTTCCGGGATACACTGTCCCTTCAAGAATTCACGGCATGCCATATATAAAATATAGTGACCCAACTTAACCGGTAATTAACCCAATAATTAAATCGGTTAATTCCTTTGGAAAATCAAAGTCACTAATATTAAATATACACACCCGCAATTGTTTTAGGGATTAAGAATAAAATACACTGAGTCTCAAATCAATTATCGCCGAGCAAACCTAATTGATGAGTCTCATTCGATCTGCTCAATACACCAAGTGTACAAGTGTGATAAAATAATTAAGATAAATTATTTTTCTCTCTCACACAACGACTATACCGATGGATTGGTCCGTGTCCATCTAGGTCGTGAGCAAATGTTCGATTAAATACGAGTAACCGATAGTATGATCTTCTGTGTGCCCATGCAACACCATACTAACTACAACGTATAAAATCCAGGACTATAATTTGCATATATTTAATTAACAATAATTAAAGCAAATGAATGTTCGTCATTAATAGGTAAATGAAAGTGTACAAGGAGTTCAGAATACTCAAATCTAGACATTAAGTATACTACTCCATCAATCTCCCACTTATACTAAGGTCTAGTCTTATCTTCCAAACTTCTGACTCCCAAACCCTCCAAGTGCTTGAAATATACTTCCTTAGGAAGTATCTTGGTAAAAGGATCCGCTAGGTTGTCCTCCGAAGCTATCTTGGTGACTACTGCATCGCCCCTCTTGACGATGTCTCGAATCAGGTGGTACTTGCACTCTATGTGTTTCGTAGCACTATGGCACCGTGGTTCCTTACTGTTTGCCACTGCACCGCTATTATCACAATAAATTGTCATAGCCTTGGGCAAACTCGGAATCACATCTAAGTCCTGGAGGAAATTAAGGAACCAAACTGACTCTTTCGCTGCCTCTGAGGCTGCAACATATTCAGCTTCCATGGTAGAGTCCGAAATGCACTTTTGCTTAACACTCTTCCATGATACGGCTCCACCTCCCATAGTGTACACATAGCCTGATGTCGGCTTTCGCCGGTCCTTATCAACTTGGAAATTCGAATCCGTATAACCCAAAGGAATCAGATTGTCTGCCCCATAACTTAGAACATAATCCCTCGTATTTCGCAAATACTTGAAAATGCTCTTTACGGCAGTCCAATGAGCCTTTCCAGGGTTACTCTGATATCTCGCTACTACGCCAACTGCATAGCAGATATCAGGCCTCGTACATAACATTGCATACATTAAGCTTCCCACAGCCGAAGCGTAGGGAACTGCTTTCATTTCATCTTTCTCCTTTTGTGTCTGAGGACACATCTCCTTAGAAAGATAAGTTCCTTTACTGAAGGGTAGTTCACCCTTCTTGGAATCTTGCATGTTAAAACGAGCCAGAATCGTGTCTATGTAAGATTGCTGGGATAGGTACAATGTTCTATTCCGGCGATCCCTTATAACCTTGATCCCTAGAACATGCCCGACTTCTCCCAAATCTTTCATTTCGAATTGTCTAGACAACCATCCCTTTATGTCTGATAACATTTTCACACTGTTGCCAATGAGAAGAATGTCGTCTACATAAAGCACGAGAAACACCACCTTCTTTCCATCACGTTTCCAATACACACACGATTCGTCCATGCTTTGACTAAATCCAAAAGATTGGACTACTTCGTCAAACCGCAGGTTCCACGATCTCGAGGCTTGTTTCAATCCATAAATGGATCGATTAAGCTTGCACACTAGATGATCTCGCCCCTTAGCAATGAATCCTTCTGGTTGTTTTATATAAATCGTCTCGTCAAGACTTCCATTTAGGAAAGCTGTCTTGACATCCATTTGCCACACCTCATAATCCATATGAGCTGCTATGGATAAGAGAATCCGGATCGACTTTATCTTGGCTACCGGCGAGAAGGTCTCCTCATAATCGATTCCCTCTTTCTGAGTATATCCTTTCGCAACAAGCCGAGCTTTAAAGGTTTCAACCTTTCCGTCATATCCTCTCTTTCTCTTATAGACCCATTTACACCCAATTGGCTTTACGCCGCTTGGTGGTTCTACAAGATCCCAGACTTTATTAGAATCCATAGATTCAATTTCGGATTCATCGCTTTCTTCCAAGAAGGCGCATCTATATCTTGTACTGCCTCATCGTAGGTCCAGGGATCGATTTCATGAACTCCAGGTCCAGAGTCCGAAGACTCACCCAGTCCAATCCATCGGTCTGGTTGCTTAACAACCCTCCCACTACGACGGCGTTCCGGTGTATTAACAGTGACAGTGTCAGGTGCAGATTCTAGTGGTGTATCTATACTCGGTTCGGCTGTATCTAAGTCTTCCTTGTTACCTCTCAACTCATCAAGTATTATGTCACTTTTGGGCTTGTGGTCCATGACATATTCTTCCTCCAAGAACCGAGCGTTAGTACTTATAACGATCTTCTGGTCCTTAGGACTATAGAACATGCCACCTTTAGTTCCTCTAGGATATCCTATAAACAACCGCACTTCAGTACGAGGTTCTAATTTATCGGCACCTACCTTCAACACATGTGCAGGGCACCCCCAGATCCGAACGTGTCTCAAGCTAGGCTTGCGCCCGCTCCATCGTTCCATGGGTGTTGAAGGAACCGTTTTAGATGGAACCAAGTTCAGAATGTGCGCCGCTGTTTCTAAGGCATATCCCCAGAACATGATAGGTAAGTCCGAGTAACTCATCATTGATCGCACCATTTCCATAAGAGTCCTATTCCTTCTTTCTGACACACCATTTTGCTGGGGAGTATATGGTGATGTCATTTGGGAATCAATCCCATTCTCTGCCAAGTATGCCTTGAATTCTCCAGACAGGTACTCGCCTCCGCGATCAGTGTTGGAGTTGTGTACTTAATGTCTAGATTTAAGTAACGGAAACTCACGATCCATTGCCATTAATCTATTTAATTAAATAAACAATTATTTGCATTTAATTATTTATAATTAAATATATGCAAATCATAGTCCTGGATTTTATACGTTGTAGTTAGTATGGTGTTGCATGGGCGCACAGAAGATCATACTATCGGTTACTCGTATTTAATCGAACAGTTGCTCACGACCTAGATGGACACGGACCAATCCATCGGTATAGTCGTTGTGTGAAAGAGAAAATAATTTATCTTAATTATTTTATCACACTTGTACACTATGGTGTATTGAGCGGATCGTTGAGATTCATCGATTAGGATTGCCGGCGATAATCGATTCGAGTCTCAGTGTATTTTATTCTTAATCCCCGAAACTATTGCGGGTGTGTATATTCAATATAAGTGACTTTGATTTACCAAAGGAATTAACCGATTTAATTATTGGGTTAATTACCGGTTAAGTTGGGTCACTATATTTTATATATGGCATGCCGTGAATACTTGACGGGAAAGTGTATCCCGTAAGGGTTGATAATATCCCCGAGATGAGTTCATAAGGAATTATTATGTAAACCCTGCAGGTGGATTTATTCCGCATAATAATTAAGGTTGAATGGTACTAGTCTCGGATATAAGAGATGAATAAATTAATTAGCAATAAATTAATTTTATTCATGGATATTTATATCTTAAATACACGGAATAAATAATACTACCGGAGAAATATTATTTGATATAATATGGTTTAATATTGGGAGTGCAATTAATTTTATATAGTGGAAAATAGAATTAATTAATATTGATAAGGATTAATGGACTTGAGCATTGGGCTCAATTTAATCTTCAATATTGGAAGCCCAATATTCCACCTCCTTAAGATCCCCTACGTAGCCTATAAAAGCACTACATGGTCTTCTCTATTCTCATAGCTTGAAGAACACAATTCTAGAGAGAGAAAGTAGAGAGGAGGATCCATGGAGTTCGGTAGATCGTCGCCCACACGACGTCCGGGCTAGTGCAAGGAATACGTGGGAAGATCTCAAGGTCATCATAAGATCTCGTTTCTCCGCACAACGAATCGAAAGGTGAATTAAATTTCCGCAATTTAATTCTAGTTTATTGATCAATTATCGAAAAACAAGATCCAAGGGTCGAACCCGGAGTAGACGGACGATCGCGTGGTGGTGGCGAAGCCACCGGACCACGCCAATCGCCCGCTAGGGTTTCGGCGGGGGCGAGAGGGTCGAACCCTCGGCTGGAGCCGAGGGGATGCGATCGATCGCTTGGATCGATCGCGGAGGGCGCGGGCTGGTGCCGCCCCTCCCCACCGTGAAGGTGGCTGACCTCCAGGCGGCGGCGAGTCGCCGGACTCGCCGCGGGGGCTGCACGGGCAGCCCCACCCAATCGATCACATGAGCCCCGTGGACGGGGGCTCGGGCTGGGCGTGCGCGCGGCTTCGGCCGTGTCGTGCGTTCGGCTCGTGCTCCGGCTCGTACGCGGCGTTCGTGTTATCTCCGGCGAAGGGTTCGTTCGGGTTATTGGTTTCCGCAAATTTAAATAACCCGGGATATCGAATTCCAACAATTGGTATCAGAGCGTACGGTTACGTTTTTCGTTAATTGTTTCGATAATCGATTCTCGATGTTTATAGCCATAGATTAATTTAAATTGTTAAATTATTGTGCTATATTTGTTCTACGTACTTGTTTTTCTCTCTTGTATGAATTGTGTTGGACGGAAAAATTAATTATTAAAAACGAGGGTTTTCGGAAATATCGAACCGGATCGATCGACCGTGGGCTCGGTGCGGGCTGCCGGGGAGGTGGCTGGAAGCACGGGCTGTACCGGCTGCTGTAAGCGGGCTGAACGCAGCTGGGCGTGTCGGCGTATGCCACCAGCGGTGGTGGTTCGCCGGCAGCCGGCAGCGGCGTTAGGTTCGCGCATCGGCTTCGGTTCGCGGCTTCGGCTTCGGATCGTGGGCTGCTGGTGCGCCAAGGCTCGGAGCTGTTGGTGCTGGGCTGCTCGACTTGGTGATCACCATCGCGTGATGGCTCGCCGGAAGTCGGCGGCAGTCAGCAGGGCGGCTACGAGCGCGCAGCCATGCCGCGTGGACGTGTTTCGTCTTTCGTGGGTTGCGTTGACGAGCACGGCTAGACGCGTGGCTTGCGTGGACTGTGTCGAGGTTGATGGCGTGTGTCGTCGAAGGAGACGCCATGCCGGAAATCAACCAGGCTCGTGCACAGTCCGCCGGAGAAGACGATCGAAATTGTGCGCGCTGCTGAAATTAATTAAGGGTGTCGGCCGACATCGGTTTTGTCTTTGGCCGACACCATGTGATTTCTGTTATGCATGTGCGTGAATTGATGGTTGGCTGAATGGAATTTATTCATTCCTTTGCATGGGCTGTGCATGTGGAATGCATGAGGCCATGCTTTATGCATGGTGAGAACGGCCATGCATGTTGGTTCGATCGGGATGACCGGAATCTTCGTTTCGGTTCGTCCCGGTAAATCCGATCTTTCCGGAAATAATTTAATCTTTCTAATTTTATTTAATTTAATTTTGGAATTAATTCAAATTCTATTTGGATTAGATTTCTTAATTATGGAATTAAATAATGGAATTAGATGGAGAGTTAAATTAGGAAAGAAAATCCTAGTTTCTCTAGATATCCTATACCTACTTGGATTAGAAGTCTTGAGAAGAATCAAAATTCGATTTTGATTAGGATTCTTGAGATCTAATTTAAATAGGATTGAGAAATTATTAAAATATTGATTTTATTTAATTTAAGTATTTTATTTAAAATCATTAGATTAATTCAAAATTTATTTTGGATTGGATAATCTTGGATTTTATTTAGAATAGAATTAAATATGGAAATCAATGGATTTTAATAATATTGATTTTATTTAATTTAAGTATTTTATTTAAAATCATTAGATTAATTCAAAATTTATTTTGGATTGGATAATCTTGGATTTTATTTAGAATAGAATTAAATATGGAAATCAATGGATTTTAATAATATTGATTTTATTTAATTTAAGTATTTTATTTAAAATCATTAGATTAATTCAAAATTTATTTTGGATTGGATAATCTTGGATTTTATTTAGAATAGAATTAAATATGGAAATCAATGGATTTTAATAATATTGATTTTATTTAATTTAAGTATTTTATTTAAAATCATTAGATTAATTCAAAATTTTTTTTGGATTGGATAATCTTGGATTTTATTTAGAATAGAATTAAATATGGAAATCAATGGAATTGATTTTATTTAATTGGAGTATTTTATTTAAAATCATTAGATTGATTCAAATTTATTTTTGAATTGGAATCTTGGATTTTATTTAAAATAAATTAAATATGAGAATCAAAGAATTTTTCCGTCACTCGACAAAGTATTCAAGACGTAGAATGAAGACTCAAGGAAAGCATGCTGGAATTCATCAAGGTACGAATAGTCGAAAAATAATTTTACTTGAGTAATTATTTGATTATTTGTGAACGTACTTGCATGAAATGTATGTTTGTTATTATGCTTATGTGTATTTATTTATGCATTAGATAGCGTATCCCTTTATTGTAAAAAGCTAAGTGGGAGAGGGTATGGAAACATATCCATGGTCTCCATTGCTGCTCTCTTGGTGACTTTTATAAACTTTTGAAGTTTATATAGATAAGTCATTGGAGGAGAGTTCTTGTAATTCCTCTTACGAGAAACATTGATTAAGTTTATCAAACAATGCCTAATTTGTCTTTCCAAAGCTGATTTCAAGTCGACTCATTCTCACCCCGGGGAGTGGAATGGAGCCAGAGCCACTTGGTCATGTAGAGGACACAAATTAGAGACTTCCGTGCCATTCTTTGATAGATGGGTCGCTTGTCTGCTCGGCTCCCTCATTTATGAGAGATAGGGTCGTTCGCATGGCGAATCACTGGTTAGAAACTTTGAGTTTCACTTATGATTCTCCACGTCTTGATTTACAAGATTAAATGGATCAAGTAATTGGGAGTCAATTATAAAAGTCTCTTAGTGTAGTAAACGTCCACACCACGTGGCTTGCTATACTGACGGACTTTGGATTAATTGATGTAGACAGTTGTAAGTAATTATGAAGAGTTGTGAAGTTATCGTAAACGTCCACACCACGTGGCTTGCGGTGATGTAGCAATTCCAAGTAATTTACTTTGGTACTGAGTAATGGTTTACACTTAGATACGCATTATAGTATTCCTCCCCACGAGGTTCCGCTATAAGTGATGTATGACTGAAGCAAATCTAATTGCTAAATCATTTGGGTGGGTAAACGTCCACACCACGTGGCTTGCCTTACCTGATGGGATTTTAGATGTGATTAGTGGTTTAATGATATTATTTGAGGGAGATAATATCGGAGATTAAATCAATTGTTTGTTGTTATATGTGCTCATAGATTAGGATATGGCTTTGAACCCACTTTATGTGATACGTAAGGATTTAAACTCATTGGTCCCTAAATGTAATGATTGGAATAGAGATCTAGACATTACCCAAACTGTTAAAGAGTGCAAGGTTGTACTCAGTGAGCTTTGTCCTCTCGAGCCTATTGACATAGGCGGCTAGACAAGAAGCGATGAGGATACTCATAAAGGCCAGTCCTTCGAAGAAACGCTTAAACACGTTTTTGAGATGACTGACTTTTTGGACGAGTTGAGACGGAAATCGCAAGCTCTTGTAGCCAATGCCGAAGGTTTTGAACCTAAGGGTAAAATCGGGGGAAAGGAAAAGCAAGCAAAGAAACCCAGTGGTGCTAAGTTACTTAGACCACTAGATGGGACGAGAAAGCCAATAGGCAAGAGTTCTCGATACAAACAGTTTGGGTACTGGAAGTCTAATTATCCTCTCAAAGAAGGTACGAAATTTCTTTAGTCGTAAAACATAGTCAGTGGTATTATCTACCGGAACCTGGTGTGTAGATATGGAACCACTGGCGGTATGTGCATTCTAAATGCAAGGGTTCCAGGAAACCCGACGACTTAGAAAAGAAAAGATCGTAGTCTAGATGGGCAGTGCTGTAAGGAGGCAGCTGTTGCAGTGGAAGACACTTTATAGGATTTCATTTTGAGTTATTGCTTTTATGTACTTTTCATATTAGAAAGAACTTTGTTCTGGATTTCTAATGAATGGATATTTTATTTCTTTTAATCATTTGATGGTTATAAGAAGAAATAATGATATTATCTATTTTGGTACATTAGCTAGCAATATATAAATGATGAATCCTGAGTCTACCACAATGCGACGAACCGTTTTATATAACTCGTTTTACTAATAAGAGATTTCTTTATTAAATCATTTATACTTGTGGAATCTTATGCTAAGTCAAATAAGAAGTTCAAAGGTCGAAAATTGATTGTAAGATCAATTAAGTTGAAGGAGTGGACCTTCCGACCTAAGAATCTAATTTGGAAGATAATACGACTAAGCAATCCTTTATGGATATAAGATGTAAGATCCGGACAAGTATTAGAATTGATTGACTCTGATTTATGATCAGAGCTTGGGATTGGATCCCAAGTGACTACACCATACAGTCCTCTGTAAGATTGGTGTGTCGGAAATAAGAAATGGAACTCTTATAGAAATAGTAAAAGCGCGAGTTAAACGGAACTACCTATGTTCTATGGATATGTCTTGATAACAACGGCACATTCAAATGTGGTTGTAGAATATCCTAGAAGAACAAAAGATGTGTGTTCGATAGTACTATGAACCAGAAGGACGTTATAAGTTCTAACGCCCGGTTCTTAGAGGAAGACTATTAGATGAACCACAAAGCCCAAAATGACATGATGCTTCTGAAAAGAGAGAAAACGATTAAGACTTAGAACCAGCCGAATCGAGTAGCGGTACACCACTAACTGCACCTACTGTTATTACTGTTTATACACCGGAACGCCATTGTAGTGGGAGGTTGTATAACAACCGGAGATATTCATAAAACTGGGTGAGTCTTCGGACTCTGGACCTAGTATACGTGAAATCGATCCCTAGATCTACATAGAGGCGGTACTAGATCTAAATGTGCCTTCTTGGAAAGCAATAAGGATTATTGTTAAGAGGCGAGATCATTTAGAGTACAAGCTTAGTTGATCCATTTATGGATTGTAACAAAGCTAGAATTCGTGGAACTTGCGCATTGATGAGATAGTCCATTTGATGGATTCATCAAAAGGCATTGACGAATCGTGTGTATGGGAAACGTGATGGAAACAAGGTGGTGTTTCTCGGAGGTTTTATGTAGATAACATTTTATCATTGGTAACAATGTAAAGATGTTGTCAGACATAAAATAATGGTTGTCTAGAAAAATCGATATATGAGATAAAGAAGAAGTTAGAGCATGTTCTTAAGATCTAGGATCTCAAGAAAAGAACATTGTACTTCTCTAGATATCTTATACGATTATGGTTCGTTTTAACATGCAAGATTCCGAGAAAGGTTCGTTACCTTTCAGAGACGGAATGCATCTATCTAAGGTATGTGTTTTTGAACACATAAAGGTGATAGAAGCAGTGAAAGCAGTTTCCTACACTTGGAGTGTGGAAAGCTTGATAAATGCATTGTTGAAAACAAGAACCTAATATCGGCTATGCGGTTAGCATAGTGGGAGGATATCAAGGTAATCCTGGAAAGGAATATTCGACTGCCGTAAAAGTACTTTCGAAGTACTGTTCTAGGCTACGAAGCAGACGAGTTTTTCCTTTGGATTACATTCTCTTAGATTTCTAATCGAATAAGGACCGGTGTAAGTCGATATCAGGCTATGTGTTTCACTATTAAAGGAGAAGGAGTTTTAACATGGAAGAGTGATAAGCACGATGCTTTTCGGACTCTGCCATGGGTAACCAAATAGCGGCCTCAGAGGCAGCGGAAGTTTTGGTATAACTCCGGGATAATCTCTGGGACTTAGATGTGATTCTTAATTTGCCAAAGGCTATGTAAATAGCGGTGCAATGGCAAATGGTAAGAAATCACTAGTCCATAAGTGTAAGATAACACATAGTGCAAGTACCACCTGATACGAGTCATCGTCGAGGGAGACGACGCTGTAGTCACCAAGATAACTTCAGAGCGGCAACCTAGAGTGCTCATTCACATAGTACTTCTTGGAAGTACAACTTAAGCACGTGATGAGTATGGGAGTCGGGAGTTTGGAGGAAATGACTAGACCTTAGTACAAGTGGGAGATTGTTGGAGTTGTGTACTTAATGTCTAGATTTAAGTAACGGAAACTCACGATCCATTGCCATTAATCTATTTAATTAAATAAACAATTATTTGCATTTAATTATTTATAATTAAATATATGCAAATCATAGTCCTGGATTTTATACGTTGTAGTTAGTATGGTGTTGCATGGGCGCACAGAAGATCATACTATCTGTTACTCGTATTTAATCGAACAGTTGCTCACGACCTAGATGGACACGGACCAATCCATCGGTATAGTCGTTGTGTGAAAGAGAAAATAATTTATCTTAATTATTTTATCACACTTGTACACTATGGTGTATTGAGCGGATCGTTGAGATTCATCGATTAGGATTGCCGGCGATAATCGATTCGAGTCTCAGTGTATTTTATTCTTAATCCCCGAAACTATTGCGGGTGTGTATATTCAATATAAGTGACTTTGATTTACCAAAGGAATTAACCGATTTAATTATTGGGTTAATTACCGGTTAAGTTGGGTCACTATATTTTATATATGGCATGCCGTGAATACTTGACGGGAAAGTGTATCCCGTAAGGGTTGATAATATCCCCGAGATGAGTTCATAAGGAATTATTATGTAAACCCTGAAGGTGGATTTATTCCGCATAATAATTAAGGTTGAATGGTACTAGTCTCGGATATAAGAGATGAATAAATTAATTAGCAATAAATTAATTTTATTCATGGATATTTATATCTTAAATACACGGAATAAATAATACTACCGGAGAAATATTATTTGATATAATATGGTTTAATATTGGGAGTGCAATTAATTTTATATAGTGGAAAATAGAATTAATTAATATTGATAAGGATTAATGGACTTGAGCATTGGGCTCAATTTAATCTTCAATATTGGAAGCCCAATATTCCACCTCCTTAAGATCCCCTACGTAGCCTATAAAAGCACTACATGGTCTTCTCTATTCTCATAACTTGAAGAACACAATTCTAGAGAGAGAAAGTAGAGAGGAGGATCCATGGAGTTCGGTAGATCGTCGCCCACACGACGTCCGGGCTAGTGCAAGGAATACGTGGGAAGATCTCAAGGTCATCATAAGATCTCGTTTCTCCGCACAACGAATCGAAAGGTGAATTAAATTTCCGCAATTTAATTCTAGTTTATTGATCAATTATCGAAAAACAAGATCCAAGGGTCGAACCCGGAGTAGACGGACGATCGCGTGGTGGTGGCGAAGCCACCGGACCACGCCAATCGCCCGCTAGGGTTTCGGCGGGGGCGAGAGGGTCGAACCCTCGGCTGGAGCCGAGGGGATGCGATCGATCGCTTGGATCGATCGCGGAGGGCGCGGGCTGGTGCCGCCCCTCCCCACCGTGAAGGTGGCTGACCTCCAGGCGGCGGCGAGTCGCCGGACTCGCCGCGGGGGCTGCACGGGCAGCCCCACCCGATCGATCACATGAGCCCCGCGGACGGGGGCTCGGGCTGGGCGTGCGCGCGGCTTCGGCCGTGTCGTGCGTTCGGCTCGTGCTCCGGCTCATACGCGGCGTTCGTGTTATCTCCGGCGAAGGGTTCGTTCGGGTTATTGGTTTCCGCAAATTTAAATAACCCGGGATATCGAATTCCAACAATCAGATCGCAGGCATTTAATGGATTTACCTTGAAGGTTCTCCACAAGAGCCTTGAACTCCTTGAACTTGTCAAAGGATTCGCTCTTGCGGCGCATCAGGTATACAAATCCATACCTTGAGTAATCATCAGTGAAAGTGATGAAATACTCGTACCCTCCCTTTGCCTGGGTAGACATAGGTCCGCATACATCAGAGTGAATCAAATCCAATACTTGTTCAGCCCTTCGTCCTTTACCAGAAAAAGAACGCTTGGTCATTTTTCCCTCTAAACAGGATTCGCAAGTTGGAAGGTCCTCTCCTTCAACACCACTGATGAGACCATCAGCTTTCAACCTTTGAATTCTATTTGAGTTAATATGACCTAGCCTTAGATGCCACAAGTATAATTGATTCATTTTAGAAGGTTCCTTTCTCTTATTGGTGTTCGTAGATGTGTTATTACTCTCGGTTAGTTGCATCGTGTTAGACTCAGGATTTAGCACATACAAATCGTCCACCAATGTACCAGAACAGATAATCTCACTGTTTCTTCTTATGATCACCGAGTGGTCAAAAGAGGCAGAATATCCATTCATAATAAGTTTAGAAACCGAAATTAAATTCTTTCTAAAGTTGGGTACATAAAGACAATTATGTAAAACTAAAATCCTATCACTACTGAAGCGTAAGTGAACGTCTCCCACTGCAACAGCCGCCACCCTCGCGGCATTGCCCATGTAGACCACGATCTCTCCCTCTCTAAGTCTCCGGGTTTCCTGGAACCCCTGCAATGAATTGCAGACATGATCAGTGGCCCCCGTATCTACACACCAGGTGCTGGTAGATAACACCACTGATAATGTTTCAGTGACTAAGGAAAATTTCGTACCTTTGATGAGAGGACAATCAGACCTCCAGTGCCCAGACTGCTTGCATCGATAGCACTTGCCTCGCGGCTTGCTATTCCCATTCCGTGGTTTGGAACCACTGGGCTTCTTTGCTTGCACTTCCATATTAGCCACAAGAGCTTGTGATTTTCTGACCATACTTATAAGTTCAGCTCTTTTGGAATCGTTTTTAAGTGACTCCTCAAGAGGACTGAATTTATAGAGTATGTCAATCACTTCTTGTCCGGCTTCCACGCTATGTCTCAACATCATTCTGAGGTCATTCCAAATGTCCTCAAGAGTTGGGTCATCAGTGGATTCAGAAGGCTCAACAGTCTGGACAGTGTCCAGATTTCTTTTCCAATCAGTACTATATGGAACCAGTGAGTTTTCATCTTTAAGTATATCACAAAGTGGGGTCACAATCATTCCTAACCTATAAGCACATAAAACAAACAAACAATTTAATATCCGATATTATCTCCCTTAAATAATATCATTAAATCACTAATCACATCTAAAATCCCATCAGGTAAGGCAAGCCACGATAGTGTGGACGTTTACCCACCCAAATGATTTAGCAATTAGATTTCCTTCGGTCGTACATCATCAATAGCGTTACCTCGATGGGAGGAATACTATGAAGCGTACCTAAGTGTTAACCATTACTCAGTACTAAGAAGTTTGTTTGAGACTCGCATATCAACGCAAGCCACGATAGTGTGGACGTTTACGTTGACACACGGATCCTTCACTCCCTTCTATAACTGTCTACATCAATCGATCTAAAGTCCCATTCGATATAGCAAGCCACGATAGTGTGGACGTTTACCATACCAAAAGACTTATACAATTGAAATCCAATTACTTGACCCATTTGATTTTGTAAATCAAGACGCGGAGAATCATAAGTGAAACTCGAAGTTTCTAACCAGTGATTCACCATGCGAACAACCCTATCTCTCATAAATGAGGGAGCCGAGCAGACAATCGATCCATCTATCAAAGAATGGTACGACTGCCTCTAATTTGTGTCCTCGACATGACCAAGTGGCTCTGGCTCCATTCCACTCCCCGGGGTGAGAATGAGTCGACTTGAAATCAGCTTTGGAAAGACAAATTAGGCATTGTTTGATAAACTTAATCAATGTTTCTCGTAATAGGAATTACAAGAACTCTCCTCCAATAACTTATCTATATAAACTTCAAAAGTTTATAAAAGTCACCAAGAGAGCAGCAATGGAGACCATGGGTATGTTTCCATACCCTCTCCCACTTAGCTTTTTACAATAAAGGGATACGCTATCTAGTGCATAAAAGTAAACACACATAGCATGCATACATGTAATAAAGCACATAGTATTGTCACATAATCAAAATAATTACTAGAATATTATTTTCCGACTATTATGGCTTTACTCCATCTCCGTACGCATCTTCTAGTCTTTAGTCTTCGTTCTTGAATGCTCCATGTGACGAGAATATTAATTTCCAATATTTAAATCTATTTATTTTTAATAAATCCAAAAGATACTTAATTAATAATAATTAAGTCAATCGAATAAATCAAAAATAAAATTAAATATTATTAATATTTTTATTTATTTTATCTTCCCTTTCTACTTCATTAAATCTCTAGAATAATCTATCCAAGACCCACTTGGAATATTCTAGATGATTTCCATAATGAAATAAGGAAATAAAATAATTTAGGACTCTTCTACTTTCCAAATTAATTAGATTCCTAATCCATGAATATTTCCATAAAAATAGAAATAATCAATTTAGGAATCCTAATCAATTCCAAATTGACTCTTTTCCTAATCCATGAGAATTCCCAAAATAGGAATACTCAAATAGGAAAAATCCGAACCAATTAGGAAAGTAAATCTCCGGACCGGGATAGTCCGGGGTGGGGATCCCCGGACCACCCTTTGACCCACGCCTAGGAGGTGGCCGGCCACCATCGCCGGCGGCGCCTCCATGCATGGATCGATCGATCCTCATGGGATCGACCATGGGGATGGTCGATCCTCGTCCCTTGGCCCTCACGATCATCTCCTTCGTCACGCGTCTTCTCCGGCGGTCGTTTCGGCATCGATCCAACGCAAAATAAATTACATAATCTAAATTACAATTCCGGTATCGATTCTATACATGAAATCGACCCTATACAATTTCCGGAAAAATGTAGAACGTAATAATAAATCCTAAATTCGGTCAACCCCCGAATTTTTACTATTACAAGCATTCACCACCAAAAACGAATCTCGACATGTCCGAGAGTTTAATCAAACCAACAATCACATGACAAAATAATTAAACGAATAATCATCAAGCCATAATAGTCGGAACCCTGCAAGGTAGAACAATTTTATCGAAAATACCGCGAACGTAAACCACGCTCTGATACCAATTGTTGGAATTCGATATCCCGGGCTATTAAAATTGCGGAAACAATAACCCGATCAAAAACCATTCGCCGGAAATCACACGAACGCCGTTGCACGCGCCGGAGCACGACCGAACGCACGACGTGGCCGAAGCCACGTGCACACCCAGCCGAGCCCCCGCGGCTAGGGCTCACGCGATTACCGATCGCACGCCGGCGATCGGTTGGGGTGGGGCTGCCCAGCAGCCCCCGCGGCGAGTCCGGCGACTCGCCGCCGCATGGAGGGGCCCCGCCTTCACGGCGGGATGTGTTGGAAATCGATATCCCGGAATTAATAAATTAATTAAAATTAATTATCTAATTAATTCCGACCGAAATCCTTCGAATATCCGGATTGTCTAAAATTGCGGAACCGACAACCCAATCGAAATTCCTTCGCCGGAAACCACCGCGAACCATCACACGAACCGGGCTCGACCAAAGCACGCCACCGCGGGGTAAACCCGCGGCTAGCCCTAGCCGAGCCCCGCGTGGGGCTCGCGATCACGCACGGTGATCGCCGGGGATGCGCATCGCATCCCCCGGGGCTGCTTGTAGCAGCCCCCGGCGGTGAGTCCGGCGACTCACCGCCACCGTCGGTCAAGGGAGGGGGCGCCTGCCGCGGCACCAGCCCGCGGCTGCCCCCAGCGATCGACCCTAGGTCGATCGCTCGCCCCGGCGTCCAGCAGGGGCTCCCTTCCTTGCGTGCTGCCGGCGATCGAGCCTTAGGGCTTCGATCGCCAACCCTCGGCGTCCAGCCGAGGGTTCGTTGCCATGCGTGATCCCCGCCGGGGATCTCTCGGCCTCCGCGGTCCGGTGATCTTCGATCACCACCGCGAGGTCGATCCTCGTCCACGGGGTTCGTCCCTCGGATCTTGGTTCATGATATTTTTACGATAATTAAACGATAAAATCATAAAGAGGGTTTTACGATTTACCTCGTTCTCGTTGTTCGGAAAAACGTAGAACTCAATTTGATGACCTTGAGATCTTCCCACGTATTCCTTGCACTAGCCCGGACGTCGTGTGGGCGACGATCTACCGAACTCCATGGATCTCCTTCACGAACTCTCTAGACTAATCAAGTATGATTATCTTGTCTTGTCTAATTGTGAAGACCATGTAGTGCTTTTATAGGCTACGTAGGGGATCTTAAGGAGGTGGAATATTGGGCTTCCAATAATAGTGATTAAATTGAGCCCAAGCCCAAATCTATTAATCCTTACTATTATTAATTAATTCTATTTTCCACTATATAAAATTAATTGCACTCCCAATATTAAACCATATTATATCAAATAATATTTCTCCGGTAGTATTATTTATTCCGTGTATTTAAGATATAAATATCCATGAATAAAATTAATTTATTGCTAATTAATTTATTCATCTCTTATATCTGAGACTAGTACCATTCAACCTTAATTATTATGCGGAACGAATCCACCTGCAGGGTTTACATAATAATTCCTTATGAACTCATCTCGGGGATATTATCAACCCTTCCGGGATACACTTTCCCGTCAAGTATTCACGGCATGTCATATATAAAATATAGTGACCCAACTTAACCGGTAATTAACCCAATAATTAAATCGGTTAATTCCTTTGGTAAATCAAAGTCACTTATATTAAATATACACACCCACAATAGTTTCGGGGATTAAGAATAAAATACACTGAGACTCGAATCGATTATCGCCGGCAATCCTAATCGATGAATCTCAACGATCCGCTCAATACACCAAGTGTACAAGTGTGATAAAATAATTAAGATAAATTATTTTCTCTCTCACACAACGACTATACCGATGGATTGGTCCGTGTCCATCTAGGTCGTGAGCAACTGTTCGATTAAATACGAGTAACCGATAGTATGATCTTCTGTGCGCCCATGCAACACCATACTAACTACAACGTATAAAATCCAGGACTATGATTTGCATATATTTAATTATAAATAATTAAACACAAATAATTGTTTATTTAATTAAATAGATTAGTGGCAATGGATCGTGAGTTTCCGTTACTTAAATCTAGACATTAAGTACACAATTCCAACAATCTCCCACTTGTACTAAGGTCTAGTCATTTCCTCCAAACTCCCGACTCCCATACTCATCACGTGCTTAAGTTGTACTTCCAAGAAGTACTATGTGAATGAGCACTCTAGGTTGCCGCTCTGAAGTTATCTTGGTGACTACAGCGTCGTCTCCCTCGACGATGACTCGTATCAGGTGGTACTTGCACTATGTGTTATCTTACACTTATGGACTCGTGATTTCTTACCATTTGCCATCGCACCGCTATTTACATAGCCTTTGGCAAATTAAGAATCACATCTAAGTCCCAGAGATTATCCCGGAGTTATACCAAAACTTTCGCTGCCTCTGAGGCTGCTATTTGGTTACCCATGGCAGAGTCCGAAAAGCATCGTGCTTATCACTCTTCCATGTTAAAACTCCTTCTCCTTCAACAGTGAAACACATAGCCTGATATCGACTTACACTGGTCCTCATTCGATTAGAAATCTAAGAGAATGTAATCCAAAGGAAATGTTCGTCTGCTTCGTAGTCTAGAACAGTACTTCGAAAGTACTTTTACGGCAGTCGAATATTCCTTTCCAGGATTACCTTGATATCCTCCCACTACGCTAGCCGCATAGCCGATATCAGGTTCTTGTTTTCAACAATGCATTTAGTAAGCTTTCCACACTAAAAGTGTAGGAAACTGCTTTCATTGCTTCTATCTCCTTTTGTGTTTCAAAACACATATCCTTAGATAGATGCATTCCGTCTCTGAAAGGTAACGAACCTTTCTCGGAATCTTGCATGTTTAAAACGAACCATAATCATTTATGTAAGATGTCCAGGAGAAGTACAATGTTCTTTCTAGAGATCCAAGATCTCAAGAACATGTCCAACTTCTTCTTTTATCTTTCATACTGATTCATCTAGACAACCATCATTTTATGTCTGATAACATCTTTACATTGTTTCCAATGATAAGAGTGTCATCTACATAAAACCTCCGAGAAACACCACCTTGTTTTCCATCACGTTTCCAATACACACAATTCGTCTATGCCTTTGATGAATCCATAAAATGGACTATCTCATCAATTTGCAAGTACCACGAACTCAATGCTTTGTTTCAATCCATAAATGGATCAACTAAGCTTGTACTCTAAATGATCTCGCCTCTTAGCAATAATCCTTATTGCTCTCCAAGAAGGCACATTTAGATCTAGTACGGCCTTCATGTAGATCTAGGGATCGATTTCATGTATACTAGGTCCAGAGTCCGAAGACTCTCCTAGTCTTATGAATATCTCCGGTTGTCCCACAACCTCCCACTACAATGGCATTCCGGTGTATAAACAGTGATAACAGTAGGTGCAGTTAGTGGTATACCGCTACTCGGTTCGGCTGGTTTTAAGTCTTAATCTTTCTCTCTCATTTCAAAGTATTACGTCACCTTGGGCTTGTGGTTCATTATATAGTCTTTCTCTAAGAACCGGGCGTTAGAACTTATAACGTCCTTCTGGTTCATAGTACTATTGAACACACATCTTTTGTTCTTCTAGGATATTCTACAACCGCATTTGAATGCGCCGTTGTTTCCAGACATATCCATAGAACATAGGTAGTTCCGTAAAACTCATCTTTTACTATCTCTATAAGAGTTCCATTTCTTGTTTACGACACACCATTTCTACACAAGAGTGTATGGTGTAGTCATTCGGGATCAAATCCCAATCTCTGATCAGTATGCTATGCATTCCTCAGACAGGTAATTGCCTCCGCGATCAAATCGCAGGCTAGAAATGGATATACCTTGATGGTTCTCCACAATTGCTTAGTGTCCATTGACTTGTCAAAACACTTGCTTTTGTGGCACATCAGTTATTCTAATCCATTTCTCGAGTAATCATCAAATGAAGTACTCGTACCTTATTGTCTGAGTAGACATAGGTCTGCATACATCAGAGTCAATCAATTCTTATACTTGTCCGGATCTTATATCTTATATCCATAAAGGATTGCTTAGTCATGTTATCCTCCAAATTAGATTCATAGGTCGGAAGGTCCACTCCTTCAACTTAATTGATCAAAATATCAATTTTCGACCTTTGAACTTCTTATTTGAATAAACATGACTTAGCATATGAATCCACTAGTATAATTGATAAAGAAATCTCTTATTTGTAAACGAGTTTCATACTACGGTTCGTTGCATCGTGGTGGACTCAGGATTCATCATTTATATATTGCTAGCTAATGTACCAGAATAGATAATAACTTTATTTCTTCTTATAACCATCAAATGATTAAAAGAAATCAAATATCTATTCATTAGAAATCCAGAACAAAGTTCTTTCTAAATGAAAGGTACATAAAAGCAATAACTCAAAATGAAATCCTATAAAATGTCCTCCACTGCAACTGCTGCCTCCTCTACAGCATTGCCCATGTAGACTACGATTTCTTCTTTTCCAAGTCGTCGGGTTTCCTGGAACCCTTGCATTTAAAATGCACATACCGTCAGTGGTTCCATATCTACACACCAGGTTCCGGTAGATAATACCACTGACTATGTTTTATGACTAAAGAAAATTTCGTACTTTCTTTGAGAGGATAATCAGACTTCCAGTACCCAGACTGTTTGCATCGAGAACACTTGCCTAATTTGCTTTCTCGTCCCATCTTGTGGTTCAAGTAACTTATGACCACTGGGTTTCTTTGCTTGCTTTTCCTTTCCCCCGATTTTTCCCTTAGGTTCAAAACCTTTGGCATTGGCTACAAGAGCTTGCGATTTCCGTCTCAACTCGTCTAAAAGGTCAATCATCTCAAAAACGTTTTTAAGCGTTTCCTCGAAGTGACTGGCCTTTATGAGTATCCTCATCGCTTCTTGTCTAGCCGCCTATGTCAATAGGCTCGGGAGGACAAAGCTCACTGAGTACTAACTAGCACTCTTTAACAGTTTGGGTAATGTCTAGATCTCTATTCCAATCATTACATTTAGGGACCAATGAGTTTAAAATCCTTACGTATCACAGAAAGTGGGTTCAAAGCCATATCCTAATCTATGAGCACATATAACAACAAACAATCGATTTAATCTCCGATATTATCTCCCTCAAATAATATCATTAAACCACTAATCACATCTAAAATCCCATCAGGTAAGGCAAGCCACGTTCGTGTGGACGTTTACCCACCCAAATGATTTAGCAATTAGATTTGCTTCGGTCGTACATCATTATAGCGTTACTTCGTTGGGAAGAATACTATAAAGCGTACCTAAGTGTAAACCATTACTCAGTATCTAAGAAGATTGTTTGGGACACGTATATTCACCGCAAGCCACGTTCGTGTGGACGTTTACGTTAATATACGCTCCTTTACTCCCTTCTATAACTGTCTACATCAATCGTTCCAAAATCCCATTCAATGTAGCAAGCCACGTTCGTGTGGACGTTTACTACACCAAAAGACTTTTACAATTGACTCCCAATTACTTGAATCATTTAATCTTGTAAATCAAGACGCGGAGAATCATAAGTGAAACTCAAAGTTTCTAACCAGTGATTCACCATGCGAACAACCCTATCTCTCATAAAATGAGGGAGCCGAGCAGACAATCGATCCACCTTTAAAAGATGGTACGACTGCCTCTAATTTGTGTCCTCGACATGACCAAGTGGCTTTGGCTCCATTCCACTCCCCGGGGTGAGAATGAGTCGACTTGAAATCAGTTTTGGAAAGACATATTAGGCATTGTTTGATAGACTTAATCAATGTTTCTCGTAAGAGGAATTACAAGAATTCTCCTCCAATGACTTATCTATACGAACTTCAAATGTCCATAAAAGTCACCAAGAGAACAGCAATGGAGACCATGGATATGTTTCCATACCCTCTCCCACTTAGCTTTTTATAATAAAGGGATACGCTATCTAATGCATAATTAAATACACATAAGCATGCATACATGAAATAAAGCACATAGAATATTATCACATAATCAAAATAATACTAGAATATTATTTTCCGACTATTATGGCTTTATCGCATCCCCGTATGCGTCTTCTAGTCTTTAGTCTTCGTTCTTGAATGCTCCACGTGACGGGAATATTAATTCCAATATTTAAATCTATTTATTTTTAATAAATCCAAAAGTTACTTAATTCGAAAATTAAGTCAATCGAATAAATCAAAAATAAAATTAAATATTATTAATATTTTTATTTATTTATTTTCCTATCTAATTCTATTAAATCTCTAGAATAATCTATCCAAGACCCACTTGGAATATTCTAGAAGACATCTATAATAGAATAAGGAAATAAAATAAATTTATTTTATTTTCCCTTTCTACTTCATTAAATCTCTAGAATAATCTATCCAAGACCCACTTGGAATATTCTAGATGATTTCCATAATGAAATAAGGAAATAAAATAATTTAGGACTCCTAGTCCTTCCAAATTAATTCCTTTCCTAATCCATTAAAAATTCCATAAAGGAATAATTAAATAAGGAAAAATTAATTTAAGACTCCTAAACTTTCCAAAATTAATTAATTTTCATGTCCATGAAAATTCCCATAAAATAGGAATAATCAAATAGGAAATAAATTAATTTAATAATTAATTATTTTCCTTTCTAATTCCATTAAATCTCTAGAATCCTATTCCAAGTAGAACTTAGAATATTCTAGAAGACTTCCATAATAGAATAAGGAAATAAATTAATTCCAATTAATTCTTTTCCTATTTCCATGAGAGTTCCCAAAAATAGGAATACTCAAAATAAGAAAACCGAATCAATTTAGGAAAGTTGGATCTTGGTAGGAGTAGCATGGGTTGGGGATCCCCACGCCACCCCCACCATCGACCACCACCGCCGGGGACCACCACCGCCGCCGCCCCCAGCCCACGCGCCACCACCACCGGTGGCCGGCGTGGCCGGAAGCCCTAGCGGGCAGCCCCTTGTGGGGTCGATCGATCCTCATGGGGATCGATCATGGGGATGATCGACCCCCCCCTGTCCTCCCTCTCTTTCGTCTCCTCCGTCACAATTTTCCGGTCGTCGTTTCGGAATCGATCCAACGTAAATAAATTACAAATTTATTACTACGCTATCCGGTATCGATTCTCATATGAAATCGACCTCAAACAATTTCCGGAAAAATTAAGAACAAGCATTCACCACACAAGAACAAATATCGACATCATCGAGAGTTTAATAATCAAGAGAAATATTATGACATTAATTAACAATAATTAAATCTAGCCATAATAATCGGAAACCCTGCAAGGTAGAACAATTTATCGAAAAATACCATGAACTAAAACCAACGCTCTGATACCAATTGTTGGAAATCGATATCCCGGAATTAATAAATTAATTAAAATTAATTATCTAATTAATTCCGACCGAAATCCTTCGAATATCCGGATTGTCTAAAATTGCGGAACCGACAACCCAATCGAAATTCCTTCGCCGGAAACCACCGCGAACCATCACACGAACCGGGCTCGACCAAAGCACGCCACCGCGGGGTAAACCCGCGGCTAGCCCTAGCCGAGCCCCGCGTGGGGCTCGCGATCACGCACGGTGATCGCCGGGGATGCGCATCGCATCCCCCGGGGCTGCTTGTAGCAGCCCCCGGCGGTGAGTCCGGCGACTCACCGCCACCGTCGGTCAAGGGAGGGGGCGCCTGCCGCGGCACCAGCCCGCGGCTGCCCCCAGCGATCGACCCTAGGTCGATCGCTCGCCTCGGCGTCCAGCAGGGGCTCCCTTCCTTGCGTGCTGCCGGCGATCGAGCCTTAGGGCTTCGATCGCCAACCCTCGGCGTCCAGCCGAGGGTTCGTTGCCATGCGCGATCCCCGCCGGGGATCTCTCGGCCTCCGCGGTCCGGTGATCTTCGATCACCACCGCGAGGTCGATCCTCGTCCACGGGGTTCGTCCCTCGGATCTTGGTTCATGATATTTTCACGATAATTAAACGATAAAATCATAAAGAGGGTTTTACGATTTACCTCGTTCTCGTTGTTCGGAAAAACGTAGAACTCAATTTGATGACCTTGAGATCTTCCCACGTATTCCTTGCACTAGCCCGGACGTCGTGTGGGCGACGATCTACCGAACTCCATGGATCTCCTTCACGAACTCTCTAGACTAATCAAGTATGATTATCTTGTCTTGTCTAATTGTGAAGACCATGTAGTGCTTTTATAGGCTACGTAGGGGATCTTAAGGAGGTGGAATATTGGGCTTCCAATAATAGTGATTAAATTGAGCCCAAGCCCAAATCTATTAATCCTTACTATTATTAATTAATTCTATTTTCCACTATATAAAATTAATTGCACTCCCAATATTAAACCATATTATATCAAATAATATTTCTCCGGTAGTATTATTTATTCCGTGTATTTAAGATATAAATATCCATGAATAAAATTAATTTATTGCTAATTAATTTATTCATCTCTTATATCCGAGACTAGTACCATTCAACCTTAATTATTATGCGGAACGAATCCACCTGCAGGGTTTACATAATAATTCCTTATGAACTCATCTCGGGGATATTATCAACCCTTCCGGGATACACTTTCCCGTCAAGTATTCACGGCATGTCATATATAAAATATAGTGACCCAACTTAACCGGTAATTAACCCAATAATTAAATCGGTTAATTCCTTTGGTAAATCAAAGTCACTTATATTAAATATACACACCCGCAATAGTTTCGGGGATTAAGAATAAAATACACTGAGACTCGAATCGATTATCGCCGGCAATCCTAATCGATGAATCTCAACGATCCGCTCAATACACCAAGTGTACAAGTGTGATAAAATAATTAAGATAAATTATTTTCTCTCTCACACAACGACTATACCGATGGATTGGTCCGTGTCCATCTAGGTCGTGAGCAACTGTTCGATTAAATATGAGTAACCGATAGTATGATCTTCTGTGCGCCCATGCAACACCATACTAACTACAACGTATAAAATCCAGGACTATGATTTGCATATATTTAATTATAAATAATTAAACACAAATAATTGTTTATTTAATTAAATAGATTAGTGGCAATGGATCGTGAGTTTCCGTTACTTAAATCTAGACATTAAGTACACAACTCCAACAGGATGGGGGGCGGCACCAGCCCGCGCCCCCAGCGATCGATCACAAGGATCGATCGCATGCCCTCGGCTCCAGCCGAGGGTTTGACCCTCACGCCCCATGAAACCCTAGGGGCGATCGATCCCGTGGTCCGGTGGTTCGACCACCACCACACGATCGTCCCTTGTTCCGGATTTCATCCTTCGGATCTTGCGTTCTACGGTATTCTCGATAAACCAAAAACCGAATAAATCAAGGGCGTTTAGATTTTTACCTTTCGATTCGTTGTTCGGAGAAACGAAATCAAGATGACCTTTGAATCTTCCCACGTATTCCTTGCACTCCGTTCGAACGTCGGGTGGGCGACGATCTCGAACTCCTATGGATCTCCTTCAACTCTCTAGACTAATAAAGTATGATTATCTTGTCTTATTATTTATGAAGGCCATGTAGTGCTTTTATAGGCTACGTAGGGGATCTAAAGGAGGTGGAATATTGGGCTTCCAATATTGAAGATTAAATTGAGCCCACTGCCCAAGTCCATTAATCCTTATCAATATTAATTAATTTATTTTCCACTATATAAATTAATTGCACTCCCAACATTAAACCATATTATATCCAAATAATATTTCTCCGGTAGTATTATTTATTCCGTGTATTTAAGATATAAATATCCATGAATAAAATTTATTTATTGCTTAATAAATTTATTCATCTCTTTTATCCGAGACTAGTACCACTCAACCTTATTTATTATGCGGAATTAAATCCACTCGCGAGGTTTACATAATAAATCCTTATGAGCTCATCTCGGGGATATTATCAACCCTTCCGGGATACACTGTCCCGTCAAGAATTCACGGCATGCCATATATAAAATATAGTGACCCAACTTAACCGGTAATTGACCCAATAATTAAACCGGTCAATTCCTTTGGTAAATCAAAGTCACTTATACTAAATATACACACCCGCAATTGTATCGGGGATTAAGAATAAAATACACTGAGTCTCAAATCAATTATCGCCGAGCAAACCTAATTGATGAGTCTCAATCGATCCGCTCAATACACCAAGTGTACAAGTGTGATAAAATAATTAAGACAAATTATTTTCTCTCTCACACAACGACTATACCGATGGATTGGTCCGTGTCCATCTAGGTCGTGAGCATCTGTTCGATTAAATACGAGTAACCGATAGTATGATCTTCTGTGTGACGTCGCACACCATACTAACTACAACGTATCTAATCCAGGACTATAATTTGCATGTATTTAATTAACAATAATTAAAAGCAAATGAATGTTCGTATTTAATAGGTAAATGAAAGTGTACAAGGAGTTCAGAATACTCAAATCTAGACATTAAGTATACTACTCCAGCAGAACATGCCCGACTTCTCCCAAATCTTTCATATCGAATTGTCTAGACAACCATCCCTTTATGTCTGACAACATTTTCACACTGTTGCCAATGAGAAGAATGTCATCTACATAAAGCACGAGGAACACCACCTTCTTTCCATCACGTTTCCAATACACACACGATTCGTCCATGCTTTGACTGAATCCAAAAGATTGGACTACCTCGTCAAACCGCAGGTTCCACGATCTCGAGGCTTGTTTCAATCCATAAATGGATCGATTAAGCTTGCACACTAGATGATCTCGCCCCTTAGCAATGAATCCTTCTGGTTGTTTCATATAAATCGTCTCGTCAAGACTTCCATTTAGGAAAGCTGTCTTGACATCCATTTGCCACACCTCATAATCCATATGAGCTGCTATGGATAAGAGAATCCGGATCGACTTTATCTTGGCTACCGGCGAAAAGGTCTCCTCATAATCGATTCCTTCTTTTTTAGTATAGCCTTTCGCAACAAGCCGAGCTTTAAAGGTTTCAACCTTTCCGTCAGATCCTCTCTTCCTCTTGTAGACCCATTTACACCCAATTGGCTTTACGCCGCTTGGTGGTTCTACAAGATCCCAGACTTTATTAGAATCCATAGATTCTATTTCGGATTTCATTGCTTTCTTCCAAGAAGGCACATCTATATCTTGTACCGCCTCATCATAGGTACAGGGATCGATTTCATGAACTCCAGGTCCAGAGTCCGAAGACTCACCCAGTCCAATCCATCTATCTGGTTGTTTAACAACCCTCCCACTACGACGGCGTTCCGGTGTATTAACAGTGACAGTATTAGGTGCAGGTTCTAGTGGTGTATCTACACTCGGTTCGGCTGTATCTAAGTCTTCCTTGTCTCCTCTCAACTCATCGAGTACTATGTCACTTTTGGGCTTGTGGTCCATGATATAGTCTTCCTCTAAGAACCGAGCGTTAGTACTTATAACGATCTTCTGGTCCGTAGGACTATAGAACATGCCACCTTTAGTTCCTTTCGGGTAACCTACAAACAGCCGTAATTCCGATCTAGGTTCTAACTTATCAGCACCTTGTCGCAACACATGTGCTGGACAACCCCAGATCCGAATATGTCCCAAGTTAGGCTTACGCCCACTCCACAATTCCATGGGTGTAGTTGGTACTGTTTTGGTCGGAACCCTATTCAGAATGTACGCCGCTGTTTCCAAGGCAAGTCCCCAGAACATAACAGGTAAATCCGAGTAACTCATCATTGATTTCACCATCTCCATAAGAGTCATATTCCTTCTTTCTGACACACCATTCTGCTGAGGAGTATATGGTGAGGTCAGTTGGGATTCAATCCCATTCTCTGCCAAGTATGCCTTGAATTCTCCAGACAGGTACTCGCCTCCGCGATCAGATCGCAGGCATTTTATGGATTTACCACGAAGGTTCTCCACAAGAGCCTTGAATTCCTTGAACTTGTCAAAAGAATCACTCTTGTGGCGCATCAGGTATACATATCCATACCTTGAGTAATCATCAGTAAAGGTGATGAAATACTCGTACCCTCCCCTTGCCTGAGTAGACATAGGTCCGCATACATCAGAGTGAATCAAATCCAATACTTGTTCAGCTCTCCGTCCTTTATCAGAAAAAGGACGCTTGGTCATTTTACCCTCTAAACAGGATTCGCAGGTTGGAAGGTCCTCTCCTTCAACATTGCTGATTAGACCATCAGCTTTCAACCTTTGAAGCCTATTTGAGTTTATATGACCTAGCCTTAGATGCCACAAGTATAATTGATTCATCTTAGAAGGTTCCTTTCTCTTATTGGTGTTTGTAGATGTGTTATTACTCTCGGTTAGTTGCATCGTGTTAGACTCAGGATTTAGCACATACAAATCGTCCACCAATGTACCAGAACAGATAATCTCACTGTTTCTTCTTATGATCACAGAGTGGTCAAAAGAAACAGAATATCCATTCATAATTAGTTTAGAAACCGAAATTAAATTCTTTCTAAAGTTGGGTACATAAAGACAATTATGTAAAACTAAAACCCTATCACTACTAAAGCGTAAGTGAACGTCTTGTTGGGATATGTCCTTCGATCCTACGTGTGCAATCGATAAAGTCATAAGGTCGTCTATGGATGTTAAATGATTATTTGATAATATTAAATTGTTGGGAACAATATAATGTTGATCAATAAATCATACCTACAGGGTCACACACGGACTCAAAGATGATGTACGATGCTTGTTAATTATATTGATTTAGAATCAATATTTACGTGAATTTATATGCATGCATGGGATGCATTGCATGGCTTGCATGGATGCATGTCACATAGTGTGACATGGCATGCCACACAAGCAAGAGAGACCACATCTTATGCCATTGTGGCATAGTGATGTGTACTTGACCTTTCATCTCCCCATTACCCACCCATTATGTGATATAATGGTGCATATTCATTATGGGGGTTACAAGAGGGTAATGGAGATGGAAATGAAGGTATTAAGTAGTGAAAATCTGATTTTCACAATCACTTAATCACCACCCACGAAATTCACAAGTGAAAGAGAGAAAAGAGGTTGTTCTTGGAGAATCAACTCGATCAAGCAAGCAAGTAATCATCCGGGTTCGTGTGCAACACGTAGAGGCCGGGCCAATTGTGCGGCTTCCACATCCGGACGATCTAAAGGAGTGACGAGGTCATTCACAAGGAGAGCTTCAAGAGGCTGATCCATTTGAGGTGGTTCAATCGACTCAACACCACCTCAACGACATTAACCAAAGTCAACGATCACCAAAAGTAAGTAATCGTTGAACCTTATATATATATATATATTGGATGTGTATATATATATGTTTATATGTGTTCTTATACACATTAAGTGTGCACTAAGATCATGGCATAGTAGATCTATTGCTTTACACGCTTCCGCACACACGGTATATCGATCGGATCGGTATATCGGTACCTTCAATTGGTATCAGAGCCTAGGGCTCGTGCACACTTTTGTGTTGGACACAAAAAGTTTAATCAACATAATTGACTTATTTGTTTAATTGTGATTATGTGAGTAGATGTAAGGCCGGCCACCGTTAGTGGTCGGGTGAATGAAATTGTCGTTTTTTACGTTTCGATTGGCCATAGTTTTGGAGGGCTGCGTCCCTTGGAATCATTTGTAATAGATAGGTTTTCTATTTCAATTTGTATTGTTCAAACTTGTAAGCGATGGACTTGGTCCATGGTTCGATGGAGGATCTCGGCTCTCCGGCGAAAACGAGAAGAAACGAAGCAAAACGAAGCCAAACGAAGCAAAACGAAGCAAACCGGGCTGCTGGAGCCAAACGGCGGTCGCCGTTTTGATTCGGCGGGCGCCGTTTTGGAAACGGCGACCGCCGAAAGGCCTTTTTTGGGGCAGATGGGTTTTTTGCCTTTTCGGCGGGCGCCGTTTTGGAAACGGCGACCGCCGGTGGTGTTCAGCGACCGCTGGTTGTAAAACGGCGGGCGCTGTTCGTGGTTTTTGAGGTAATGACTTGTTTTGACCAAAATCGGCGAGCACGGAACTAAAACGGAGGGCGAGGAACAGTCCAGAAGATGTTCAAGGCTTTTGTTATTACTTTTCATTTGAGAGTTGTGAGGTTCTAGGGGCCTTTCGATTTCGTATTTATTTGCTTTGCTAGTTATATGTTGTTTTATGTTATAAATGTTCAACTTACATATAAACAAACCTATGCATGCAAGTTCCCAAAATAATGAGTATAATGTCTTGTCCAAAAACATCACACTCATGAAGTCCTCGATCATAAGTTGGTAGGTCCGCCTCAGCGGGGTACTACTTGTTATCTTGGGATAAGTGGGAGTAAGGGTTAGACCTTTACACGTGACTTTGGTTTTCTCATCGATAGATCCACTGCAGGCGTGGCTATCGAGACATGAGATGAGAATGGGACTCTCATCGACCGAGAGTGATATTAGATATCATTGACATGGGTATGTCTACCTATCTTGAAATACTTAAGTGCGGACTCAGTCGACTTAATGATTTGCAAGATGAGGATCTCGGAATCGTTTTGTTCTAAGGGACAATGATATTGGATATCAATTGAACAAAATGAAATAAATAAGTACAATTTTTAGACAACCTTATTTGTTTACCGCTTTGTGGATGTTTACATACTTTAGTTATCTTTCTTTTGTAGTTTATCATGTCAAATATCAACTCAATTCAAGTTTGGTTCAATTCTTGATTGTAAAAAATTGAACAACATAAATTTTCTTGATTGACAACGTAATTTGAGGATGGTCCTCAAATACGAAGACAAGGAAAATGTGTTAGATAATCACATCCTAAGATATCATTGAACAACTCAATAGCATGTTCGGGGAATATGCTAAGATTGAGCGGTTCGGTATGACCAGGGTCATCGCTTCAGCTAGGCTGGAAAAATGGAAATCTATGGAATCACATGTGCAACAAATGATTGGATTATTTGTTTCAAGTGACTGCCTAGATTTTTCCTATGATGATTATTTGGCAACCGATTTCATACTCCAATCTCATGATGGTTATAATGCCTTTAGGCTAAATTTTCCATATGAATGGTTTGAAGAAATCGCTTCGTGAGCTCCACGGGATGCTCAAGGCTGCTGAGCCGGCGATAGAGAAGGACCCTAAGAGGGAAATTCTTATGATATGGGATAGGGTATTCAAAAGAGCATGGGCAAGAAGGCTACTAGGGTTCCTAGGGAATCTCAATGCGTCTTTGCAAAAGTGTTGGACACTACTTGCAAACATATAAAAGTTCATATTTTATTCAATTTCAAAACAAATGCCTAATTTGTCTTTCATATGATGGATTCTAAGGTTATGATTATTTACACCTCGGGGAGTGATTTAATCCAAAACACTTAAGTTCATCAATGACACAAATTAGAGACTTTCGAGCCATTGGATGGCGTGAATCGATTGTCTGGTTGGCTCCCTCATATTTTATGAGAGATAGGGCTTCAATTGCATGATAATATCACTGGTTAGAAAACTTTGATTTTTCACTTACGATTTATCACGTTTTGACATTGAGATAATTTTGAATGGGAAATTTGAATGAGACTCAATTATTGGGAATAATTGAATTTGCCCAAAGTTCAAAGAAGATGTGAAGAACGGGGTTGCTTCATCTTCAAGTATTAATGATATAGACATAAAACTTCACAAATTCTACTTCTTGGGTATTGGATGCCAAATGTGGTTCTCACATTTTTATGTGGAGGAACTACATAGAAGTATAAGTTTGGTGAATAGAGATGTCGATCTACGGGCAAGAAATGGAGCGAAGGTCGCTGCATTAGCCGTATGATCATATGATGTTGTTTTGCCTTAGGGCCTTGTTTGAGTATTATAACTATGTAATTTCGTACCTTCAATAAACAATGAATATTGGTTCAGTATTAGATACTGATGGATTAGTTTTTCACTATTAAATAGTTTGGTAACTATTTTAATTGTGAATTATTCTTTGTTTTGGTACGATTATTATATTGTTTATGTATACTTTAAACTTGACAAATCATATATATCATTAAGACCAAAGGCCAAATCGAATAAGTATCGATGAGACATAACTGAAACATTGTTGATTAGATCAAATCAAAATCTAAACATGTAACGAAACTTCTTTTAGAAGGAATTTTAGAATCATTTGACTTGGAGTCATTTGATACATGTGAATGATGTGTGATTGAAAAGATAACAATGTCATCTTTCTTGGAGAAAGGAGAACATGTGAGTAATTAGGGATGATACATACTGATGTATGTGGAACCTATTAGTTCACAAGCACATGAAGGTTATGTTTCGGAAAAGAGAAAACAAACTATATTAGATATAGTTCGACCATTCGATGAGAGGTCTAAATGAACTACTGGTCTCTTTTGGGAACACACAATTCTAGACTTCAACTTATACACTGAATAGGAAGCTGTCAAAAGCTGTTGATAAGACACCATACTAGGTATGGAAAGGGAGGGTCCCTAAATTGTTTTCATCAAAATTTGAGGTTCTAAAAGCTTCTCTGACGAGATTTATCTCTATAGAGCTTGAACTCAAATGGGATAAAAGTTTCTTTATGGTATTCATAAGAAACTCGAGGGTACAAATTCTACGATCTATCTGAGAACAATATTTTGTTGCTCGAGATAGTGATTTTCTTGAAAAGAGTTATCTTTCCTAGAAAGTCAGTGGGAGCTCGGTTGTCTTGAACGAGGTTCAAGTGAAAAAACTAACGATGAATACTCAAGACTGGGTTGAGAGTATTCTTATGGTTTTGGAAGCCGTACCAGCCCTCGTAGGTCCGAAAGGCATAAATCTATCTCTATTATTCAAATACTTAGATATTGTGACCAATGAGAGATATGAATTCATGCTTTTGGAAAGCGGTGAACCTTCGACCTAATTCCAAGCTATGACGAGTCCAGCTACTGAAAATTGGCATGGTGCCATGAAATCTGAGATGATATCAATATCTGATAATCAAGTTTGGAACTTGATATATTTGCATCACAGGGTTAGACCCAATGAATGCTAATAGATCTTTAAGATCTAAACAGACATATGGAAAACCTAGGGTTTTCAAAGCAAGGTTGATGGTAAAAGTTTTATTCACGAGGTGGATTATGGAAAAACTTGCACCAATTGCTTTGATTAAATCATTCAGATTATCTTAGCCATTACTACTCATCTTGATAATGAGTTATGGTAATATTGGATGTTAAAACTAACTTCTTGAATTGGATTCTAGAAGAGGCTGTGTTTTAACACAGCCAAAGAGTTTTATCGATCATAATAAGGCTGAGAAATTATGCAAGCTTATAGTTCTATTTATGGAATAAAGAATGCATATCAGAGTAGCAATCTTCAGTTCAATGAATCCATACTGGGTTTTGGATTTCAGAGGAACATGGAAGACTCTTGTGTTTACAAGAAGGTCAGTGGGAGTTACGTTGTATTAATTGTGTTGTATGTCGATGACATACTCCTTATTGGAAACACTGTTTCTATGCTTAATTCTATTAAAGAATGGCTTGAGAATTGTTTTTCAATGAAGGATCTTGGAGAAGCACAGTACATATTGGGCATCAAGATCTGTCGGAACAGATCGAAAATGATGTTTGGGCTTAGTCAAGTGACCTATATTGATAAGGTACTTGATAAGTTCAGAATGAAAGACGCCAAAAAGGGTCTCATTCCAATTACTCATGGCACATCTCTTAGCAAGATTCAAGGCCCTACAGGGACTTTATGAGCAAAAGAGGATGGAAAACATTCCTTATGCTTCGGCAATGGGGTCTATAATGTACGCCATGATATGTACACGACCGGACGTATCGTATGCTTTGAGCATGACGAGTCAGTTTCAAGGAAATCCAGGTGAGGCGCGTTAGACTGCGACCAAGAATATTCTTATGTACCTTAGATGGACTAAAGAATATTTTGTTGTCTTTGTAAGACAAAAAGAGTTGATATTAACAACCTGATTGAATGCTAACTTCAAAACAGACTAAGATAATTTCCGATTTTAATCTGGTTATATCTTTTGTCTGGTTAGAGGTGATATTTGCTGGAATAGTTCCATGCAATGCAATATAGCTGATTAAACTACAAAAGCTGAGCACAGTATTGCATTGGATGCAGTAATGTTGACAGTTAGGATTTGAAAGTTCTTGAATGAACTAGGTGGCATAACTAGCTCAGCCCATCCGATAGTTCTCTATTTATAGTAGAGTTATCGCGCAAGCCAATGAGCTAGGAAGCACCACAAGTCTAAAACTGGTGCTCAGGAAGTTCCACATTATCTGGGAGATAATTTTGTGGAGACATCGAGATAATAAAGTTGCAACTTTTGATAAGGTTGCAAACCCGCTTTCTAAACCTCTCCAGCAGTTTAAGCTTGAGACTTTCACGACTGCAATAGATATCAGACATCTTAGAGATGGGTTGTGATTTCTATTACTGTATTAGATACTTTTGGAGATTTGGTAAGCATTCACTCATATGTATAATACATAATTCTTCATATAAATATGGTTTAATTTATATGAATTGTCCAAATGATTAAGTTATATCAATTGGGTTATGAGGTCGACTTACCGCATAATGAAGTCACAATGGTTGAACTGATATACTTGAATCATATAGTTGTTCCTGGTTCGTATAATCGAGTACGGACAAACCGATAATACAAAGAACTAGATTGTAATGTGTACTATAGCGCCGCTTCATGGGCTAGTGATGTGGGACATCAAGTACAATTACATAGATATTAGCTGGGAGCTAATGATCGAACAGACCCGACTGGAATAGTATTTAAGATTTCGAGTCATAATACTATTTCATTGACTGTCGAGCAATTTCCTCTGACCTGAGTAGTCCAGAGTGATTCCATTGTGAAATGATGTACTTTGATACAAGTAAACGCCTTTCGTAAAAGGAGGTTATAAAACTTGTTATTGGGTATATCAGGAAGCAAGTGGGAGAGCTTGGATTGACAAGATGGGATTGTCCTCCATTTTATAATGGGATACATGTCTTACCGGCCACTTGGAGAGTCGAGACTGTGGAAAATACGTGGCCACGTCCAGATTCTTATCATGGTGATAAATCTGGTTTTACAGTCTGTCTCAAAGTCCAAGAAAGGTTTGAACCGATTGAGGATGACTCGAGTCTTGCCTCAAGTTCAAACTTAGACATAAAGTGACAAAAGGAAGTTGGCAGCACACTGGCTCTGAAGGCCAAGTGGGAGATTGTTGGGATATGTCCTTCGATCCTACGTGTGCAATCGATAAAGTCATAAGGTCGTCTATGGATGTTAAATGATTATTTGATAATATTAAATTGTTGGGAACAATATAATGTTGATCAATAAATCATACCTACAGGGTCACACACGGACTCAAAGATGATGTACGATGCTTGTTAATTATATTGATTTAGAATCAATATTTACGTGAATTTATATGCATGCATGGGATGCATTGCATGGCTTGCATGGATGCATGTCACATAGTGTGACATGGCATGCCACACAAGCAAGAGAGACCACATCTTATGCCATTGTGGCATAGTGATGTGTACTTGACCTTTCATCTCCCCATTACCCACCCATTATGTGATATAATGGTGCATATTCATTATGGGGGTTACAAGAGGGTAATGGAGATGGAAATGAAGGTATTAAGTAGTGAAAAATCTGATTTTCACAATCACTTAATCACCACCCACGAAATTCACAAGTGAAAGAGAGAAAAGAGGTTGTTCTTGGAGAATCAACTCGATCAAGCAAGCAAGTAATCATCCGGGTTCGTGTGCAACACGTAGAGGCCGGGCCAATTGTGCGGCTTCCACATCCGGACGATCTAAAGGAGTGACGAGGTCATTCACAAGGAGAGCTTCAAGAGGCTGATCCATTTGAGGTGGTTCAATCGACTCAACACCACCTCAACGACATTAACCAAAGTCAACGATCACCAAAAGTAAGTAATCGTTGAACCTTATATATATATATATTGGATGTGTATATATATATATGTTTATATGTGTTCTTATACACATTAAGTGTGCACTAAGATCATGGCATAGTAGATCTATTGCTTTACACGCTTCCGCACACACGGTATATCGATCGGATCGGTATATCGGTACCTTCACGTCTCCCACTGCAACAGCCGCCACCCTCGCGGCATTGCCCATGTAGACCACGATCTCTCCCTCTCTAAGTCTCCGGGTTTCCTGGAACCCCTGCAATGAATTGCAGACATGATCAGTGGCCCCCGTATCTACACACCAGGTGCTGGTAGATAACACCACTGATAATGTTTCGGTGACTAAGGAAATTTTCGTACCTTTGATGAGAGGACAATCAGACTTCCAGTGCCCAGACTGCTTGCATCGAAAGCACTTGCCTCGCGGCTTGCTCCTCCCAATCCGTGGTTCAAAACCACTGGGTTTCTTTGCATCCACTTCCAACTTGGCCACTAGAGCTTGTGATTCTCTGATCATACTTATCAGTTCATTTCTTTTGAAATCGTTTTTAAGCGATTCCTCAAGAGGACTGAACTTAATGAGTATGTCAATCACCTCTAGTCCGGCTTCCTTACTATGTCCTAACATCTCCTTGAGGTCATTTTCAATGTCCTCATCAGTTGGGACAATAGTGGATTCGGAAGGCTCAACAGTCTGAACATTGTCCAGATATCTTTCCCAAACATTACTATAGGGAACCAGTGAGTTTTCATCTTTAAGTATATCACAAAGTGGGGTCACAGTCATTCTTAACATATAAGCACATAAAACAAACAAACAATTTAATATCCGATATTATCTCCCTTAAATAATATCATTAAATCACTAATCGCCTCTAAAATCCCATCAGGTAAGGCAAGCCACGTGGTGTGGACGTTTACCCACCCAAACGACTTAGCAATTAGATTTTCTTTGGTCATACATCACTTATAGCGGAACCTCGTGGGGAGGAATACTATAAGGCGTATCTAAGTGTAAACCATTACTCAGCACCAAAGCAAATCGCTTGGAATTGCTACATTACCGCAAGCCACGTGGTGTGGATGTTTACGATAACTTCACAACTCTTCACAATTACTTACAACTGTCTACATCAATTAATCCAAAATCCGTCGGCATAGCAAGCCACGTGGTGTGGACGTTTACTACACCAAGAGACTTTTATAATTGACTCCCAATTACTTGATCCATTCAATCTTGTAAATCAAGACGCGGAGAATCATAAGTGAAACTCGAAGTTTCTAACCAGTGATTCACCATGCGAACAACCCTATCTCTCATAAATGAGGGAGCCGAGCAGACAATCGATCCATCTATCAAAAAAATGGTACGAATTTCTCTAATTTGTGTCCTCTACATGACCAAGTGGCTCTGGCTCCATTCCACTCCCCGGGGTGAGAATGAGTCGACTTGAAATCAGCTTTGGAAAGACAAATTAGGCATTGTTTGATAAACTTAATCAATGTTTCTCGTAAGAGGAATTACAAGAACTTTCCTCCAATAACTTATCTATATAAACTTCAAAAGTTTATAAAAGTCACCAAGAGAGCAGCAATGGAGACCATGGGTATGTTTCCATACCCTCTCCCACTTAGCTTTTTACAATAAAGGGATACGCTATCTAGTGCATAAAAAAACACATATAGCATGCATACATGTAATAAAGCACATAATATTATCACATAGTCAAAATAATTACTAGAATATTATTTTCCGACTATTATGGCTTTACTCCATCTCCGTACGCATCTTCTAGTCTTCAGTCTTCGTTCTTGAATGCTCCATGTGACGAGAATATTAATTTCCAATATTTAACTCTATTTATTTTTAATAAATCCAAAAGATACTTAATTAATAATAATTAAGTCAATCGAATAAATCAAAAATAAAATTAAATATTGTTAATATTTTTATTTATTTTATTTTCCCTTTCTACTTCATTAAATCTCTAGAATAATCTATCCAAGACCCACTTGGAATATTCTAGATGATTTCCATAATGAAATAAGGAAATAAAATAATTTGGGACTCTTCTACATTCCAAGATTAATTAATTTCCATTACTATGAAAATTCCCATAAAATAGGAATAATCAATTAGGAAATAAATCAATCCTAAATTAACTTTTATTCCTTTCCAATTCTATTAAATTTCTAGGATCCTATTCCAAGTAGAACTCGGAATACTCTAGAAGACTTCCATAATAGAATAAGGAAATAAAATTAATTCCAATTAATTCTTTTCCTAATCCATGAGAATTCCCAAAAAAAGGAAAACTCAAATAGGAAAAACGAATTAATTAGGAAAGTAGAATCACCGGGAGAGCACGAAGATCTCAAGGACCCCCGCGCCCCCCCACCGGACCGCCATCGCCGGCCGAGGACCACCGCCGCCACCGCCCAGCCGGCGAGTCACCATCGCCGCCGAGGGGAGCGAATTCGGCGCCCTCCCATGCAATCGATCGATCCTCATGGATCGATCATGGGGATTGATCGATCCTTGTCCCGTTCACCCTTTCGATCATCTCCTTCGTCACACGTCTTTTCCGGCGGTCGTTTCGGCATCGATCCAACGCAAAATAAATTACAATTTAATTTTACACTATCCGGTATCGATTCTATACATGAAATCGACCCTATACATTTTCCGGAAAAATAAAACAATAATAATAAACCTAAATTCGGTCAACCCCCGAATTTTTACTATTACAAGCATTCACCTCCAAAAACGAATCTCGACATGTCCGAGAGTTTAATTAAACCAACAATCACATGACAAAATAATTAAACAAATAATCATCAAGCCATAATAGTCGGAACCCTGCAAGGTAGAACAATTTTATCGAAAATACCGCGAACGTAAACCACGCTCTGATACCAATTGTTGGAATTCGATATCCCGGGCTATTAAAATTTGCGGAAATCATAGCCCGATCAAAAACCCATCGCCGGAGATCACATGAACACCGACTCATCCGCCGGAGTCTGGCCTTTAGAGACCACGCACCCGAAGGCACGCAGCCCGCCCCCAGCCGAACCCCCGCGAGCCGGGGTTCACGCGATCGATGATCGCGTCGATCATCATGATCGATGGGGCTGCCCAGCAGCCCCCGCGGCGAGTCCGGCGACTCGCCGCCGCATGGGGTGGTCGGCCCGCCCCCAGCAGGCCGTCGCGGGGTCCAGCCCCGCTGCCAGCGATCGATCACATGATCGATCGCACCCCGGCTCCCAGCCGGGGTTCGCCCCTTGCGCGCTCGGCCGAAACCCTAGCCGGCGATCGCGCGGTCCGGTGGTTTCACCACCACCGCGTGATCGTTCGTCTAATCCGGGTTCGACTTTTCCGGATCTTCGTTCTACGGTATTTTCAATAAATCAAAACCGAAATAATATCGAGAGGGTTTAGATATTATACCTTCGATTCGTTGTTCGGAGAAAAGAAATCAAACACCTTTGAATCTTCCCACGTATTCCTTGCACTCCGTTCGAACGTCGGGTGGGCGACGATCTATCGAACTCCTATGGATCTCCTTCATCTCTCTAGAACTATCAAATAATGATATTCTTGTCTTGTTCTTTATGATATCCATGAATAAAATTTATTTATTGCTTAATAAATTTATTCATCTTTTATATCCGAGAATAGTACCACTCAACCTTATTTATTATGCGGAACAAATCCACTCGCGAGGTTTACATAATAAATCCTTATCAGCTCATCTCGGGGATATTATCAACCCTTCCGGGATACACTGTCCCTTCAAGAATTCACGGAATGCCATATATAAAATATAGTGACCCAACTTAACCGGTAATTAACCCAATAATTAAATCGGTTAATTCCTTTGGAAAATCAAAGTCACTAATATTAAATATACACACCCGCAATTGTTTCAGGGATTAAGAATAAAATACACTGAGTCTCAAATCAATTATCGCCGAGCAAACCTAATTGATGAGTCTCATTCGATCCGCTCAATACACCAAGTGTACAAGTGTGATAAAATAATTAAGATAAATTATTTTCTCTCTCACACAACGACTATACCGATGGATTGGTCCGTGTCCATCTAGGTCGTGAGCAACTGTTCGATTAAATACGAGTAACCGATAGTATGATCTTCTGTGTGCCCATGCAACACCATACTAACTACAACGTATAAAATTCAGGACTATAATTTGCATATATTTAATTAACAATTATTAAAGCAAATGAATGTTCGTCATTAATAGGTAAATGAAAGTGTACAAGGAGTTCAGAATACTCATATCTAGACATTAAGTATACTACTCCATCAAGCCGGCCGGCCACCACCATGCCGGCGGCAGCCCCAGCCGAGGGGCGATCGACCCCTCCCCTTTCCATCGATCATGGGGTCGATCATGGGGATGATCGACCCCCCCCCCCCCCCCGGTTTTTCGTTCTCTTCGTCTTCTTAGTCACACCTCGTTCTCCGGCGATCGTTCTAATCATCGAACCAACGTAAAATTAATTAAAAAAATTAAATTACAATTCCGGTATCGATTCTATACATGAAATCGACCCTATGAACCGATAACCCGATCAAAATCCTCGATCGCCAGAGAACAACCGCGCGCCGCCGTACGATCCGGAGCTCAACCGAGCACCACCACAGTCCGCCCGTGGTGCCCAGCCGAGCCCCCGCACGGGGCTCGCGATCGCCTCACGGCAATCACTGGGATGCCTCACGGCATCCCCGGGGCTGCTCGTAGCAGCCCCGCAGCGGGTCATCGAACCCGCTGCTCGCATGGGGTCAGCCCCGTGCACCCCTGCTACGGGAACTCCCGTAGCGCGCACGGGGCAGCTGCGGGTCACCCCGCAGCGATTCGCGATCGAGCTCACGGGCTCGATCGCCCCCCGGCGTCCAGCCGGGGCTTCACGCGACGCACGCGATCGAACCCTAGGTTCGATCGCACCCCTCGGCTCCCAGTCGAGGGTCGATCCCGGCGGGGATCTCTAGGCCGCCGGCGGTCCGGTGTTCTTCGACCACCACCGCCCGGTCTATCCCCGTCCCCGGTCTCGTCGTTTTCCGGATCGTTGTTCATGTATGTTCTACGATTAATTTCACATAAAATCATACAAGGGTGTTTATTATTTTACCTTCGATCTTGTTGTGCGGAGAAACAAGATGATTTGAAGACCTTCGGATCTTCCCACGTATTCCTTGCACTTCGTTCGAACGTCGTGTGGGCGACGATCCTCCGAACTCCTTATGGATCTCCTTCACGAACTCTCTAGAATATCAAGTATGATAATCTTATGATGTCTTGAATTGTGAAGACCATGTAGTTCTTTTATAGGCTACGTAGGGGATCTAAAGGAGGTGGAATATTGGGCTTCCAATATTAATGATTAAATTGAGCCCAAGCCCAAATCTATTAATCCTATTAATATTAATTAATTTTATTTTCCACTATATAAAATTAATTGCACTCCCAATATTAAACCATATTATATCAAATAATATTCTCCCCGGTAGTATTATTTATTCCGTGTATTTAAGATATAAATATCCATGAATAAAATTAATTTATTGCTAATTAATTTATTCATCTCTTGTATCCGAGAATAGTACCATTCAACCTTAGTTATTATGCGGAACAAATCCACTCATGAGGTTTACATAATAATTCCTTATGAACTCATCTCGGGGATATTATCAACCCTTATCGGGATACACTTTACCTTCAAGAATTCACGGCATGTCATATATAAAATACTGTGACCCAACTTTACCGGTAATTGACCCAATAATTAAACCGGTCAATTCCTTTGGAAAATCAAAGTAACTTATATTAAATATACACACCCGCAATAGTATCGGGGATTAAGAATAAAATACTCTGAGATTTAAATCGATTATCTAAGGCAATCCTAATCGATAAATCTCAAGCGATCCGCCCAATACACCAAGTGTACAAGTATGATAAAATAATCAAGACAAATTATTTTCTCTTTCATTCAACGACTATACCGATGGCTTGGTCCGTGTCCATCTAGGTCGTGAGCAACTGTTCGATTATATACGAGTAACCGATAGTATGATCTTCCGTGTGACGTCGCACACCATACTAACTACAACGTATATAATCCAGGACTATATTTTGCATGTATTTAATTATCAATAATTAAATGCAAACAATTGTTTATTTAATTAAATAGATTAAATGCTATGATCGGGAGTTTCCGTTACTTAAATCTAGACATTATGTATACAACTCCAACAATACATTCTTTGGAGAGAATGGAGGAGTATAATATTGGTTATCTATCAGAATAATCGTTATACATTCTCAGGAGAGAATGAAGTGAGTGATCGATTGTTGATTCTTAACAACTATGTCCTCTCTATAGGTCATCCTAATGAGCACATACGATCATAACATACATCAAAATATATATATCTCACGTAATTTACATAGCATTTAATCACAATTAAAACGAGGTATAGAAATTAAATGGTGCTCTATTAATTAACTTGATTTAACAATTAAATCAAATAATTAATCTATCACCTTGTTGATCGAATATTTAAATCAATTATTTAATTGGTTAATAAATAATTTCTCTAAATTAAATATTGATACTTCTTTACTATTTCAATTTATTAATATTATAATAATCAAAACGTGATGTCTCGTAAGTGAAACTCGAGGTTTCTAACCAGCGATTCATCATGCGAGCGACCCTATCTCCCATAAATGTGGGAGTCGAGCAGACCATCGAATCATGCCATCATATGGCTCGATGTCTCTAATTTTTTTTAACAAAAACAAGTCTAGATGAATCACTCCCCGAGGTGCATTCATGTTCGACGTTGAATTGTTACTTGATAACAAATTAGGCATTGTTTCAATCTATTAGATAAAAATAAATATCTTAATAGAAACAACTAAGTCCCAATTAAACAACATTAAATCAATCAATTCAACAATTAGGTGATTATATTCATAGACAATTAATCAATTTCAGAATCTACGCTCTGATACCGTGCATGTAACGCAGCGGAAAACAAAATTTTTATTAAAACCCTTTTTTCATTAATGTAAACATTTTACATTATATTTATTTTATTTTATTGAAAAATCATATTTTCAATATTACATTCATTAATTGATTTAATTCAAATCTATTGAATAAATAATGCACCGTATACTTAAATTATCAAATAATTAAATATTTAATTCATGCATCCCATACTACACAAATTAAATCTAGCGCAATTAAATTAATCACATTAATTAATTACACTCGTACAATTAATTATGAAAACATGCGCACATGATTAATTTGTGTCAAATTGACAATTAACATAATCGTATTATTTAATTCTAATCAACTTGAGTTTAATTAAACTTGCGCACAAATTGACAATTAACATAATTATATTATTTAATTCTAATCAATTTGATTTAATTAAACATTCCCACAAATTGCCTCAAATTCATAATTATCATAATCACATTATATAATTCCAATCAATTCAATTTTAATTAACAATTAAATTAATCCAAATTAATTTTATTTTGTCAATTATAATCCCAGTACTAAGCGCAAACAATTAACGCAAACAATTAAATCTAAATTCAATCGTAAGTACCTTAGGGATTTGTCGGACGAAACGAGGTTCGTCGGAAGTCGCGCGGATGCGACGCGGGGGCGGCACGGGTCGAGTGCGGGGAGAGTCGGGCGAGTGGCGGGGCTCTCGGCTGGACTCGTGTGTCGCGACTGGAGCGCACGGGCGCGGCTCGGGCTGTGCTCGGACGTTCCTTCAGCGTCTCTCATCTAATCAGGTTTCACCTCGTATAGGTAATCCAACTTACGTATTGCACTAGAAATAAGTAAGAGAGAATACGACGGGAAAAACGGGCCGGAAAAACGGTGCCGGAATCGGATTACGGCGAGGGGAGGCGGCGACCGGCGACGACACTAGGCGGCGGCGGGCGGCGGCTCTGGTGGTCGGCGGTCCTCCGAGGGAGACGACCGAGGGGGCGGACGAGAGGGAGAGAGGAGAGAAAGTGAGGCTAGATTTCATTAATTAATGAAATAAACAATTATATAACGGAATACGGTTAACCGCTCGGCCAACCGTTGGCTCGCCGATCACCTATTCCAACAATAAGAGAATCCATTAGTAGAATGTAGGGGTACAAGGCCCCATAAGTCAGTATGTATAAGCTCAAGGGGAGCATGACAAACATTGGTGCTAACAGGAAAAGGCAATTGATGAGATTTAGCCACAGCACAGTCATTACAAAATTTAAAAGAATACTTGTCATGATATTGTATATTACAAAGATTAAGGGCTCTCTTAGTAATCTTCTATGCCATAACTCTAAGCTAGAGGGCCTAATAACACAAGAAAAACCACTGCAAAGGGAAGGCTTGGGACTGGCTGTGTGGGCAGACTTGAGTGAGGGTTGGTTGAGTGTGGTGGGCTTTTTGAGTAACTTGAACTGATAGAGACCATCCTGGAGGGTTCCTTTAAGAAGAGCCTGACTGTGGTTTGGTCCTTGACAACACAAATGGATGGGTGAAACTCAAAGAAAACATGGTTATCCTTTGAAAAATGAGCCATACTTAGGAGGTTTTTGTTAATTTCAGGGACATGGAGTAAGTTATTAAGTTGAAAATGATAGGATTGAGGAGACAGTGAGAGAGTGAACATAGACTTACCAACATGTGAGATGTCAAGGCCAGAACCATTACCAATTTGCAATTTTCCACCACCACCATACTCAGAGGCCATGCTCAAGTACCAGGGTACCAGCTGGCTTCACTTCCAGAATCAACAGAGGACAGATGGGCTGAAGACTGTTGGTTGTAGTGTTGATTATGATTGAACTGTTGGAAATCGATATCCCGGAATTAATAAATTAAATAAAATTAATTATCTAATTAATTCCGACCGAAATCCTTTGGAGATCGAATATCCGGAGTTGTCAAAGTGCGGAACGACAACTCCAATCGAAATCCCGGTTGCCGGAAATCCGCCACGAACCACCACGCGAAGCCGGACTCAACCAAACCACCACGGGGATAGCCCGGGCTGTTCGGTCGAGCCCTCGCGTAGGGCTCGCGGCTGTCCTTGGCAGCCGCCTAAGGCTGCCCTTGGCAGCCCGCCGGGCATGCTAGAACCCCCGCGGATCAGCCCCTCATCGAACCCTCGCCACGGCCAAGCCGCGGCTGCCCGATGGAGGCGTGCGCTCGCATCGTGCGAGCGCTAGGGTTCAGCCCGCTGGGCATGCCCCAGCTGCACCCCGGCTGACCTAGCCACGTCCCGGTGACCGCACGCTCAGCCACGGTCGAACCGTGGCTAGCGATCACCGCCAGCACCGCCGCCGCGCGAGCGGCGGTCCAGCCGCGCGAGCGGCTGCCCCTCCGCGTGAGCGGAGGCAGCCCCGCGCAAGCGGTGCTCGACGTCCAGCCGGGCTTCATGCCCTTCGACCCATCCGATCGAGCCGACAATCCGACGGCGGTCCGGTGGTCTTCGACCACCACCGCCCGGTTCGTCCTCGTCATGGGTCGCGTCTTTCGGATCTTGGTTCACGATATTTTTACGATAATTAAACGATAAAATCATAAAGAGGGTTTTACGATTTACCTCGTTCTCGTTGTTCAGAAAAACGTAGAACTCAATTTGATGACCTTGAGATCTTCCCACGTATTCCTTGCACTAGCCCGGACGTCGTGTGGGCGACGATCTACCGAACTCCATGGATCCTCCTCTCTACTTTCTCTCTCTAGAATTGTGATCTTCAAGTTATGAGAATAGAGAAGACCATGTAGTGCTTTTATAGGCTACGTAGGGGATCTTAAGGAGGTGGAATATTGGGCTTCCAATATTGAAGATTAAATTGAGCCCAATGCTCAAGTCCATTAATCCTTATCAATATTAATTAATTCTATTTTCCACTATATAAAATTAATTGCACTCCCAATATTAAACCATATTATATCAAATAATATTTCTCCGGTAGTATTATTTATTCCGTGTATTTAAGATATAAATATCCATGAATAAAATTAATTTATTGCTAATTAATTTATTCATCTCTTTTATCCGAGACTAGTACCATTCAACCTTAATTATTATGCGGAACGAATCCACCTGCAGGGTTTACATAATAATTCCTTATGAACTCATCTCGGGGATATTATCAACCCTTCCGGGATACACTTTCCCGTCAAGTATTCACGGCATGTCATATATAAAACATAGTGACCCAACTTAACCGGTAATTAACCCAATAATTAAATCGGTTAATTCCTTTGGTAAATCAAAGTCACTTATATTAAATATACACACCCGCAATAGTTTCGGGGATTAAGAATAAAATACACTGAGACTCGAATCGATTATCGCCGGCAATCCTAATCGATGAATCTCAACGATCCGCTCAATACACCAAGTGTACAAGTGTGATAAAATAATTAAGATAAATTATTTTCTCTCTCACACAACGACTATACCGATGGATTGGTCCGTGTCCATCTAGGTCGTGAGCAACTGTTCGATTAAATACGAGTAACCGATAGTATGATCTTCTGTGCGCCCATGCAACACCATACTAACTACAACGTATAAAATCTAGGACTATGATTTGCATATATTTAATTATAAATAATTAAACGCAAATAATTGTTTATTTAATTAAATAGATTAGTGGCAATGGATCGTGAGTTTCTGTTACTTAAATCTAGACATTAAGTACACAACTCCAACAATCTCCCACTTGTACTAAGGTCTAGTCATTTCCTCCAAACTCCCGACTCCCATACACATCACGTGCTTAAGTTGTACTTCCAAGAAGTACTATGTGAATGAGCACTCTAGGTTGCCGCTCTGAAGTTATCTTGGTGACTACAGCGTCGTCTCCCTCGACGATGACTCGTATCAGGTGGTACTTGCACTATGTGTTATCTTACACTTATGGACTTGTGATTTCTTACCATTTGCCATCGCACCGCTATACACATAGCCTTTTGGCAAATTAAGAATCACCTCTAAGTCCCAGAGATTATCCCGGAGTTATACCAAAACTTCCGCTGCCTCTGAGGCTGCTATTTGGTTACCCATGGCAGAGTCCGAAAAGCATCGTGCTTATCACTCTTCCATGTTAAAACTCCTTCTTCTTCAATAGTGAAACACATAGCCTGATATCGACTTACACTGGTCCTCATTCGATTAGAAATCTAAGAGAATGTAATCCAAAGGAAATGTTCGTCTGCTTCGTAGTCTAGAACAGTACTTCGAAAGTACTTTTACGGCAGTCGAATATTCCTTTCCAGGATTACCTTGATATCCTCCCACTATGCTAACCGCATAGCCGATATCAGGTTCTTGTTTTCAACAATGCATTTATTAAGCTTTCCACACTCAAAGTGTAGGAAACTGCTTTCATTGCTTCTATCTCCTTTTGTGTTCCAAAACACATATCCTTAGATAGATGCATTCCGTCTCTGAAAGGTAACGAACCTTTCTCGGAATCTTGCATGTTAAAACGAACCATAATCATATATGTAAGATGTCCAGGAAAAGTACAATGTTCTTTCTAGAGATCCAAGATCTCAAGAACATGTCCAACTTCTTCCTTTATCTTTCATAATGATTCATCTAGACAACCATCATTTTATGTCTGATAACATCTTTACATTGTTGCCAATGATAAGAGTGTCATCTACATAAAACCTCCGAGAAACACCACCTTGTTTTCCATCACGTTTCCAATACACACAATTCGTCTATGCTTTTGATGAATCCATAAAATGGACTATCTCATCAATTTGCAAGTACCACGAATTCAATGCTTTGTTCCAATCCATAAATGGATCAACTAAGCTTGTACTCTAAATCTTGCCTCTTAGCAATAATCCTTATTGCTCTCCAAGAAGGCACATTTAGATCTAGTACGGCCTTCATGTAGATCTAGGGATCGATTTCATGTATACTAGGTCCAGAGTCCGAAGACTCTCCTAGTCTTATGAATATCTCCGGTTGTCCCACAACCTCCCACTACAATGGAATTCCGGTGTATAAACAGTGATAACAGTAGGTGCAGTTAGTGGTGTACCGCTACTCGGTTCGGCTGGTTCTAAGTCTTAATCTTTCTCTCTCATTTCAAAGTATTACGTCACCTTGGGCTTGTGGTTCATTATACAGTATTTCTCTAAGAACCGGGCGTTAGAACTTATAACGTCCTTCTGGTTCATAGTACTATTGAATACACATCTTTTCTTCTTCTAGGATATTCTACAACCGCATTTGAATGCCCCGTTGTTTCCAGACATATCCATAGAACACAGGTAGTTCCGTATAACTCATGCTGTTACTCTTTCTATAAGAGTTCCATTTCTTGTTTACGACACACCATTTCTACACAAAAGTGTATGGTGTAGTCATTTGGGATCAAATCCCAACCTCTGATCAGTATGCTATGCATTCCTCAGACAGGTACTTGCCTCCGCGATTAAATCGCAGGCTACAAATGGATATACCTTGACGGTTCTCCACAATTGCTTAGTGTCCATTGACTTGTCAAAACACTTGCTTTTGTGGCACATCAGGTATTCTAATCCATTTTTCGAGTAATCATAAAATGAAGTACTCGTACCTTATTGTCTGAGTAGGCATAGGTCTGCATACATCAGAGTTAATCAATTCTTATACTTGTCCGGATCTTACATCTTATATCCATAAAGGATTGCTTAGTCATAATATCTTCCAAATTAGATTCTTGGGTCGGAAGGTCCACTCCTTCAGCTTAATTGATCAAAATATCAATTTTCGACCCTTGAACTTCTTATTTGAATAAACATGACTCAGCATAAGAATCCACAAGTACAATTGATAAAGAAATCTCTTATTAGTAAAACGAGTTTCATACTACGGTTCGTTGCATCATGGTGGACTCAGGATTCATCATTTATATATTGCTAGCTAATGTACCAGAATAGATACTATCATTATTTCTTCTTATAACCATCAAATGATTAAAAGAAATAAAATATCCATTCATTAGAAATCCAGAACAAAGTTCTTTCTAATATGAAAGGTACATATAAGCAATAACTTAAAATGAAATCCTATAAAATGTCCTCCACTGCAACTGCTGCCTCCTCCACAGCATTGCCCATGTAGACTACGATTTCTTCTTTTCCAAGTCGTTGGGTTTCCTGGAACCCTTGCATTTAAAATGCACATACCGTCAGTGGTTCCATATCTACACACCAGGTTCCGGTAGATAATACCACTGACTATGTTTTACGACTAAAGAAAATTTCGTACTTTCTTTGAGAGGATAATCAGACTTCCAGTACCCAGACTGTTTGTATCGAGAATACTTGCCTATTGGCTTTTCTCGTCCCATCTCGTGGTTCATGTAACTTATGACCACTGGGTTTCTTTGCTTGCTTTTCCTTTCCCCCGATTTTTCCCTTATGTTCAAAACCTTTGGCATTGGCTACAAGAGTTTGCGATTTCCGTTTCAACTCGTCTAAAAGGTCAATCATCTCAAAAACGTGTTTAAGCGTTTCCTCGAAGCGACTGGCCTTTATGAGTATCCTCATCGCTTCTTGTCTAGCCGCCTACGTCAATAGGCTCGGGAGGACAAAGCTCACTGAGTACAAACTAGTACTCTTTAACAGTTTGGGTAATGTCTAGATCTCTATTCCAATCATTACATTTAGGGACCAATGAGTTTAATATTCCTTACGTATCACAGAAAGTGGGTTCAAAGCCATATCCTAATCTATGAGCACATATAACAACAAACAATCGATTTAATTTCCGATATTATCTCCCTCAAATAATATCATTAAACCACTAATCACATCTAAAATCCCATCAGGTAAGGCAAGCCACGGTGTGTGGACGTTTACCCACCTAAACGACTTAGCAATTAGATTTCCTTTGGTCATACATCACTTATAGCGGAACCTCGGTGGGAGGAATACTATAAGGCGTATCTAAGTGTAAACCATTACTCAGTACCAAAGTAAATCGTTTGGAATTGCTACATCACCGCAAGCCACGTTGTGTGGACGTTTACGACAACTTCACAACTCTTCACAATTTCTTACAACTGTCTACATCAATTAATCCAAAATCCGTCAGCATAGCAAGCCACGTTGTTTGGACGTTTACTACACTAAGAGATCTTTATAATTGACTCCCAATTACTTGATTCATTTAATCTTGTAAATCAAGACGCGGAGAATCATAAGTGAAACTCGAAGTTTCTAACCAGTGATTCACCATGCGAACAACCTTATCTCTCATAAAATGAGGGAGCCGAGCAGACAATCGATCTAGTCATCAAATGACACGAAAGTCTCTAATATGTGTCCTCTACATGACCAAGTGGCTTTGGCTCCATTCCACTCCCCGGGGTGAGAATGAGTCGACTTGAAATCAGTTTTGGAAAGACAAATTAGGCATTGTTTGATAAACTTAATCAATGTTTCTCGTAAAAGAAATTACAAGAATTCTCCTCCAATGACTTGTCTATACGAACTTCAAAAGTCCATAAAAGTCACCAAGAGAACAGCAATGGAGACCATGGATATGTTTCCATACCCTCTCCCACTTAGCTTTTTACAATAAAGGGATACGCTATCTAATGCATAATTAAATACACATAAGCATGCATACATGAAATAGAGCACATAGAATATTATCACATAATCAAAATAATACTAGAATATTATTTTCCGACTATTATGGCTTTATCGCATCCCCGTATGCGTCTTCTAGTCTTTAGTCTTTGTTCTTGAATGCTCCATGTGATGGGAATATTAATTCCAATATTTAAATCTATTTATTTTTAATAAATCCAAAAGATACTTAATTCAAAAATTAAGTCAATCGAATAAATCAAAAATAAAATTAAATATTGTTAATATTTTTATTTATTTTATTTTCCCTTTCTACTTCATTAAATCTCTAAAATAATCTATCCAAGACCCACTTGGAATATTCTAGAAGACTTCCATAATGAAATAAGGAAATAAAATAATTTATTTTATTTTCCCTTTCTACTTCATTAAATCTCTAGAATAATCTATCCAAGACCCACTTGGAATATTCTAGATGATTTTCATAATGAAATAAGGAAATAAAATAATTTAGGACTCCTAGTCCTTCCAAATTAATTCCTTTCCTAATCCATTAAAAATTTCATAAAGGAATAATTAAATAAGGAAAAATTAATTTAGGACTCCTAAACTTTCCAAATTAATTATTTTCCTAATCCATTAAAAATTCCATAAAGGAATAATTAAATAGGAAAAATAAATTAATTTATAAATTTATTCCTTTTCCTAATCTATGAAAATTCCCAAGAATAGGAATAATCAATAAGGAAAAATAAATTTATTCTAAATTTATTCTTTTCCTATTCCATGAGAATTCCCAAAAATAGGAATACTCAAAATAGGAAAACCGAATAATTTAGGAAAGTTGGATCTTGCCGGGAGAGCACGAGATCACGAGGACCCCGCGCCCCACCACCATCGCCGGCCGAGAGGAGAGCCACCGCCACCGCCCAGCCGATCAGCCGCCGTCGCCGGCGACATCACGGCCGAGAAGGCCGCGGGCAGCCCCCTCCCCCTTCGATCGATCCTTCCTTCGGGGATGATCATGGGGTTGATCGATCCCCGGAATCCTCCCTCTCTATCGTCTCCTCCGTCAAACTTTTCCGGTCGTCGTTTCGGAATCGATCCAACGTAAATAAATTACAAATTTATTACTACGCTATCCGGTATCGATTCTCTACGTTAAAACGACCTCAAACAATTTCCGGAAAAATTAAGAACAAGCATTCACCACACAAGAACAAATAACATCACCGAGAGTTTAATAATCAAGATCATTATTATGACATTAATTAACAAAATTAAATCTAGCCATAATAATCGGAAACCCTGCAAGGTAGAACAATTTATCGAAAAATACCATGAACTAAAACCAACGCTCTGATACCAATTGTTGGAAATCGATATCCCGGAATTAATAAATTAAATAAAATTAATTATCTAATTAATTCCGACCGAAATCCTTTGGAGATCGAATATCTGGAGTTGTCAAAGTGCGGAACGACAACTCCAATCGAAATCCCGGTTGCCGGAAATCCGCCACGAACCACCACGCGAAGCCGGACTCAACCAAACCACCACGGGGATAGCCCGGGCTGTTCGGTCGAGCCCTCGCGTAGGGCTCGCGGCTGTCCTTGGCAGCCGCCTAAGGCTGCCCTTGGCAGCCCGCCGGGCATGCTAGAACCCCCGCGGATCAGCCCCTCATCGAACCCTCGCCACGGCCAAGCCGCGGCTGCCCGATGGAGACGTGCGCTCGCATCGTGCGAGCGCTAGGGTTCAGCCCGCTGGGCACGCCCCAGCTGCACCCCGGCTGACCTAGCCACGTCCCAGTGACCGCACGCTCAGCCACGGTCGAACCGTGGCTAGCGATCATCGCCAGCACCGCCGCCGCGCGAGCGGCGGTCCAGCCGCGCGAGCGGCTGCCCCTCCGCGTGAGCGGAGGCAGCCCCGCGCAAGCGGTGCTCGACGTCCAGCCGGGCTTCATGCCCTTCGACCCATCCGATCGAGCCGACAATCCGACGGCGGTCCGGTGGTCTTCGACCACCACCGCCCGGTTCGTCCTCGTCATGGGTCGCGTCTTTCGGATCTTGGTTCACGATATTTTTACGATAATTAAACGATAAAATCATAAAGAGGGTTTTACGATTTACATCGTTCTCGTTGTTCGGAAAAACGTAGAACTCAATTTGATGACCTTGAGATCTTCCCACGTATTCCTTGCACTAGCCCGGACGTCGTGTGGGCGACGATCTACCGAACTCCATGGATCCTTCTCTCTACTTTCTCTCTCTAGAATTGTGATCTTCAAGTTATGAGAATAGAGAAGACCATGTAGTGCTTTTATAGGCTACGTAGGGGATCTTAAGGAGGTGGAATATTGGGCTTCCAATATTGAAGATTAAATTGAGCCCAATGCTCAAGTCCATTAATCCTTATCAATATTAATTAATTCTATTTTCCACTATATAAAATTACTTGCACTCCCAATATTAAACCATATTATATCAAATAATATTTCTCCGGTAGTATTATTTATTCCGTGTATTTAAGATATAAATATCCATGAATAAAATTAATTTATTGCTAATTAATGTATTCATCTCTTTTATCCGAGACTAGTACCATTCAACCTTAATTATTATGCGGAACGAATCCACCTGCAGGGTTTACATAATAATTCCTTATGAACTCATCTCGGGAATATTATCAACCCTTCCGGGATACACTTTCCCGTCAAGTATTCACGGCATGTCATATATAAAACATAGGGACCCAACTTAACCGGTAATTAACCCAATAATTAAATCGGTTAATTCCTTTGGTAAATCAAAGTCACTTATATTAAATATACACACCCGCAATAGTTTCGGGGATTAAGAATAAAATACACTGAGACTCGAATCGATTATCGCCGGCAATCCTAATCGATGAATCTCAACGATCCGCTCAATACACCAAGTGTACAAGTGTGATAAAATAATTAAGATAAATTATTTTCTCTCTCACACAACGACTATACCGATGGATTGGTCCGTGTCCATCTAGGTCGTGAGCAACTGTTCGATTAAATACGAGTAACCGATAGTATGATCTTCTGTGCGCCCATGCAACACCATACTAACTACAACGTATAAAATCTAGGACTATGATTTGCATATATTTAATTATAAATAATTAAACGCAAATAATTGTTTATTTAATTAAATAGATTAGTGGCAATGGATCGTGAGTTTCTGTTACTTAAATCTAGACATTAAGTACACAACTCCAACATGAACCCCCTTCCATTGTTATCATTCTTCCTCTGGGGTTGTTGATTGGGTACAAGCTCAGAGTTGTACCTATGATGACACCTATCTGCAGAATGATTTGAATATCCAAAAATCTGGCAGGATATTCTTGAGGAGTTTCTTCCTCCTCTTTCCATATAGGGGCTACTTCTGCCTTTGTTAGATGTGTTGTTTCCTCTTCCTCTATTAGACTGATTATGGCTTTGATTGTTTCTTTTGTCCTGGTTGGCCACATTAGCACTTGGAAGTAGATTTTCAACATCAGCCATGGCTTCCAATCTGCTCTCAAAGCTAAGGAGAAGAGCTGTGAGATCCTTGATGGTGTAAGCTTCACTTCTAGCACTACTGCCACCACAACAGAGTCATACTCAGTCCCCAAACAACTGAGTATGTACATGAGCTGGTCTTCATCTCTCATTCTTTCACCTGCACTAGTTAGAGCATCACAGAGGGTTTTAATTTTGTTTAAATACTCCCTCATTTTCATTTCCTTTTCTTGACATTTTGCAGTTGCATTTTATACCGCATTTTTCTGGACACAAATTGGCTTGAGAAGTTGGCTTCTAGGCTCTCCCAAATCTCGTATGAGGTGTTTAGACCAACAATGGATATGTGTATGGCTTCTGAAAGGGAGGACATCAAGCAAGATGCTAGCAGTTGATCTTGTCTCTGCCACCTGGTGACTGAGGGTTGATACGTGCTTCTTTATCCTCTGTGGGTTGAAGGAAACGCCTAGGAACTGGTTGAGATCCATCCAAATACCCTTCAAGTCCATACCATCGATCTTCAACCATGACCTATTGTTTCCATACAAGGTAGTTTTCATCTGTCAGTTTGATAGATATGAGTTGATGTTGTAGTTGAATAACTGCAGTTTGATTTGCTTCAACAACTGGATTTCTTTCATCGGCCATGGAGTCTTGACAGTGGAAAAATGGCTCAGGGATTTGACAACTCGAGCTCTGATACCATGTTAATGTTGGAAATCGACTACCCGGGAGGCGTTCGTTCGATCGCTCGAACATCCGAACGCTCCCAGTCGACCTCCGAAGTCGCTACTTCGTTCGCTTTTCCAGCACGTGCCCCGATTCACGCCCAGCCATTGCCCCGAAGGACAACCGCGCGAACCAAGCGGGCTGCCAGAAAAAAGCCAAAACGGCGGTCGCCGTTTGGAAACGGCGGTCGCCGTTTCTCCGCGAACAGCAATGCGATCTTGCTGTTCCGGGCTCGTTTCCGGGTCGTTTTTCCTCATCCGACTACCGTTCCGGAGGTCCTAGAACCCCCAGTAGTCGAGGAATACGATCCACGACCCCGGAACCCGATCTACGTTCATATACGTTCAACGAGAAATTAGATCGAATGAATGCGGAATTTAGAGATCCGATCTCATACCTTATCGGTCGATTGTTGAGACCTTAGAGCTTCTAACGTATTCTCTTCCCGACTCCAGACGTTGTGTGGGCAACGATCTACTGGGTTCGTCCTTTTCTGCTCCTCTCCTTTCTCAAACCACCGTGTGAATTATTCTCTGGTGAGAAAATAATTTAATTGCGTTAACTTTTATTTTAACAGAGAAAAACTTTTATTTGCGCTAAGCAAATAATTTTTCTCAGAAAAATAATAGTTGCGGCGTTCTGTAGGTTTTAGGAGAGGGCAAGGGGGGGGTTTAAATAGAGCTACGTTAGGGACCTAAGGGAAATTAATTAAGGGCTAAATTGAAATATTAATTAACTTGGAATACGTAAACGCAATTCCTTAATTAATCGATTTCAATTTTAATTATTATTAACTCCACTATAAAATAATAATTGAATTCCCGAAATTAATTTTAATATTATTTCAACAATAATAAATCCGCCGAAATTACATATACGACTTTCCCCGTGTTTAAGATATCGAACGTCCACGAATTTATTTAATTACTAATAATTAAATTAATTCGTTTCTTATTATCCGAGACTAGTACCACTCATCCTTATTATCATGTGGAACAAATCCACCTGCAGGGTTTACATGATAAACTTTATGAGCTCATCTCGGGGACGTTATCAACCCGATAAACGGGACACGGTTTCATGTCTATAATCTATAGCATGCCGTGTGTACAATTCCGATTCCCAATTTACCGAGTATCTCGACTAATCAATTAGTCTCACTCATTGGCAAGTTAAAGAACCGAGAATTGAACACACGCACCTATAATTATATAGGGATTAGGAATTCGTATATCTGTAATCTCTGAGGTCTAGTTCGATTACGTCGATTAGTATAAATCGAACGCCCTCCCGTGGTCCTGCCCAATACACCAAGTGTACAAGTGTAACATAATAGTCAAGACCAACTATTACCCAGTCACACTACGACGTACCGATGGATTGTCCCTGTCCATCTAAGTCGTGAGCTTCTGTTCGATAGTATACGAGTAACCGACAGTATGATCTTCCGCGTGTCTCCTCACGCCATACTGTCTACAACGTATATATCTAGGACTATTGCATTCAAGTACAAGAAAGTCAAAAATGCCGACAGTTTGATTATTAGATAATGAAAAAAAAACACAGATAAAGAGTTCCATATTGTCACTAAACTAGACATTTAGAATATAACTCCATCAGTTAATATTTGTATGTTTGTTTATTGAGATTTGAGAACCAATATGAAAGGAAGAGAATCGATAATCATTAACTCATAGTTCTCATTACACATTGCGGCTTGAATACAATAAATGACTTAAATACTAAAACACCTAAAACCCTAGCTGTAGGAGAAAAGGGAACAAGGGTCTAGGTGAATCGGACGATAGATAGCTCTCCTAGTGTCATCTATCTGCAGGATACTTGAAGTAGAGACTTGAGAGCATAATAGACATTTCCTGTGAGAAATAAAAAGGAAGGAATTGAAATTCAAATTCAGACCAAATTAGGTTAACTGATTTGGGGATTTTCTGAATACTCCATTAAGGCGAAGCGGGAAATAGCACAGTTGCTCGAGTCTGTCCAGGATCAGACAACTCAAATTCGGGTAAAATTACATACAATGTGAATTGTTTATTTGGAAGATTTTTTGTTATCTGGTGTTGATGTTATGCGAAACGGACTGTTAAGGTGTTTATTTTGATGATAAAAAATGGCATGTGCTCAAAATCCAACATACCGATGCTTTGAAGCACTTGTAAGAAGTTGTAAGCCTGTAACCACAATAAGGATTAGTTATGGAGAATGTATCGTAAACCATGTTTATCAATTGCTGCCTTTGTAATTTAAAATTAAGTGGTGTAGTTTTGTTAAGAGAGGCTCGAGGTACATAAAAAAATCATTTATCTTTGGTTGTTTTATGTGCTGTTATGAAATTTCAGGTTGAACATGTGGTTAGGGAAGAGAAGATGATGGATGCATATGATCTTCTCCAAATATACTGCGAACATTTTGTAGCACGTCTTCCAATAATCGAGTCACAAAAGTATGTATGCTATGCACTTCAGAGTTTTCATAAATTCATGTTTTATCACGTTGGCACAAACACTACAACTCTGAAACTATATATTGCTTCGACTCAACTCTACAGTTGAGCAGATGTGCACCAAGAAAAACGGAAGTGTGAATATTAAGATATCTTAAATTAACCCCAATTATCTCTCTGTAGGTACTGCCCCATTGACCTGAAGGAAGCCATTGCAATCTTAGTATTTGCAGTACCGCGATGTGGAGATGTATCCGAACTTCTCGATGTGAGGAAGCAGATTACAGCAATATATAGAAAAGACTTCATCACCGCAGCCATTGAACTTCGGTGTAGGCCGCATGGTATATGTACAACACGTTGATTCACGGTTTTATTAAAATAGGTTTGCACTTGGAAGGTTTGTTTTTGCATAATAAGGTGGTGAGTTTTGGTCTGAAGCCTAATTCAGTAACTTATCAAGACATGCTTCACAAGTACTGCCAAGACGGAGAAGTGCGGCTGGCGAAAGGCGATGTCAAGTATCAGTTCATGATCGACGTAAGTTGAGGCATGAAGTGGATATTCCATCCTCATTAGGAGGAGAATGAATAAGAGGAGCTTCTTGACGATTGTAATTGTGTAGTTTAATTTGTATTTTTTTTATTATGTTGTTGTTTTCTATTTGGTTAATGTGTCGATGTATTTTGTGTAATTGCTCCTCAATGATGAATGAAATAAGTGTCTAGTTTGTATCACTAATTAATTTCTGTGCATGCATGAAATATACTTAATTTCATAAAAAAATACTGAATGTCATAAAAAATTGATTTTTATAAAAAATACGAAAAGGTGATGTCAAGTATCGGTTCGTGATCGACGTAAGATGAGGCATGAAGTGGATATTCCATCCTCATTAGGAGGAGAATGAATAAGAGGAGCTTCTTGACGATTATAATTGTGTAGTTTAATTTGTATTTTTTTATTCTGTTGTTGTTTTCTATTTGGTTGGTGTGTCGATGTATTTCGTGTAATTGATCCTCAATGATGAATGAAATAAGTGTCTAGTTTGTATCACTAATTAATTTCTGTGCATGCATGAAATAAAATTAATTTCATAAAAAAATATTGAATGTCATAAAAAAATACTGAATTTTATAAAAAAAAAATACTAAATATCATAAAAACATATCATTTCCTCTGTTGAATTTTACAAACATAACAAATAGTTAATGTCATAAAAAAAATACTGAATGTGAGACAACACACTGAATATTATAAAAACAAAATATTTGAATTTCATAAAAAATACTTAGTGTGAGACAACACACTAAATATTATAAAAACACATTGAATGTCAAAAAAAAAATACTTGAATGTCATAAAAAAATACGGAATGTGAGATTTTCACACTGAATATTATAAAAACACACTGAATATTGTGAAAACATGTCATAAAAAATACTTGAATATCATAAAAAATATTAAATATCATAAAAAAATACTGAATGTTAGATTTTCACACTGAATATTATAAAAACACAAATGTCATAAAAGAACACTAAATATCATTAATAAAAATACTGAATGTCATAAAAACATGTCATTTCCTCTATTGAATTTTACAAACATAACATGTCATAAAAAAAATACTTAATGTAATAAAAAAAATAATGAATCCTTATCTTATAATATATAAATCGAGAACCAAATGTCCTACGTGGCGAATTCACAATCGTTGGATGATCAAAAAAAGTGTTCGTGTTCACACCTATCAACGGATGTTAATTTTCCAAATTTTTTGAATTTTTCATTATTTAAATTATAAAAAAAATCATATTATAACCGGTTACTCTAATTACGGTAATTAATTCAAAATAATTTCCTTAATTATAGGTCAACTACGCGAGAGAATCTGTATTTTTTATTAATATATTTCATTAATTAAGTTATTTATATTATGGTAAATAAATTTGATATTATCTACTATTTATATTACTCTAATCATGTATAATTCGAATTATATTACTATAATTACAGAATTTAAATAAAGTATTTTCAATTAATGAAATTGACAATTCAAATTATTTATATTTAAAATATAATAATAATGGTCAAACCCTAATTCAAATCAATCCCTATATAAAGACGTCATCTTCACTCACTCCTTACCTCTCACTTTTCATTGCAGCTCTTTTTTTTAAATTAATGTTCTTAATTTCTGTATTTATTTTATGAATATGAATATTAATTTATTCATGCTCACAATTATATTTTCTTTTTCAGGTTCTCTATGTAAGTTTTTTTATTGTTTTTTTTTAATTTCGTATTTATATTTAATTTTTTGAAATAAATTATTTTTGTATTTTTTGCAGCCTTCAATGTAAGCATTCTTTTACTAATTCTATTTTAATTTAAATATTATTGTTTTACTATTAATGTTTTTATTTTTTGCAGGCTTCAATATAAGCATTCTTTCACTAATTCTATTTTAATTTAAATATTATTGTTTTACGATTAATGTTTTTATTTTTTGCAGGCTTCAATGTAAGTATTTTTACAAATTCTTTTTAAATTTAAATATTATTGTTTTACTATTAATGTTTGTATTTTTTGAATATATTTTATTAATTCGTATTTTAATTTTAATATGTTTTTCTAATGATTAATATTTGTATTTTTTGCAGCAAATCAATGTAAGCATTTTTTACTAATTAAAATTTTTATTTTATTATTTTTTTTGTCGCTTAATATTTGTATTTGTGTTTGCATAAAATCAATGTAAGCCATTCTTTTATTGTTTTTTTAATTGCATTTTTTTAATCAACTTTAAATTTTAATTTTCAAGTTATGAGCTTTATTGTGTTGTTCTTTTTTTTTGTTCTTTTGTAGGTTTGTTTCGTGAAAGAATAGGGAAATCGAAGGAATCAAAAGTCGAAGAATAAAGATCGAAACATTGGATCGCACAAGTTTTTATAAGACTCTAGCCTTCGGTTTAGAGTGTCATAATAGTTTTAGATTTGTTTTTGTTATTAATTTTTTTTAATGTAATTTATCAATTTACTTTGATTTGTTATTTATTTAATAAAATTTATAATCTTTCTATTTAATAAAATAAAGATCACGTGTATTTTGTTAATATTTTTAAATTCAATACAATCAGTCATTATTTTTTTATTAAAACAAGTTAGTTATTAAAAATATAAATAAATTTTTATTTTATTTTGGTGTTTTTTTTATATAATAATTTTTATTGGTTTCTCTTTTACTTAATTAATCATGTTTTAATTATATCAATTACAATTACTGTTAACGAACCTAATTAAGGAATAAAATAATTCCTTAATAGATTTGTCCCAAAATTTTAAATTATAACTCTTAATTATAGGAAGATAATAATGATGATATTTATCCCAAATTTAAATTTATATAATAATTATGTTGAAATTTATATAAAAACAATCCTATCCTTAATTATAGAAATCAATAATATTAGTAATTATTAGTATGATAAATCTATTTCTTATTTTAAGCAACTAAATAAACTTCATATTATCTATTTTTCTATTAATTATAATATATATAATATATATAATAATATTAATTCAAATTTATATAAATCAATAACTTTTTAATTATAGCAATAAAATTTGAATTGATTTACATTCACTTTATATTTTATTAACATAATTTACTGTTTGATTAACATAATTTGCGTGACTTTACATTATTTATTTAAACCAAATTTAGAAAAATAATATTAAAAATTTAATTATTAACTCATCATTCTTTATTTTAAGCAACTAATTAATATTATTAATTCAATTCAGATAAATCAACTCCTTATTTTAAGCAACCAAATAAATTTATATTATCTACTATTAAAAATTACTATATGCCTAAGAATTTAAATACACTTTTAAATTATTAATTAAGAAAATTAATTCAAAAAAATTCAAACCAAATAATATTAAATATTACAATAATCTGCGTAAGAAAATTAAATAAACTGATAATATTAATTAAGAAAATTAATTAAAAACAATTTAAACAAAATAAATTGATATTATCTTCTATTAAATATTAAACTTAAATTATAATTTAGAAAATTAATTCAAAAAAATTCAAACTAAATAAATTAATATTATCTATTATTAAATATTACAATAATCTGCGTAAGAAAACTAAATAGACTGATACTATTAATTAAGAAAATTAATTAAAAAAATTTAAACAAAATAAATTGTTATTATCTTCTATTAAATATTACGACTAAAAAATTAAATGTTACGAGAGTTTTTTATTAAGTATCCGCTGTTGTTAAGAATATAAGACCGCAAAATATTTACAATTAAAATGAACACCTTATTGTAGGAGAGTTTTGTTATAAACTAAAGTTGAAGATAAAAAATTATTTATTTAACATAAATATAAAATATATGACAATAAAAGTTCTTTAATTAATAATATAATTGAAAAATATTTTAGCGATTAAAAATTTCGATTAACATAATTGAAATATATTTAAACTAAAAATGACGATAAAAATATTTTGTTTAGCATAACGACGGGAAAAGCTTATATGCTATGATAATTTTTTTGATTGATTAAATATGCACGTGAGAAGCCTATTTTTGTTCCTGCACAGCGACGGGGAAAATTTATATTCTACGAGTGTTTTTTCTATCAAGTATTTGCTTTTTAAAAATATGAGGCTCCAAAATATTGACAAGTAAAATGATTACCTTATGCTACGAGAGTTTTTTAATTGTGTAACTGCTGTTAATAATATGAAATCGCAAAATATTGACAATTAAAATGAGTACTTTATGTTGAGTGAGTTCTTTTATAAACTAGAGTTGAACATAAAAAATCATTTACTTAACATAAATAAAAAAAATATATGAAGATAAAAGTCTTTTAATTAATAATATAATTGAAAAATATTTTAACGGAAGATGATAATTAAAATTTTCGATTAATTGAAATATATTTAAACTAAAAATGACGAAGAAAATCTTTGTTTAAGCATAACGACGAGAAAAACCTATATACAGTGAGTTTTTTGATTGATTATATCTGACAACGGGAGAAGCTTATATGCCACGAGAAATTTTTGATTGAGTATCTGCTGTTAAAAATATGAGGCTCCAAAATATTGAGTATATGCACGGGAGATGCCTATTTTTGTTGATACACAACGACGAGAGAAACTTATATGCTAATAGACATTTTTGATTGAGTATATGTTGTTAAGAATATGAGGTTGTAAAATATTGACAATTAAAATGAGTACCTTATGCTACAAGAGTTCTTTTATAAACTAGAGTTTAAGATAAAAAATCATTTACTGACCATAAATAAAAAAATATATGAGGATAAAAGTCTTTTAATTAATAATATAATTGAAAAATATTTTAATAAAGATTATTAACATAATTGAAATATATTTAAACTAAAAATGACGATTAAAATCTTTTGTTTAGCATAACTACGGGAAAAGGCTATATGCTATGAGAGTTTTTTTATTGATTATATCTGCACGGGAGAAGCCTATTTTTGTTCCTGCACAACGACGGGAGAAGTTTATATGGTACGAGAGTTTTTTGATTGAGTATTTGCTGTTAAAAGTATAAGGCTCCAAAATATTGACAATTTAAATGAGTACATTATGCTCGAGAATTTTTTGATAAATTAAAGATAAAAAATCATTTACTTAACATAAACCGAAAAATATATGACGATAAAAGTCTTTTAATAATATAATTGAAAAATATTTTAACTAATGATGAAGATAAAAGATTTTTGCTTAACATAATAAAAAAATATTTAAACTATAAATGACGATAAAAATCTTTTGTTTAGCAGGAGAAACCTAGAGTTTTTTGATTGAGTGAGAAACCTATTTTTGTTCATGCACAACGACGGAAGAAATTTATAAAGTACGAAAGTTTTTTGATTGTGTATAATAATATGAGATAGCAAAATATTGACAATTAAAATGAATACCTTATGTTACGAGGGTTTTTTTTATAAATTGAGTTGAAAATATAAAATCATTTATTTAACCTAAATAAAAAATATATGACGATAAAAGAGTTTTAATTAATAATATAATTGAAAAATATTTAAACTATAGACTACGGTGAATTTTTTTTGCTTAACATAATAATAAAATATTTAAAATAGAAATGACGAATTAAAATCTTTTGTTTATAATAATGTCGAAAGAAATCTATATGCTATTAGAGTTTTTTGATTGAGTATATGAACGGGAGAAGCCTATTTTTGTTCATGTACAACGACGGCAGAAATTTATTTTCTACTAGACATTTTTGATTTAGTATCTGCTGTGAAAAATATGAGGCTCCAAAATATTGAAAATTAAAATGAGTACCTTATGCTAAAAGAGTTTTTTTTATAAACTAGAGTTAAAGATAAAAAAATCATTTACTTAAGATAAATGAAAAATATATGAAGATAAAAGTCTTTTAATTAATAATATTATTGAAAAATATTTAAACTATAGACTAATTTTTTTTGCTTAACATAATAAAAAAATATTTAAAATAGAAATGACGATTAAAATCTTTCGTTTAGCATAATGTCGGGAGAAACTTATATGCTATTAGAGTTTTTTGATTAAACATATGTACGAGGGTTTTTTTATAAACTGAGTTGAAAATAAAAAATTATTTATTTAATATAAATGAAAAATATATGACGATAAAAGTGTTGTAATTAATAATATAATTGAAAAATATTTAAACTATAGATGACGATGAAAGTTTTTTGCTTAATTTAATAAAAAAATATTTAAACTAGAAATTACGATTAAAATATTTTGTTTAGCATAACGTCGGGAGAAACCTATATGCTATGAGAGTTTTTTGATTAAGTATATGCACGGGAGAAGCCTATTTTTGTTAATGCGGGATAAGCTTATATGCTACGAAACTTTTTAGATTGATTATATGATGTTAAGAATATGAGGTTGCAAAATATATATAATTAAAATGAGTATGTTATGCTACGAGAGTTTTTTTATTAACTAGAGTTGAAGATAAAAAATCATTACTTAACATAAATTAGAGTTGAAGATAAAAAATCATGTCACTAGACGGGACGGGACATGAGAAGATAGGACGGGACGAGACGAGAAAAGACAAGACGGGAAATCTTTTGTTTAGCATAACCACGGGAAAAGCCTATAGGCTATGAGAGTTTTTTGATTAATTATATCTGCACGGGAGAAGCCTATTTTTGTTTCTGCACAACGACGGGAAAAGCTTATATGCCACGAGAGTTTTTTAATTGAGTATCTGCTGTTAAAAATATCAGGCTCCAAAATATTGACAATTAAAATAAATACCTTTTGCTACGAGAGTTTTTTGATAAACTAGAGCTGAAGATAAAAAATCATTTACTTAATATAAATGAAAAATATATGAGGATAAAAGTCTTTTAATTAATAATATTATTGAAAAATATTTAAACTATAGACTAAGATGATTTTTTTTTGCTTAACATAATAAAAAAATATTTAAAATAGAAATGACGATTAAAATCTTTCGTTTAGCATAATGTCGGGAGAAACTTATATGCTATTAGAGTTTTTTTATTGAACATATGTACGGGAGAAGCATATTTTTGTTCATGCACAACGACGGGAGAAACTTATTTGCTACGAGACATTTTTGATTGAGTATCGGCTGGTAAGAATATGAGGTTGAAAAATATTGACAATTAAATTGAGTACCTTATGCTACGAGAGTTTTTTTTATAAACTAGAGTTGAAGATAAAAAATCATTTACTTACAATAAATAAAAAATATATGTAATAAAAGTCTTTTAATTAATAATATAATTGAAAATTATTTTAACTAAAAATGACAATTAAGAATTTAGATTCACATAATTTAAATATATTTAAACTAATAATGACAACGAAAATCTTTTGTTTAGTATAACGACGGGAAAAGCCTATATGCTATGTGAGTTTTTTATTGATTATAATTTTAGTTCATGCACAACTACATGAGAAACTTATATGCTACTAGAGTTTTTTGATTGGGTATCTGCTATACGAGGCTCCAAAATATTGACAATTAAAATGAGTACCTTATGTTACGAGATTTTTTTTATAAACTTGGTTGAAAAGAAAAAATCATTTATTTAATATAAATAAAAAATATATAACGATAAAAGTGTTGTAATTAATAATATAATTGAAAAATATTTAAACTATAGATGACGATGAAAAAAATATAATATAATAAAAAAATATTTAAACTAGAAATTACGAGTAAAATCTTTTGTTTAGCATAACGTCGGGAGAAACCTATATGCTGTGAGAGTTTTTTGATTAAGTATATGCACGGGAGAAGCCTATTTTTGTTAATCCGGGATAAGCTTATATGCTACGAGACTTTTTAGATTGATTATCTGATGTTAAGAATATGAGGTTGCAAAATATATATAATTAAAATGAGTATGCTATGCTACGAGAGTTTGTTTATTAACTAGAGTTGAAGATAAAAAATAATTACTTAACATAAATTAGAGTTGTAGATAAAAAATCATGTCACTAGACGGGACGGGACATGAGAAGATAGGACGGGACGAGACGAGAAAAGACAAGACGAGAAATCTTTTGTTTAGCATAACCACGGGAAAAGCCTATAGGCTATGAGAATTTTTCGATTAATTATATCTGCATGGGAGAAGCCTATTTTTGTTCCTACACAACGACGGGAGAAGCTCATATGCTACGAGAGTTTTTTGATTAAGTATCTGCTGTTAAAAATATGAGACTCCAAAATATTGACAATTAAAATAAGTACCTTATGCTACGAGAGTTTTTTGATAAACTAGAGTTGAAGATAAAAAATCATTTACTTAAAAAATATATGACGATAAAAGTCTTTTAATTACTAATATAATTGAAAAATATTTTAACTAAAGAAGACGATGAAAGAATTTTGCTTAACATAATAAATAAATATTTAAACTAAATGCCGATAAAATTCTTTTGTTTAACATAACGACGGGAAAAGGCTATATGCTATCAGAGTTTTTTGATTGATTATATCTGCACGGAAGAAGCCTATTTTTGTTTCTGCACAACGAAAGGAAAAACTTATATGCCACGAGAGTTTTTTAATTGAGTATCTGCTATTAAAAATATGAGGCTCCAAAATATTGACAATTAAAATGAATACCTTATGCTACGAGAGTTTTTTGATAAATTAGAGTTGAAGATAAAAAATCATTTACTATATGACGATAAAAGTCTTTTAATTACTAATATAATTGAAAAATATTTTAACTAAAGATGACGATGAAAGATTTTTGCTTAGCATAATAAAAAAATATTTAAAATATAAATGACGATGAAAATCTTTTGTTTAGCATAACGACAGGAGAAACCTATATGCTATGAGAGTTTTTTTATTGAGTATCTGCACGAGAGAAGCCTATTTTTGTTCATGCACATAGATGGGAGAAGCTTATATGTTACGAGACTTTTTTGATTGAGTATCTATTGTTAAGAATATGAGGCTTTAAAATATTGACAATTAAAATGAGTAGCTTATGCTACGAGAGTTTCTTGATAAACTAGGGTTGAAAATAAAAAGTATTTATTTAACATAAATAGAAAATATATGACGATAAAAGTGTTTTAATTAATAATATAATTGAAAAATATTTAAACTATAGATGACGATGTAAGATTTTTGCTTAATATAATAAAAAAATATTTAAACTAGAAATGACGATTAAAATCTTTTGTTTAGCATAACGTCGGGAGAAGCCTATATGCTTTGAGAGTTTTTTATTGAGTATATGCACGGGAGAAGCCTATATGATATGAAAGTTTTTGATTGAGTATATGCACGGGAGAATCCTATTTTTGTTCATGCACAACGACGGGAGAAGCTTATATACTACGAAACTTTTTTTTATTGAGTATCTGTTGTTAAAAATATGAGGCTGCAAAATATATACAATTAAAATGAGTACCTTATGCTACGAGAGTTTTTTTATAAACTAGAGTTGAAGATAAAAAATCATTACTTAACATAAATTAGAGTTGAAGATAAAAAATCACGTCACTAGACGGGACGGGACATGACAAGACAGGACGGGACGAGACGAGACGAGGCAAGACGGGAAATCTTTTGTTTAGCATAACCACGGGAAAAGCCTATAGGCTATGAGAATTTTTTGATTAATTATATCTGCATGGGAGAAGCCTATTTTTGTTCCTACACAACGACGGGAGAAGCTCATATGCTAAGAGAGTTTTTTGATTAAGTATCTGCTGTTAAAAATATGAGACTCCAAAATATTGACAATTAAAATAAGTACCTTATGCTACGAGAGTTTTTTGATAAACTAGAGTTGAAGATAAAAAATCATTTACTTAACATAAATGAAAAATATATGACGATAAAAGTCTTTTAATTACTAATATAATTGAAAAATATTTTAACTAAAGATGACGATGAAAGATTTTTGCTTAGCATAATAAAAAAATATTTAAAATATAAATGACGATGAAAATCTTTTGTTTAGCATAACGACAGGAGAAACCTATATGCTGTGAGAGTTTTTTTATTGAGTATCTGCACGAGAGAAGCCTATTTTTGTTCATGCACATAGATGGAAAAAGCTTATATGCTACGAGACTTTTTTGATTGAGTATCTATTGTTAAGAATATGAGGCTTTAAAATATTGACAATTAAAATGAGTAGCTTATGCTACGAGAGTTTCTTGATAAACTAGGGTTGAAAATAAAAAGTATTTATTTAACATAAATAGAAAATATATGACGATAAAAGTGTTTTAATTAATAATATAATTGAAAAATATTTAAACTATAGATGACGATGTAAGATTTTTGCTTAATATAATAAAAAAATATTTAAACTAGAAATGACGATTAAAATCTTTTGTTTAGCATAACGTCGGGAGAAGCCTATATGCTTTAAGAGTTTTTTATTGAGTATATGCACGGGAGAAGCCTATATGATATGAAAGTTTTTGATTGAGTATATGCACGGGAGAATCCTATTTTTGTTCATGCACAACGACGGGAGAAGCTTATATACTACGAAACTTTTTTTTATTGAGTATCTGTTGTTAAAAATATGAGGCTGCAAAATATATACAATTAAAATGAGTACCTTATGCTACGAGAGTTTTTTTATAAACTAGAGTTGAGGATAAAAAATCATTACTTAACATAAATTAGAGTTGAAGATAAAAAATCACGTCAATAGACGGGACGGGACGGGACATGACAAGACAGAACGGGACGAGACGAGACGAGGCAAGACGGGAAATCTTTTGTTTAGCATAACCACGGGAAAAGCCTATAGGCTATGAGAATTTTTTGATTAATTATATCTGCATGGGAGAAGCCTATTTTTGTTCCTACACAACGACGGGAGAAGCTCATATGCTACGAGAGTTTTTTGATTAAGTATCTGCTGTTAAAAATATGAGACTCCAAAATATTGACAATTAAAATAAGTACCTTATGCTACGAGAGTTTTTTGATAAACTAGAGTTGAAGATAAAAAATCATTTACTTAACATAAATGAAAAATATATGACGATAAAAGTCTTTTAATTACTAATATAATTGAAAAATATTTTAACTAAAGATGACGATGAAAGATTTTTGCTTAGCATAATAAAAAAATATTTAAAATATAAATGACGATGAAAATCTTTTGTTTAGCATAACGACAGGAGAAACCTATATGCTATGAGAGTTTTTTTATTGAGTATCTGCACGAGAGAAGCCTATTTTTGTTCATGCACATAGATGGGAGAAGCTTATATGCTACGAGACTTTTTTGATTGAGTATCTATTGTTAAGAATATGAGGCTTTAAAATATTGACAATTAAAATGAGTAGCTTATGCTACGAGAGTTTCTTGATAAACTAGGGTTGAAAATAAAAAGTATTTATTTAACATAAATAGAAAATATATGACGATAAAAGTATTTTAATTAATAATATAATTGAAAAATATTTAAACTATAGATGACGATGTAAGATTTTTGCTTAATATAATAAAAAAATATTTAAACTAGAAATGACGATTAAAATCTTTTGTTTAGCATAACGTCGGGAGAAGCCTATATGCTTTGAGAGTTTTTTATTGAGTATATGCACGGGAGAAGCCTATATGATATGAAAGTTTTTTATTGAGTATATGCACGGGAGAATCCTATTTTTGTTAATGCACAACGACGGGAGAAGCTTATATACTACGAGACTTTTTTTTATTGAGTATCTGTTGTTAAAAATATGAGGCTGCAAAATATATACAATTAAAATGAGTACTTTATGCTACGAGAGTTTTTTTATAAACTAGAGTTGAAGATAAAAAATCATTACTTAACATAAATTAGAGTTGAAGATAAAAAATCACGTCACTAGACGGGACGGGACATGACAAGACAGGACGGGACGAGACGAGACGAGGCAAGACGGAATGAGACGAGAAAGATGAGACGGGACAATAGGGGACGGAACGGGACGGGACGAGACATGACAGGACTGGACAAGACAAGAAGAGGCGGGACGGGATGGGACGAGACGCGACGGGACGAGACGAGACGGGACGAGATGAGACGGGACGAGATAAGACGGGACCGGACGGGGTGGGATTTGGAGAATCCGTCACGTCCTTAATTGAGAATATAATTAATATTTTGGTATTTTTATTAATTTGCGTGAAAAAATAAAATATATATTTATATTAATTAAATTAGCGGGCGAAAAGAGATTCAATGGAATTGAGCGATTCCGTCCCTTTATGAAAAAATTAAAACGGGACGGAATTGTCATTTTTAAAATTAATCCTGGCTTATTTCGCTAACTTTCGGGACAGGACCGGACCAAATTGAGAATTCGGAACAAATTGTCAACCCATAATGATGAGAGCAGAAAACTCACAAAAAGAACTATCAATGTAGTGTAAAACGAGGTTTTTCAAAATTTGTAATCATTGATTGCGTTGCTAATCGAACATTTGTAGTCAATAATATCAAAATACATGGAACACGTGATACGTAGAAGTACAGTTTTAGTAAAATAACAATTTACGAATGCGCGATTGTCGAATGAGACTTGCCCGTGCATGGGACGAGGCACCTATGATGCACATGCATGTTTACAACGTGCCTTTGAATACGATAAGTTGCGTGTTAATAAAACATCGTATATTTTACGCTTACAATTATTTTTTCCTTACGTATTTCTCATTTGCTTTGTATTAGGCATTGTTTCGAAGCGCTTGATCGGACGATGCGCGATATAATGAGAACACAACATTCTGACGCCGAGAACCAACCTTTCGGAGGAAAGATTATCGTTTTGGGAGGTGATTTTCGTCAGATATTGTCAGTCATACCGAAAGGGACGAGACAAGACGTTGTTCATGTCGCGATTAATTCATCTAAGTTGTGGGCCGAATGCAAAGTTTTGCGTCTGACGAAAAATATGCAGCTGCAAAGTATCGGCAATGAAATTGATTACCGTGAGCTGCGAGAGTTCTCCGATTGGATGTCTGCAATTGGGGACGGTACTCTTAGCGATGAAAACGACGGGGAAACGTTTGTATGATTTCCCGATGAGTTTTTGATCACGCAGTCCGATAATCACATAGAGTCGATTGTGCAATCGACGTACCCTTCTTTTCATGAGCACATTGGCGATATACAATTTTTGCAAGGGAGAGCGATTTTGGCGCCGACTCTGGATGAAGTGGATGGAATAAACGATTACATGGTAAGCATGCACCACACAGACGAACGAATATACCTCAGTTCAGATTCGATTGCTCTGACCGACCGTGTAGATAATATGTTTGAACAAATGCATACGGTTGAGTTCTTGACCACCATCAAGTGTTCCGGTTTGCCAAACCATCAGTTGAGATTGAAGGTTAGCATCTTTTTTTATGATAATGTAATCGATAACTTTTTTATTGTATAATTGTTGTTTGATTATTTTTATTTATATTTTTAATACAAACAGGTTGGTGTGTCGATTATGCTTTTGCGGAACATGGATCCTCACAACGGCCTGTGCAATGGAATGCGGTTGGTTGTAACAAGACTTGGCAATTACGTCATCCAGGGCCGTGTGTTGGCAGGAAAAAATATGAGCGATCTGGTGTATATTCCTCGAATTAATATGACGCCGTCTGATCCGAGATATCCATTTGCTTTGCAACGAAGGCAATTTCCCATCATGATATCGTATGCCATGTCGATAAATAAGAGTCAAGGTCAGTCTCTGTCTAATGTTGGTATATTTTTTAAGAAGCCTGTATTCACACACGGTCAGTTGTACGTTGCTGTTTCGAGAGTGACCAACAAATTCGGCTTGAAGCTCTTACTCTGCGACGAGAACGGGAAACTCACAAACAGAACCGCCAATGTAGTGTACAAAGAGGTCTTTCAAAATTTGTAGTGTACAAGCAAGTGTTTAAAATTTTGTAACCATTGATTGCTTTGCCATTCAAACTTTTTTAGTCAATAAGTTTTTAAATCATACTTCGCCGAACATTGTGTACAAATAGCAATTTACGAATGCGCGATTGTCGAATTCGACTCCCCGTGCATCGCACGGGCATGTCACTAGTAATATATAATTCAGCTAGCAATTGTCCTAGGTGGCATATGTTTTAGCCGTTAGATTTTGTTGTGTTCACACCTATTAATAAATAAGGAGCGTTAGATTAAATTTGTGTTCACACTGATAATAGCGTAATTATTTTAATTAATTAGCGTAATTATTTTAATTAATTAGCGTAATTATTTTTAATTAATTAGCGTGATAATTTATTTCTTTATCTAATATAATTTACATTTATAATTTCTAAATATTTACTTGAAATATTCAAAATATCAACTTTATTCTTTATTTATCTCCTTTGATTACATTTATTGTTTATTCTATTATACTACCATTTATTTATAGAAGAAATGGGAGAGAATCTGCATTTTTTTTAATAATATATTTAATACGTTAATTAATTAATTTATATTATATAAGCAATAATATCGGAATTTAAGGTAAATCTAAGCCTTATTTTAAAGCAACTAAATAAATTTGATATTATCTAATATTTATATTACTATAATCATGAATAATTCAAATCCGTGTCTAAAGGACATTATATTCACTCATTCTCTACCTCTCACTGTTCTATTTTTTTTATTTGTTCACGCTAACACTTTTTTTGCAGAGCTATATGTAAGTTTTATTGTTTGTATTTTTTGCAACATTCGATCTCTAAGCATTATTTTACTAATTCGATTTTAATTTAAATATTATTGTTTGATAATTAATGTTTTTATTTTTTGTAGACTTCAAATGTAAGTATATTTTACTAATTCGAATTTTAATTTTAATATTATCGTTTAATAATTAATATTTTTATTTTTTTTGCAGCCTTCAATGTAAGTATTTTTACTAATTTGAATTTTAGTTTTAATATTATTGTTTGATCATTAATATATTTATTTTTGTGCAGCTTTCAATATAATTATTTTTTACTAATTCGAATTTTAGTTTTAATATTATTTTTAGTTTTAATATTATTCTTTATTGATTATAATTGTATTGTAAATATAACAATTTATTTGGTAATAATTTTAGTAATTCCTTTCCAAGCTTTTTGAATTTTTTACTTTTTTTTAATGATTCTTTTTTTGCAGCTTTTTGTATTTCTTACTCTTTTTTTGTAGGTTTATTTATAAGTAAAAGATTTTGCAAATAGAACAATTATAACTCCATGAAAAATGATCATCTAAACATTGGATTGCAAAAGTTTTAAATTGAATCAAGCTTGAAGATTTTGATTATGTTTCCTAATAATTTTAGAATATTTTGCGTTAATAATTTATTTATCTTTTATTTTATTATGTAATTTACGTAATTTACTGTAATTTATAATATTTTATGTAACTCACAATTATTATTTTAATAAAATTCAGAATATTTTTATTTAATTTTATTCTAATTTTATTTGTGTTGTAACTTACGAAAGGAATATAATTCAGCTAAAATGATTTATTTGTATTCACACTTATTAAAAAAAATATTATTTATGTTCACACTTATTAAAAAATAATAATCGTTAAATTAAAAATTTTGTTCACACCTACTACTTAATATTTATTAATATTTAATCATAATTAATTTATTAAGTAAATATTAAATTCATAATTAATACATTAATAATAATATTTATATTTTTCTTATTCTTTCTTTTACGTCTACGATTTGATTTTACATAATTTACATTTATAAACTCTTGAATTAAAAATTTACTTGAAAAATTCAAATTATTAAATAAAGTATATTTTAATATCTTCTATTAATATTTCACTTTATTCCATATTTGTGTCCTATTATTTATTTATTTACTTTACCATATATATTTTAATAAATAATAGTATTAATATTAATTTGTATTAATCAACTCCTAGCATTACAATCTTTATATTTAACAGTTGTATATGCTATTATTTATTTATTTACCTCTTAATAATAGTATTAATATTAATTTGTATTAATCAGCTCCTTATTTATAGCATTACAATCTTTATACTATATTATATAATTCACATAACATTTGTATCAGATGGAATATGTTTTTTTTTTTTTTTTTTGTGTTTACATCATATGTGATCTCCATTATATTTTTTTGTTTTAACACCTATTAAAAAAAATTATCCTCAAATTAATTGTATATTTTCCTAACTAATATTCATAATATTTATTAAGAAATAATAATAATTATGCAGTAATATTTATAATTGTCAATTTCAGCATTTGTTTTATACGATTTGATTTGATTTATTTACATTTATAAACTCCTTAATTATAATAAATATTTATTTGAATAAATTCAAAATTATAAATATATTGTTTTTTAAACTCTCATATTATTAAATAATTTTAATTTTAAATAAAATGTAAATAAATTATTATAAATAAAATTTAAATAAATAATCATTTAAAAATTTCAGTTTTTAAAATTTTCATGATATTAATTATAAATAAAGTAAGAACATATTACTTAATTTATGATTTTTTGATTACGTATATTAATTTAAAAACAATTCATATATTAATGTATGAAAAATTATATATATATATATATATATATTGATTAATATCACTATGTTAATAAATATTAAATATAAATATTAATGTTAATTACAGAAAATTATAATTCTTGATTTATAATATAGGATAAAATATTCAATTAAATATTTAAAATCAATTCATAATTATAGTAATTATCTCTTTAAATCAATTCTAAATAATTAATATATCATCCTTATATTTTTTTGTTAATATTAATATAAATAACCCGTATAACCTTAATTAAGTCCACAAAATCCAAACATCCACTCCAAAAAAATCCGATCATTATTTTTACAACCCTTCATTAGTCCACAAAATCCAAACATCCATTCTACAAAATCCGATCATTATTTTTACAACACTTCATTTTCTTTAATGATAGAAACTTTAAATGTTCATTTTAATATATATTATTATGTAATACAATCAGAACATTATTTTTACAACTCTTCATTTTCCTTAATGATATAAACTTTAAATGTTTATTTCAATATATATTATTATGTAATACTATTTAATCATTTTCCTTAATGATATAAACTTTAAATGTTCATTTCAATATATATTATTATGTAATACTATTTAATTAAAATGTAGGTATTTAATTAATGTTTTGGATCATTTTTATTTATCATACTACATATATATATATGTAGACTTATTTTTCTTTAAGCAACAATTTATATAGTCATGTCATATTCTATTTATTGTATATAATTAACGAATTAATTAAATGTTTTTACATGATATATAGTTTTTGGAACTGTTTCGTATTAGGTTGGGGTGCCCGTTATGCTATTGCGGAATATGGATGCCTCTGTCGGACTAAGCAATGGTACTACAACTTGGTAATTATATTATCACCGCGAAAGTATTATGAGGAAATAATTTTAGGAAATAGTTTTTAATACTCGAATTGCTCTGACGCCCTTGGATACCAAATTCCAATTTGCTTTCCTACTAAGACAATTTCCGATTATGATATCGTATGCCATGACTATTAATAAGAGTTAATGTCAGTCGTTGAAAAAACGTTGGAATATTTTAGAAGAAACCAGTATTTGTGCACGATCAATTGTACTTTGCGTTGCCTAGAGTAACCAACACGACCGTGTTGAAGCTTCTGCTTTGTGATCAGCGTGGTCGGACGAATCGAACACCACTCTCACGAACACACTCGGAACCACGTCAGTCTAATGTTCAATCTTTCGATGTAGTGGTAAACCAGGAGATACATCATCATGGAGGACATCATGAAATTCCTGCAAAATAAAAAGAATAGAAAGACGTAGAGATGATAGATCGTCAGTGAGAAACGGATCGTTCTTGCATATCATTACCAACATCGGCTGCCCCCTCTGTCACTGCTTGTTTCACAAGGGGTAACTCCAATCGCTGATCCTCGACTGCACCAACCACATGCGTGCATCTACTAATGGGAAGAAAGTCCTCGGACTCTACCGAATCTTCATCCTTGGACTCCACCGAAGCCGGATCTTCCTCAGACTCCACCGAAGTCGACTCTTCCTCGGATTCCACCCAACTTGACGGTTCTGGCTTCTCGCCCTTATCACCAGTCACTACTTTCTCAGCCTCCATTCACGTGTGAATCAGCTCCTCTAACAGACGTTCAACCTTGCTCCAACTCCCGTGCTCGGTCTCAGCTCTGGGTCTCCTCTCATAAATGTCAGAAGCTTCATCCTTCTCGGAATAAAAGTCCCTATATCGACCATGGGGTCGATGACGACCAGTCCGACCTTCTCGGTATTCGCTGTCTCTCCGATACCCTGCATAATCACGATGAGGTCTCTCCTCTAGGGCGGTAAGTCGTTCACGCAACACCTTCATCTCCGAATTAATGAACTCCCTCATTTCAAAGCGCAAGGTCTCCATGATTAGTTTAATCTGAGGGTCATCCACCTCAGTCATCCTGCAAAAGTGTTAGAAACAATAAAAGAGCCCTCACCACTCTCGTGTATCACTCAAATTTTTGAATCCTCTCAGCACTCGTGTTTCTCTCAAATTCTCTCTCAAAGAATCGAAGTCAATGTTGGAAATCGATATCCCGGGGTCAACGGAATTGCGAAAACATGACCCCGATCAAAATCCCTTCGCCGGAAACCACCGCGAACCACCGTACGCGCCGGAGCCAGGCCGAACACATTACGCGGGGAAGCCCCCGCTCGCGTGCCCTAGCCAAGACCCCATACGGGGCTCGCGATCGCATGTAGCGATCGCATGGGGTTGCTCATGCAACCCCCTGGGGCTGTTCGTAACAGCCCCCGGCGGTGAGTCCGGCGACTCACCGCCACCGCCGAGGAGGGCGGTGCGCCCAGCGCACTCGCCGCGGCTCCAGCCGCGGCTGCCCGAGGATCGAACCTAGCTCAATCGCATGCCCCGGCGTCCAGCCGGGGCTCCTCCATGCGCGCCCGGCGATCGAGCCCTAGGGCTTCGATCGCCAACCCTCGGCGTCCAGCCGAGGGTTCTCGTGCGATCCCCACCGTATATCCGTCGATCGCGGTGGTCCGGTGGTCATCGACCACCACCACGCGTTCAACCCTCGGTCCGGGGTTCGTCCCTCGGATCTTCGTTCATATGCATATACGAATTAATTAATTAAAATCATATAGGGGGTTTTCATGATTTTTACCTTTGTTCTCGTTGTGCGGAGAAACGAGATCTTTGAAGACCTCTAGACCTTCCCGCGTATTCCTTGCACTCGTTCGAACGTCGTGTGGGCGACGATCCTCCGAACTCTATGGATCTCCTTCTCTCCTTTCTCTCTCTAGAATTGTGATCTTCAAGTTATGAGAATAGAGAAGACCATGTAGTGCTTTTATAGGCTACGTAGGGGATCTAAAGGAGGTGGAATATTGGGCTTCCAATAAAATTAATTAAATTGAGCCCAAGCCCAAGTCTATTAATTATTCTATGAATTATATTTATTTTCCACTATATAAATATAATTGCACTCCCAATATTATACTAAATTATATCAAATAATATTATCTCTCCGGTAATATTATTTATTCCGTGCGTTTAAGATAGAAATGTCCATGAATAAATTATATTTATTGCTAATTAATTTATTCATCTCTTGTATCCGAGAATAGTACCATTAAACTTTAATTATTATGCGGAACAAATCCACCTGCAGGGTTTACATAATAATTCCTTATGAACTCATCTCGAAGACATTATCAACCCTTATCGGGACACACTTTCCCGTCAAGAATTCACGGCATGTCATACATAAAATACCGTGACCCAACTTTACCGGTAATTGACCGGTTATTCTAATCAGTCAATTCCTTTGGAAAATCAAAGTCACTAATATTAAATGCACACACCCGCAATAATATCAGGGATTAAGAATAAAATACTCAGAGATTTAAATCGATTATCTAAGGCAATCCTAATCGATAAATCTCAAGCGATCCATCCAATACACCAAGTGTACAAGTATGATAAAATAATTAAGACAAATTATTTTCTCTCTCATACAACGACTATATCGATGGATTGGTCCTTGTCCATCTAGGTCGTGAGCAACTGTTCGATTATATACGAGTAACCGATAGTATGATCTTCCGTGTGACGTCGCACACCATACTAACTACAACGTATATAATCTAGGACTATAATTTGCATATATTTAATTATAAATAATTAAACGCAAATAATTGTTTATTTAATTAAATAGATTAATGGAAATGGATCGGGAGTTAATATCACTTAAATCTAGACATTAAGTATACAACTCCATCAGTCAACTCCACACGAACTACGACACCACAACAACGTTCGTCAGAAGGTACAAAGAAAGTGCTGAAAAATCGGAAATTTCAAAAAGAACACGGAAAACGCAAAGATGACTCTATACGATGCCCGAAACCCTAGGAAACAATCGACAAAATTATGGACTTTTTTTTTGCACGATGAACAGTAATATTTTTCGAGAAATATAATTTTTTTATTATTACATTTTTTTTTTGTATTTTTTTTAAAGAAGAAAAAACGAAAGAAAGAAACAAGGTTACGTAATTGAAAAATTAAGAACCCTAACTTGGGCTCTAATACCAACTGATACGTGATGGAGTTGTATACTTAATATCTAGATTTAAGTAACGTAAACTCCCAGTACATAGCCTTTAATCTATTTAAATAAATAAACAATCATTTGCCTTTAATTATTTATAATTAAATATATGCAAATTATAGTCTTGGATTATATACGTTGTAGTTAGTATGGTATGCGACGTCACACGGAAGATCATACTATCGGTTACTCGTATATTGATCAAACAGTAGCTCACGACCTAGATGGACAGGGACCAATCAATCGGTATAGTCGTTGTATGAGAGAGAAAATAATTGGTCTTAATTATTTTATCATACTTGTACACTTGGTGTATTGAGCGGATCGCTTGAGATTTATCGATTAGGATTGCCTTAGATAATCGATTTAAGTCTCAGTGTATTTTATTCTTAATCCCTAATATTATTGCGGGTTGTTTTTGTTGTTTTTGTACTTGTCTGTAGTATTTGCTGGTAATAGAGGGTTTTGGTAAACAACACAAAATGGTAAATTTGTTATAGGTAAGCTAGCAAGAGGATTAAGTTATAGCAGAAATCATAAGTAGAACATGGATGCTTAAGGCACCTCTTTATTCATATATTCATACTTAGAATTCATAATTAAAATACAAGGTTTGCATGTCCCATTTTCCTCTCTCATACCCTCTATTTATAATACTCTATGCATGGCTGAATTATGCCACCTAATGCCCACATATCGGCTTCTTATTGGACCTCCAGTCCACTATTATGATGCATTAAATACCCACTAATTTCCCTTAGTGCTTAATCTGTGCCTTTCCCCGTGAGGTTCCAGCTCATTGACTGGTGTCCATGAAGTCTTCCCAGGCGATTTCCCTGTGAAAGAAGTCTGACTCTACCGTGCAATCTCTACTGTCCGAGCTCCTCGTCTTCTTCTCTGGTACGCTTTCCAAGGTCTTTATACCTGTCTTGGCTGACTTTCTCTTTTGATGACTGTTGGAGTAGTATACTTAATGTCTAGATTTGAGTATTCTGAACTCCTTGTACACTTTCATTTACCTATTAAATACAAACATTCATTTGCTTTTAATTATTGTTAATTAAATACATGCAAATTATAGTCCTGGATTAGATACGTTGTAGTTAGTATGGTGTGCGACGTCACACAGAAGATCATACTATCGGTTACTCGTATTTAATCGAACAGATGCTCACGACCTAGATGGACACGGACCAATCCATCGGTATAGTCGTTGTGTGAGAGAGAAAATAATTTGTCTTAATTATTTTATCACACTTGTACACTTGGTGTATTGAGCGGATCGATTGAGACTCATCAATTAGGTTTGCTCGGCGATAATTGATTTGAGACTCAGTGTATTTTATTCTTAATCCCCGATACAATTGCGGGTGTGTATATTTAGTATAAGTGACTTTGATTTACCAAAGGAATTGACCGGTTTAATTATTGGGTCAATTACCGGTTAAGTTGGGTCACTATATTTTATATATGGCATGCCGTGAATTCTTGACGGGACAGTGTATCCCGGAAGGGTTGATAATATCCCCGAGATGAGCTCATAAGGATTTATTATGTAAACCTCGCGAGTGGATTTAATTCCGCATAATAAATAAGGTTGAGTGGTACTAGTCTTGGATAAAAGAGATGAATAAATTTATTAAGCAATAAATAAATTTTATTCATGGATATTTATATCTTAAATACACGGAATAAATAATACTACCGGAGAAATATTATTTGGATATAATATGGTTTAATATTGGGAGTGCAATTAATTTATATAGTGAAAAATAAATTAATTAATATTGATAAGGATTAATGGACTTGGGCAGTTGGCTCAATTTAATCTTCAATATTGGAAGCCCAATATTCCACCTCCTTTAGATCCCCTACGTAGCCTATAAAAGCACTACATGGCCTTCATAATAGACAAGACAAGATAATCATACTTGATTAGTCTAGAGAGTTGAAGGAGATCCATAGGAGTTCGATAGATCGTCGCCCACCCGACGTTCGAACGGAGTGCAAGGAATACGTGGGAAGATTCAAAGGTCATCTTGATTTCGTTTCTCCGAACAACGAATCGAAAGGTAAAAATCTAAACGCCCTTGATTTATTCGGTTTTTGGTTTATCGAGAATACCGTAGAACGCAAGATCCGAAGGATCGAACCCGGATTAGACGAACGACCACGCGGTGGTGGCGAAGCCACCGGACCGCATGGCATCGCACGCCTAGGGTTCGGCGGCGAAGAGGAGCCCTCGGCTTCGGCCGAGGGGGCGATCGCTGGACGCGATCGCCGGCGGTGGCGGGCTGGTGCCGCCACCTCCCCACCGCGACGGTGGGGGCTCCTCCACGGCGGGCAGCAGGTCGCCGGACCTGCTGCCGGGGGCTGCCGGATGCACCCCCATCGAACGCGATGTTCGATCGCGTGAGCGGCGGCTCACGGGGGTTCGGCCGGGGGCGGGCTGTGCGTCTTCGGGCGCATGGTCTCCGAAGGTCGGACTCCGGCGGATGATTCGATGTTCATGTGATCTCCGGCGAAGGTTTTCGGTCGGGTTATTGTTTCCGCAAATTTAAATAGCCCGGGATATCGAATTCCAACAATTGGTATCAGAGCGTGGTTTACGTTCGCGGTATTTTCGATAAAAATTGTTCTACCTTGCAGGGTTCCGACTATTATGGCTTGATGATTATTCGTTTAATTATTTTGTCATGTGATTGTTGGTTTAATTAAACTCTCGGACATGTCGAGATTCGTTTTTGGTGGTGAATGCTTGTAATAGTAAAAATTCGGGGGTTGACCGAATTTAGGATTTATTATTACGTTCTACGTTTTTCCGGAAATTGTATAGGGTCGATTTCATGTATAGAATCGATACCGGAATTGTAATTTAGATTTTGTAAATTTATTTTGCGTTGGATCGATGCCGAAACGACCGCCGGAGAAGACGCGTGACGAAGGAGATGATCGTGAGGGTAACGGGACAAGGATCGACCATCCCCATGGTCGATCCCATGAGGATCGATCGATCCATGCATGGAGGCGCCGCCGGCGATGGTGGCCGGCCACCTCCTAGGCGTGGGTCGAGGGTGGTCCGGGGATCCCCACCCCGGGCTATCCCGGTCCGGAGATTTACTTTCCTAATTGGTTCGGATTTTTCCTATTTGAGTATTCCTATTTTTGGGAACTCTCATGGATTAGGAAAAAAATCAATTTGGAATTGATTAGGATTCCTAAATTGATTATTTCTATTTTATGGAAATATTCATGGATTAGGAATCTAATTAATATGGAAAGTAGAAGAGTTCTAAGTTATTTTATTTCCTTATTTCATTATGGAAATCATCTAGAATATTCCAAGTGGGTCTTGGATAGATTATTCTAGAGATTTAGTGAAGTAGAAAAGGAAGATAAAATAAATAAAAATATTAATAATATTTAATTTTATTTTTGATTTATTCGATTGACTTAATTATTTTTAATTAAGTATCTTTTGGATTTATTAAAAATAAATGGATTTAAATATTGGAAATTAATATTCTCGTCACATGGAGCATTCAAGAACGAAGACTAAAGACTAGAAGATGCGTACGGAGATGGAGTAAAGCCATAATAGTCGGAAAATAATATTCTAGTAATTATTTTGACTATGTGATAATACTATGTGCTTTATTACATGTATGCATGCTATGTGTGTTTACTTTTATGCACTAGATAGCGTATCCCTTTATTGTAAAAAGCTAAGTGGGAGAGGGTATGGAAACATACCCATGGTCTCCATTGCTGCTCTCTTGGTGACTTTTATAAACTTTAAAAGTTTATATAGATAAGTTATTGGAGGAGAGTTCTTGTAATTCCTCTTACGAGAAACATTGATTAAGTTTATCAAACAATGCCTAATTTGTCTTTCCAAAGCTGATTTCAAGTCGACTCATTCTCACCCCGGGGAGTGGAATGGAGCCAAAGCCACTTGTTCATGTCGAGGACACAAATTAGAGGCAGTCGTACCATTCTTTGATAGATGGATTGATTGTCTGCTCGGCTCCCTCATTTATGAGAGATAGGGTTGTTCGCATGGTGAATCACTGGTTAGAAACTTCGAGTTTCACTTATGATTCTCCGCGTCTTGATTTGCAAAATCAAATGGGTCAAGTAATTGGATTTCAATTGTATAAGTCTTTTGGTATGGTAAACGTCCACACTATCGTGGCTTGCTGTATCGAATGGGACTTTAGATCGATTGATGTAGACAGTTATAGAAGGGAGTGAAGGATCCGTGTGTCAACGTAAACGTCCACACTATCGTGGCTTGCGGTGATATGCGAGTCTCAAACAAACTTCTTAGTACTGAGTAATGGTTAACACTTAGGTATGCTTCATAGTATTCCTCCCATCGAGGTAACGCTATTGATGATGTACGACCGAATGAAATCTAATTGCTAAATCATTTGGGTGGGTAAACGTCCACACTATCGTGGCTTGCCTTACCTGATGGGATTTTAGATGTGATTAGTGATTTAATGATATTATTTAAGGGAGATAATATCGGATATTAAATTGTTTGTTTGTTTTATGTGCTTATAGGTTAGGAATGACTGTGACCCCACTTTGTGATATACTTAAAGATGAAAACTCACTGGTTCCATATAGTACTGATTGGAAAAGAAATCTGGACACTGTCCAGACTGTTGAGCCTTCTGAATCCACTGATGACCCAACTCATGAGGACATTTGGAATGACCTCAGAATGATGTTGAGACATAGCGTGGAAGCCGGACAAGAAGTGATTGACATACTCTATAAATTCAGTCCTCTTGAGGAGTCGCTTAAAAACGATTTCAAAAGAGCTGAACTTATAAGTATGATCAGAAAATCACAAGCTCTTGTGGCTAATATGGAAGTGCAAGCAAAGAAGCCCAGTGGTTCCAAACCACGGAATGGGAAGAGCAAGCCGCGAGGCAAGTGCTATCGATGCAAGCAGTCTGGGCACTGGAGGTCTGATTGTCCTCTCATCAAAGGTACGAAATTTTCCTTAGTCACTGAAACATTATCAGTGGTGTTATCTACCAGCACCTGGTGTGTAGATACGGGGGCCACTGATCATGTCTGCAATTCATTGCAGGGGTTCCAGGAAACCCGGAGACTTAGAGAGGGAGAGATCGTGGTCTACATGGGCAATGCCGCGAGGGTGGCGGCTGTTGCAGTGGGAGACGTTCACTTACGCTTCAGTAGTGATAGGATTTTAGTTTTACATAATTGTCTTTATGTACCCAACTTTAGAAAGAATTTAATTTCGGTTTCTAAACTTATTATGAATGGATATTCTGTCTCTTTTGACCACTCGGTGATCATAAGAAGAAACAGTGAGATTATCTGTTCTGGTACATTGGTGGACGATTTGTATGTGCTAAATCCTAAGTCTAACACGATGCAACTAACCGAGAGTAATAACACATCTACGAACACCAATAAGAGAAAGGAACCTTCTAGGATGAATCAATTATACTTGTGGCACTTAAGGCTAGGTCATATTAACTCAAATAGAATTCAAAGGTTGAAAGATGATGGTCTCATCAGTGGTGTTGAAGGAGAGGACCTTCCAACTTGTGAATCCTGTTTAGAGGGAAAAATGACCAAGCGTTCTTTTTCTGGTAAAGGACGAAGGGCTGAACAAGTATTGGATTTGATTCACTCTGATGTATGCGGACCTATGTCTACCCAGGCAAAGGGAGGGTACGAGTATTTCATCACTTTCACTGATGATTACTCAAGGTATGGATTTGTATACCTGATGCGCCGCAAGAGCGAATCCTTTGACAAGTTCAAAGAGTTCAAGGCTCTTGTGGAGAACCTTCAAGGTAAATCCATTAAATGCCTGCGATCTGATCGCGGAGGCGAGTACCTGTCTGGAGAATTCAAGGCATACTTGGCAGAGAATGGGATTGATTCCCAAATGACATCACCATATACTCCCCAGCAAAATGGTGTGTCAGAAAGAAGGAATAGGACTCTTATGGAAATGGTGCGATCAATGATGAGTTACTCGGACTTACCTATCATGTTCTGGGGATATGCCTTAGAAACAGCGGCGCACATTCTGAACTTGGTTCCATCTAAAACGGTTCCTTCAACACCCATGGAACGATGGAGCGGGCGCAAGCCTAGCTTGAGACACGTTCGGATCTGGGGGTGCCCTGCACATGTGTTGAAGGTAGGTGCCGATAAATTAGAACCTCGTACTGAAGTGCGGTTGTTTATAGGATATCCTAGAGGAACTAAAGGTGGCATGTTCTATAGTCCTAAGGACCAGAAGATCGTTATAAGTACTAACGCTCGGTTCTTGGAGGAAGACTATGTCATGGACCACAAGCCCAAGAGTGACATAATGCTTGATGAATTGAGAGGTAACACTGAAGACCTAGACACAGCCGAACCGAGTATAGATACACCACTAGAATCTGCACCTGACACTGTCACTGTTAATACACCGGAACGCCGTCGTAGTGGGAGGGTTGTTAAGCAACCAGACCGATGGATTGGACTGGGTGAGTCTTCGGACTCTGGACCTGGAGTTCATGAAATCGATCCCTGGACCTATGATGAGGCGGTACAAGATATAGATGCGCCTTCTTGGAAGAAAGCGATGAAATCCGAAATTGAATCTATGGATTCTAATAAAGTCTGGGATCTTGTAGAACCACCAAGCGGCGTAAAGCCAATTGGGTGTAAATGGGTCTACAAGAGAAAGAGAGGATCTGACGGAAAGGTTGAAACCTTTAAAGCTCGGCTTGTTGCGAAAGGATATACTCAGAAAGAGGGAATCGATTATGAGGAGACCTTCTCGCCGGTAGCCAAGATAAAGTCGATCCGGATTCTCTTATCCATAGCAGCTCATATGGATTATGAGGTGTGGCAAATGGATGTCAAGACAGCTTTCCTAAATGGAAGTCTTGACGAGACGATTTATATGAAACAACCAGAAGGATTCATTGCTAAGGGGCGAGATCATCTAGTGTGCAAGCTTAATCGATCCATTTATGGATTGAAACAAGCCTCGAGATCGTGGAACCTGCGGTTTGACGAAGTAGTCCAATCTTTTGGATTTAGTCAAAGCATGGACGAATCGTGTGTGTATTGGAAACGTGATGGGAAGAAGGTGGTGTTTCTCGTGCTTTATGTAGACGACATTCTTCTCATTGGCAACAGTGTGAAAATGTTATCAGACATAAAGGGATGGTTGTCTAGACAATTCGATATGAAAGATTTGGGAGAAGTCGGGCATGTTCTAGGGATCAAGTTTATAAGGGATCGCCGGAATAGAACATTGTACCTATCCGAGCAATCTTACATAGACACGATTCTGGCTCGTTTTAACATGCAAGATTCCAAGAAGGGTGAACTACCCTTCAGTAAAGGAACTTATCTTTCTAAGGAGATGTGTCCTCAGACACAAAAGGAGAAAGATGAAATGAAAGCAGTTCCCTACGCTTCGGCTGTGGGAAGCTTAATGTATGCAATGTTATGTACGAAGCCTGATATCTGCTATGCAGTTGGCGTAGTAGCGAGATATCAGAGTAACCCTGGAAAGGCTCATTGGACTGCCGTAAAGAGCATTTTCAAGTATTTGCGAAATACGAGGGATTATGTTCTGAGTTACGGAGCAGACAATCTGATTCCTTTGGGTTATACGGATTCGGATTTCCAAGCTGATAAGGACCGGCGAAAGTCGACATCAGGCTATGTGTACACTTTGGGAGGTGGAGCCGTATCATGGAGGAGTGTTAAGCAAAAGTGCATTTCGGACTCTACCATGGAAGATGAATATGTTGCAGCCTCAGAGGCAGCGAAAGAGTCAGTTTGGTTCCTTAATTTCCTCCAGGACTTAGATGTGATTCCGAGTTTGCCCAGAGCTATGACAATTTATTGTGATAATAGCGGTGCAGTGGCAAACAGTAAGGAACCACGGTCCCATAGTGCTTCGAAACACATAGAGCGCAAGTACCACCTGATTCGAGTTATCGTCAAGAGGGGCGATGCGATAGCCACCAAGATAGCTTCGGAGGACAACCTAGCGGACCCTTTCACCAAGATACTTCCTAAGGAAGTATATTTCAAGCACTTGGAGGGTTTGGGAGTCAGAAGTTTGGAGGATAAGACTAGACCTTAGTATAAGTGGGAGATTGTTGGAGTAGTATACTTAATGTCTAGATTTGAGTATTCTGAACTCCTTGTACACTTTCATTTACCTATTAAATACGAACATTCATTTGCTTTTAATTATTGTTAATTAAATACATGCAAATTATAGTCCTGGATTAGATACGTTGTAGTTAGTATGGTGTGCGACGTCACACAGAAGATCATACTATCGGTTACTCGTATTTAATCGAACAGATGCTCACGACCTAGATGGACACGGACCAATCCATCGGTATAGTCGTTGTGTGAGAGAGAAAATAATTTGTCTTAATTATTTTATCACACTTGTACACTTGGTGTATTGAGCGGATCGATTGAGACTCATCAATTAGGTTTGCTCGGCGATAATTGATTTGAGACTCAGTGTATTTTATTCTTAATCCCCGATACAATTGCGGGTGTGTATATTTAGTATAAGTGACTTTGATTTACCAAAGGAATTGACCGGTTTAATTATTGGGTCAATTACCGGTTAAGTTGGGTCACTATATTTTATATATGGCATGCCGTGAATTCTTGACGGGACAGTGTATCCCGGAAGGGTTGATAATATCCCCGAGATGAGCTCATAAGGATTTATTATGTAAACCTCGCGAGTGGATTTAATTCCGCATAATAAATAAGGTTGAGTGGTACTAGTCTCGGATAAAAGAGATGAATAAATTTATTAAGCAATAAATAAATTTTATTCATGGATATTTATATCTTAAATACACGGAATAAATAATACTACCGGAGAAATATTATTTGGATATAATATGGTTTAATATTGGGAGTGCAATTAATTTATATAGTGAAAAATAAATTAATTAATATTGATAAGGATTAATGGACTTGGGCAGTGGGCTCAATTTAATCTTCAATATTGGAAGCCCAATATTCCACCTCCTTTAGATCCCCTACGTAGCCTATAAAAGCACTACATGGCCTTCATAATAGACAAGACAAGATAATCATACTTGATTAGTCTAGAGAGTTGAAGGAGATCCATAGGAGTTCGATAGATCGTCGCCCACCCGACGTTCGAACGGAGTGCAAGGAATACGTGGGAAGATTCAAAGGTCATCTTGATTTCGTTTCTCCGAACAACGAATCGAAAGGTAAAAATCTAAACGCCCTTGATTTATTCGGTTTTTGGTTTATCGAGAATACCGTAGAACGCAAGATCCGAAGGATCGAACCCGGATTAGACGAACGACCACGCGGTGGTGGCGAAGCCACCGGACCGCGTGGCATCGCACGCCTAGAGTTCGGCGGCGAAGAGGAGCCCTCGGCTTCGGCCGAGGGGGCGATCGCTGGACGCGATCGCCGGCGGTGGCGGGCTGGTGCCGCCACCTCCCCACCGCGACGGTGGGGGCTCCTCCACGGCGGGCAGCAGGTCGCCGGACCTGCTGCCGGGGGCTGCCGGATGCACCCCCATCGAACACGATGTTCGATCGCGTGAGCGGCGGCTCGCGGGGGTTCGGCCGGGGGCGGGCTGTGCGTCTTCGGGCGCTTGGTCTCCGAAGGTCGGACTCCGACGGATGAGTCGATGTTCATGTGATCTCCGGCGAAGGTTTTCGGTCGGGTTATTGTTTCCGCAAATTTAAATAGCCCGGGATATCGAATTCCAACAATGACGTGGCCCTTTGATTCGTGACACGTGTCGGTGACCGTTTTCTTGGGTATAACATAGGCCCCCAGGAAAATTAGAGTTTCCAACTCTAATTTCCCTGAAGTTTATGGTGGTCTTCCTCGGTTGACTTCGTCTTGGAAATAGTATTCTAACTTTTTGTTGGTGGTTGAGACTTCATTTAATTCTGAATTTTACGCCTTTAAAGGCTCTTCTGATCTGGAGTTGGCTTCATATCATGGCTTTTACTTGGAATAGAGATGTGTACCCGAATCAAATAACCAGCTTTTCTTCTCGGATTAGGAATCGGTCGATGAAAACTAAGCTGCCTCTTTCTTTGTCTTTTTCTCAGAAGTTTCCGGAGCTCGATGGACAGGATGTTGCTTTGGTAGATGCTTTCGAACGGGTCTGGACAGTTAAAGTGGAGAAGGATGGTCGACGCCTCAATCTGAGTGATGGTTGGAACAAATTCTGTGAACGCCATCTTGCCTCGGTGGGCGTAACCATCTTTCTTGAGTTGCGTGGGCAAAAGTCTTTCAATATCGGAGTATTTGGAAGGGATGGAGAGGAGATCATTGATCTGGGAACTGATTCTGAAGATAGCTCGATCAATTCCGAACCTGAAAATCTTCCTGTAAAAGATGATTGGGGATATACTTCCCCGTGAGATCTATCCAAAATATAGAAAATTTGTATTTTCTTCGTAAAATAAGGTTTCCTGGGCTTATTCTCCAGGTTTTATTTCCCAGGATTCTTTCCCGGTGAAATGAATAAGTGTTGTTGTCTTTGAAGGACTCTTTATATTCGTAAATCGTGATAAGTATCAGAAAACTTATCTTCTTAATAAATCAATAATTTTGATAAATAAATAAATAATAAAAGAATGTAGAAAAAGGATTTCTTCTTAACCTGACCTTTGTCAGTAAATATTTGCCACGTGGCATTATCCTGGCCAAGTATTCTAGGTTTTACGGGGTAGTGGGAGGACACTTGAGTACGTTTTTCATCGGTAACCGCCCTCCCTTCCCCTTCCTTGATCTCAACCGTTGATCAATTCATGAGGCAGGGTTAACTTTCAAAACACATTAACCCTTTTCAAATTTCAAAACTTCACAACTCCCTTCGATTCCCAGATCTAGAAATCGGTAAGAATTTCTTTCTCTCTGCAATTTTTACTGTGTAAATTTGTTTAATTTGTAGTGTAAATTTCCTTCTACAACCCCCATCATCATGCCAAAATACACGAGAGTCGTTCGCCCCAAAGTGGTTGAAGAGCCCCACGTCTTGCTCGCTCGTCAGTATAAAGAATTTATGGACAAGGCGGAACCGGCCTTACCGGAATTCCGACTGGACGAACTAGACGCGGCCCATCCCTACGTTCCCGTTGTGAGGACCATCAATGCGGTTCAAACAGACCCAAACCACCAGGAGTGGGGTGCGCACGGCCGAGATAGCACGGTGACGGCGGACGAACTCACCGACTGGAGGGATGACTGGCGGATTCCCTTCAACGTGCATTTGCATGCGCCAGAAGAGGGAGAATCCGCCTGCTGTCCACCTCCAGGCATGGTGGCCATTGGCGTCGACGCGATGGAGCAAGGTCTGCGGTTTCCCCTACATCCTTCAATTTCAGGCCTGTTGAACCGGTGGGGTGTGGCTCCTCATCAGATTCATCCGAATGGGTGGGCTCAGTTGTACGGGGTTTTGACGGTTCTAGGACAAGTGGGATTCTCTCGACCCCTCACGGGGGATGAATTCCATTTGTTCTTTAGCCCGGTCAATTTTCAGAAAGGGTTGTTGGGTGATTACACAGTTCGTTGCAGGAAAAATATGGTGAAAATAAAAGAACCGGAAGTTAAGGATCCTACTTGTTGGGATCGATGGTTCTATGTCTCGGGGAGATGGAGAACTCAGACCCGAGAAGGAGAAATTGAAATTCCTTTAACTTATGGCGTTAAGGATGAAAGTAAGTAAGTTATACTTTTGAGTTTTTACAGTTTTGACTGATCTAAAATTGTTTTTATGTTTGTAGGTGCCCGGATCTCCAAAACTGACTATAACATCCCGTAGGATTTGGCTACAGCGAATCTTTTGGCCCAGTGCATTCCTACTACCGAGAGGGACTCAGTGTATCTTAACGAAGACAGTATTCGTGACGCAGCAGGCTTGTTCTGTCCTCCGTTCGTTGAAGACAAACCTTGTTTTGGTAAAGTTCTGTGCTTTTCACAGTTTTCAATTTATCTTATTTCCTGGGGGCATATCCCCTGGGGAAATCTCATTAATTTTGTCGGGTGTAATACTTTTACTTTCCCGGTGCAGAATTTTTCTCTACCGTGTTTGACGTGAAACCCCCAAATATGGCGGATAACAGGCTGTTCGAAAGACTTGAACTTGTGGATCCATCCGAGACGGGGAAAGCCCGTAAATCAAAAACCAGTTCAACCAGCATAGGTGGCCGAGGATCTGTAAAGACTCGGGGTGGGGCAGTAGTGTTGGGATATGTCCTTCGATCCTACGTGTGCAATCGATAAAGTCATAAGGTCGTCTATGGATGTTAAATGATTATTCGATAATATTAATTGTTGGGAACAATATAATATTGATCGATAAATCATACCTACAGGGTCACACATGAGTCGGAATTAAGTTGCTTGTTATATTGATTTAGAATCAATACGTATGGATTTTCACATGCATGGGATGCATGGCATGCATGAGATGCATGTCACATGGTGTGACATGGCATGCCAAACAAGCAAGGGGACCACATCTAATGCCATTTGGCATGGTGATGTGGAAATGACCCTTCACCTCCCCATTATCCACCATTACTTGTGCATTATGATGCACATTAAGGTGGGGGTTACAAGGGAGGTTAATGGTGATCAATATAGTGATGAAAACATGTGTTTTCACATCACTTTTTGATCAGCCACGAAATTCCACACAACAAGAGAGAAAAGAGTGAGAGAATCACTCAAGAACAAGCAAGCAAGTTCAATTCCGGGTTCGTGTGCAACACGTAGAGGCCGGGCCATTTGTGCGGCTTCAACATCCGGGCGATCTAGACAAGAGGAGTGACGAGGTCATTCACAAGGAGAGCTTCGAGAGGCTGATCCATTTGAGGTGGTTCAATCGACTCAACACCACCTCAACGACATCAACAAATCACTTCGTCGCCATAAGTAAGTAATCGTTGAACCTTATATATATATATTGGATGTGTATATATATATATATATATATGTTTATATGTGTTCTTATACACATTAAGTGTGCACTAAGATCATGGCATAGTAGATCTATTGCTTTACACGCTTCCGCACACACGGTATATCGATCAGATCGGTATACCGGTACCTACAATTGGTATCAGAGCCTAGGGCTCGTGCACACTTTTGTGATGGACACAAGAAGTTTAATCAACATAATTGGATTAATTGTTTAATTGTGATTACTCCCTCCATCCCTCTATACAACGCATAGAGAAATTTTTACGTAGATTAAGAAAAAGTGATTTTTTGTGTATTTAATAATATAAAGTGAGGGTATAATAGGTATTGATGTGTAAGTAATAAAGTAGGTGGTTGAAAAAGTAGTGGTATAAGAGTAAATAAATGTGTATTGGGAGGATAAAATTGTGAAAAGACATTCCATTTATGGAATGTGCACTGTTTTAAGGGATGGACTAATAAGGAAAGTATGCATTGTTTTAAGGGAAAGAGGGAGTATGTGATTAGATGTAAGGCCGGCCACCGTTAGTGGTCGGGTGAATGAAATTGTCTTTTTTTACGTACGATTGGCCATAGTTTTGGAGGGCTGCGTCCCTTGGAATCTTTTGTAATAGATAGGTTTTTTCTATTCAAAATGTATTGTTCAATGTGTAAGCAATGGATTCAATCCATGGATCGACATTGGATATCGGCTCTCCGGCGAAAACGAGAAGAAACGAAGCAAAACGAAGCAAAGCGGACAAAACCGGGCTGCTGGAGCCAAACGGCGGGCGCCGTTGTAGCTCCAGCGGGCGCTGTTTTGTTTCGGCGGGCGCTGTTTCGGAAACGGCGACCGCCGAATGGTCTGATTCTTGGCAGATTGTTCCGTGCCCTTTCGGCGGGCGCCGTTTTGGAAACGGCGACCGCCGGTGGTGTCCAGCGATCGCCGGTTGTGAAACAGCGGGCGCTGGTCGTGGTTTTTTGGGTACGGACTTGGTTTGACCAAAATCGGCGGGCGCGGAACTGAAACGGCGAGCGTGGACCAGTCCAGAAGATGTGCAAGGCCTATTTTATTGCTTTTAATCTTTTCGTTTGAGAGTTGTGAGGTTCTAGGGGCCTTTCGATTTCGTATTTAATTGCTTTGCTAGTTATAGGATGTTTTATGTTATAAATGTTCAACTTACATATAAACACCTATGCATGCAAGTTCCCAAAATAATGAGTATAATTTCTTGTCCAAAAACATCACACTCATGAAGCCCTCGATCATAAGTTGGTAGGTCCGCCTCAGCGGGGTACTACTTGTTATCTTGGGATAAGTGGGAGTAAGGGTTAGACCCTTACACGTGAGTTTGGTTTTCTCATCGATAGATCCACTACAGGCGTGGCTATCGAGACATGAGATGAGAATGGGACTCTCATCGACCGAGAGTGACATTGGATGTCTACCTATCTTAGACTTCTTAAGTGCGGACTCAGTCGGCTTAAGAATTTGCAAGATGAGGGTCTTGGGATTGTTTTGTTCAAGGGAACAAAGATATTAGATATCGATTGAACAAAATGAAATAAATAAGTAGCTTGTTAGACAACCTTATTTGTTTACCGCTTTGTGAATGTTTACATACTTTATTTATCTTTCTTTTGTAGTTTATCATGTTAATTTCAACTCGATTCAAGTTTGGTTCAATTCTTGATTATGAAAAATTGAACAACATAAATTTTCTTGATTCACAACGTAATTTGAGGATGGTCCTCAAAAACGAAGACAATGAAAATGTGTTAGATAACCACATCCTAAGATATCATTGAACAACTCAATAGCATGTTCGGGGAATATGCTAAGATTGAGCGGTTCGGTATGACCAGGGTCATCGCTTCAGCTAGACTGGAAAAATGGAAATCTATGGAATCACAGTGCAACAAATGATTGGATTATTTGCTTCAAGTGACCGCCTAGATTTTTCCTATGATGATTATTTGGCAACCGATTTCATACTTCAATCTCATGATGGTTATAATGCCTTTAGGCTAAAATTTCCATATGAATGGTTTGAAGAAATCGCTTCGTGAGCTCCACGGGATGCTCAAGGCTGCTGAGCCGGCGATAGATAAGGACCCTAAGAGGGAAATTCTTATGATATGGGATATGGTATTCAAAAGAGCATGGGCAAGAAGGCTACTAGGGTTCCTAGGGAATCTCAATGCGTCTACTGCAAAAGTGTTGGACACTACTTGCAAACATATAAAAGTTCATATTTTATTCAATTTCAAAACAAATGCCTAATTTGTCTTTCATTTGATGGATTATAAGGTTAGGATTATTTACACCTCGGGGAGTGATTTAATCCAAAACACGTAAGTTCATCAATGACACAAATTAGAGACTTTCGAGTCATTGGATGGCGTGAAACGATTGTATGGTTGGCTCCCTCATATTTTATGAGAGATAGGGCTTCAATTGCATGATAATATCGCTGGTTAGAAAAATTCGATTTTTCACTTACGATTTATCACGTTTTTGACATTGAGATAATTTTGAATGGAAAATTTGAATGAGACTCAATTATTGAGAATAATTGAATTTGCCCAAAGTTCAAAGAAGATGTGAAGAACGGGGTTGCTTCATCTTCAAGTATTAATGATATAGACATTAAAATTCACAAATTCTACTTCTTGGGTATTGGATGCCAAATGTGGTTCTCACATTTGTATGTGGAGGAACTACATAGAAGTGTAAGTTTGGTGAGTAGAGATGTCGATCTACGGGCGAGAAATGAAGCGAATGTCGCTGCATTAGCCGCATGATCATATGATGTTGTTTTGCCTTAGGGCCCTGTTTTAGTATTATAACTATGTAATTTCGTACCTTCAATAAACAATGAATATTGGTTCAGTATTGGATACTGATGGATTAGTTTTTCACTATTAAATAGTTTGGTAACTATTTTAATTGTGAATTATTCTTTGTTCTGGTACGATTATTACATTATTTATGTATACTTTAAAGTGAACAAATCATATATAACATTAACACCAAAGGCTGAATCGAATAAGTCTCAATGAGACATAACTGTAACATTGTTGATTATATCAAAATCTAAACATGTAACGAATCTTCTTTTAGAAGGCATTCTAGAATCATTTGACTTGGAGTCATTTGATACATGTGAATGATGTTTGATGAAAAAAAATTAACAATGTCATCTTTCTTGGAGAAAGGAGAACATGTGAGTGATTAATTAGGGATGATCCATACTGATGTATGTGGAACCTATTAGTTCACAAGCACATGAAGGTTATGTTTCGGAAAAGAGAAAACAAACTATATTAGATATAGTTCGACCATTCGTTGAGAGGTCTAAATGAACTACTGGTCTCTTTTGAAAATACACAATTCTTGACTTCAACTTATACACTGAATAGGACGCTGTCAAAAGCTGTTGATAAGACACCATACTAGGTATGGAAAGGGAGGGTCCCTAAATTGTTTTCATCAAAATTTGAGGTTCTAAAAGCTTCTCTGACGAGATTTATCTCTATAGAGCTTAAACTCAAATGGGATAAAAGTTTCTTTATGGTATCCATAAGAAACTCGAGGGTACAACTTCTACGATCTATATGAGAACAATATTTTGTTGCTCGAGATAGTGAGTTTCTTGAAAAGAGTTATCTTTCCTAGAAATTCAGTGGGAGCTCGGTTGTCTTGAACGAGATTCAAGTGAAACAACCAATGATGAATACTCAAGACTGGGTTGAGAGTATTCTTATGGTTTTGGAAGCCATACCAGCCCTCGTAGGTCCGAAAGGCATAAATCTATCTCTTTTATTCAAATACTTAGATATTGTGACCAATGAGAGATATGAATTCATGCTTTTGGAAAGCGGTGAACCTTCGACCTAATTCCAAGCTATGACGAGTCCAGCTACTAAAAAATTGGCATGGTGCCATGAAATCTGAGATGATATCAATATCTGATAATCAAGTTTGGAACTTGATATATTTGCATCACGGGGTTAAACCCAATGAATGCTAATAGATCTTTAAGATCTAAACAGACAGATGGAAAACCTAGGGTTTTCAAAGCAATGTTGATGGTAAAAGTTTTATTCACGAGGTGGATTATGGAAAAACTTTCACCAATTGCTTTGATTAAATCATTCAGATTATCTTAGCCATTACTACTCATCTTGATAATGAGTTATGGTAATATTGGATGTTAAAACTAACTTCTTGAATTGGATTCTAGAAGAGAATGTGTTTTGACACAACCAAAGAGTTTTATCGATCCTAATAAGGCTGAGAAATTATGAAATCTTATAATTCCATTTATGGAATAAAGCAAAGCATATCGGAGTAGCAATCTTCAGTTCAATGAATCCATACTGGGTTTTGGATTTCAGAGGAACTCGGAAGAGTCTTGTTTTACAAGAAGATCAGTGGGAGTTACGTTGTATTAATTGTGTTGTATGTCGATGACATACTCCTTATTGGAAACATTGTTTCTATGCTTAATTCTATTAAAGAATGACTTGGAAATTGTTTTTCAATAAAGGATCTTGGAGAAGCACAGTACATATTGGGCATCAAGATCTGTCGGAACAGATCGAAAAGGATGTTTGGACTTAGTAAAGCGACCTATATTGATAAGGTGCTTGATAAGTTCAGAATGAAAGACGCCAGAAAGGGTCTCATTCCAATGAGTCATGGCACATCACTTAGCAAGATGCAAGGCCCTACGGTACTTGATGAGCAAAAGAGGATGGAAAACATTCCTTATGCTTCGGCAATAGGATCTATAATGTACGCCATGATATGTACACGACCGGACGTATCGTATGCTTTGAGCATGACGAGTCAGTTTCAAGGAAATCCAGGTGAGGCGAGTTAGACTGCGACCAAGAATATTCTTATGTACCTTAGATTGACAAAAGAATATTTTGTTGTCTTTGGAAGACAAAAAGAGTTGATATTAACAAGCTGTTTGAATGCTAACTTCAAAACAGACTAAGATAATTTCCGATTTTAATCTGGTTATATCTTTTGTCTGGTTAGAGGTGATATTTGCTGGAATAGTTCCATGCAATGCAATATAGCTGATTAAACTACAGAAGCTGAGCACAGTATTGCATTGGATGCAGTAATGTTGGCAGTTAGTGTTGGAAATCGATATCCCGGGCTATTAAAATTTGCGGAAAATAATAACCCGACCGAAATCCTTCATCGCCGGAGATCCGAACGCGAACCACCGCACGAGCCGAAGCCCGACCGAATACTCAGCGAGGCCCGAAGGCCGCGAGCACTCAGCCGAGCCCCCGTACGGGGCTCGCGATCATCTCCATGATGAATGTGGGGATGCACAAGGCATCCCCGGGGCTGCTCGTAGCAGCCCCGCAGCGAGCTCACGTGCTCGCTGCTCGCGGGGGGGTTCGATCCTCCCCGCATCGCCGCTGCGGGAAACCCCGCAGCTTGATACGAGGCGCTGCGGGTAAACCCGCAGCTCACCCGGCGATCGAACCCTAGGTTCGATCGCCCCCTCGGCTCCAGCCGAGGGCTTCAGCCCGCGACGCCGCCGGTCGAGGAGGGCTGGGGTTCTCCCGCCGTGGCACCAGCCCACGGCGAACCCCGGCGATCGACCCTCGGTCGATCCCATGCCCCGGCGTCCAGCCGGGGCTCCTCCCTTCGTCCGCGCGCCGGCGGTCGAACCCTAGGGTTCGGCCGCCTCCCTCGATCCCATCGAGGGTTCCTCGATCTTCGCCGGGGATCTCGAATCCCCGTCCCCGAAGTTCGTACGTTTATCCGGATCGTGTGTTCATGTATATGCTACAATTAACATCACATAAAATCATAGAAGGGTTTATGATTTTACCTTTGATTCGTTGTTCGGAGAAACAAAATCAAACACCTTTGAAGACCTTCGAATCTTCCCACGTATTCCTTGCACTCCGTTCGAACGTCGTGTGGGCGACGATCTATCGAACTCCTATGGATCTCCTTCAACTCTCTAGAACTATCAACTATTGATATTCTTGTCTTGTGATTTATGAAGGCCATGTAGTGCTTTTATAGGCTACGTAGGGGATCTAAAGGAGGTGGAATATTGGGCTTCCAATATTGAAGATTAAATTGAGCCCAATGCTCAAGTCCATTAATCCTTATCAATATTAATTAATTTATTTTCCACTATATAAATTAATTGCACTCCCAATATTAAACCATATTATATCAAATAATATTTCTCCGGTAGTATTATTTATTCCGTGTATTTAAGATTTAAATATCCATGAATAAAATTAATTTATTGCTAATTAATTTATTCATCTCTTATATCCGAGACTAGTACCGTTCAACCTTAATTATTATGCGGATTAAATCCACCTGCAGGGTTTGTTGGAATTCGCTATCCCGGGTTATCAAAATTGCGGAACCGATAACCCGAACGAACCCTTCGCCGGAGATCATACGAACGCCGACTCATCCGCCGGAGTCCGGGCTTTGGAGACCATGCATCCGAAGACGCACAGCCCGCCCCCACCCGAACCCCCGCGAGCCGGGGTTCGCACGATCGAGATGATCGATCGCACGCCGGCGATCGATCGGGGTGGGGCTGTTCGACAGCCCCCCCGCGGCGGGTCCGGCGACCCGCCACCACCAGGAGGCCCCCGCCTTCACGGCGGGGTAGGGCACGGCACCAGCCCGTGCCCAGCGATCGACCCTCGTGGTCGATCGCACACCCTCGGCCCAGCCGAGGGTTTGGCCCCCATCGCCCCTCGCCGAAACCCTAGCCGGCGTACGCCGCGGTCCGGTGGCTTCGCCACCACCGCGCGTTCGTCCGTCTATTCCGGGCTTCGATCCTCGGATCTTCGTCCTACGGTATTCTCGATAAAACAAATCGAACAATTAACAAGGGGGTTGAGAATTGTACCTACGATTCGTTGTTCGGAGAAACGAAATCGATGACCTCGTGACCTTCCCGCGTATTCCTTGCACTCCGTTCGAACGTCGGGTGGGCGACGAGCTATCGAACTTGTGGATCCTCTTCACTCTCAGAACTTTATTGTTGGCGTAACTTAGGTTAGTAAAAGTGAAGACCACGTAGTGCTTTTATAGGCTACGAAGGGGATCAAAAGGAGAATAAATATTGGGCTTCAATATTGAAAATTAAATTGGGTCCAACCCAAATCCATTAATTCTTATCAATATTAATTTTATTTATTTTCCACTATATAAATAAAATTGCACTCCCAATATTATTCATATTATATCAAATAATATTTCTCCAACTTAGTATTATTTATTCCGTGTATTTAAGATTTAAATATCCATGAATAAAATTTATTTATTGCTTAATAAATTTATTCATCTCTTATATCCGAGACTAGTACCACTCAACCTTATTTATTATGCGGAATTAAATCCACTCGCGAGGTTTACATAATAAATCCTTATGAGCTCATCTCGGGGATATTATCAACCCTTACGGGATACACTGCCCCTTCAAGAATTCACGGCATGCAATATATAAAATATAGTGACCCAACTTAACCGGTAATTAACCCAATTATCAAACCGGTTAATTCCTTTGGTAAATCAAAGTCACTTATATTAAATATACACACCCGCAATTGTTTCAGGGATTAAGAATAAAATACTCCGAGTCTCAAATCAATTATCGCCGAGCAATCCTAATTGATGAGTCTCAATCGATCCGCTCAATACACCAAGTGTACAAGTGTGATAAAATAATTAAGATAAATTATTTTCTCTCTCACACAACGACTATACCGATGGATTGGTCCGTGTCCATCTAGGTCGTGAGCAACTGTTCGATTAAATACGAGTAACCGATAGTATGATCTTTTGTGTGCCCATGCAACACCATACTAACTACAACGTATAAAATCCAGGACTATAATTTGCATTTATTTAATTAACAATAATTAAAAGCAAATGAATGTCTGTAATTAATAGGTAAATGAAAGTGCATACAGAGTTCAGAATACTCAAATCTAGACATTAAGTATACTACTCCATCAATCTCCCACTTATACTAAGGTCTAGTCTTATCCTCCAAACTTCTGACTCCCAAACCCTCCAAGTGCTTGAAATAAACTTCCTTAGGAAGTATCTTGGTGAAAGGGTCCGCTAGGTTGTCCTCTGAAGCTATCTTGGTGACTATCGCATCGCCCCTCTTGACGATGTCTCGAATCAGGTGGTACTTGCGCTCTATGTGTTTCATAGCACTATGGGACCGTGGTTCCTTACTGTTTGCCACTGCACCGCTATTATCACAATAAATTGTCATAGCTTTGGGCAAACTCGGAATCACATCTAAGTCCTGGAGGAAATTAAGGAACCAAACTGACTCTTTCGCTGCCTCTGAGGCTGCAACGTATTCAGCTTCCATGGTAGAGTCTGAAATGCACTTTTGCTTAACACTCCTCCATGATACGGCTCCACCTCCCATAGTGTACACATAGCCTGATGTCGACTTTCGCCGGTCCTTATCAGCTTGGAAATCCGAATCCGTATAACCCAATGGAATCAGATTGTCTGCCCCGTAACTTAGAACATAATCCTTAGTATTTCGCAAATACTTGAAAATGCTCTTTACGGCAGTCCAATGAGCCTTTCCAGGGTTACTCTGATATCTCGCTACTACGCCAACTGCATAGCAGATATCAGGCCTCGTACATAACATTGCATACATTAAGCTTCCCACAGCCGAAGCGTAGGGAACTGCTTTCATTTCATCTTTCTCCTTTTGTGTCCGAGGACACATATCCTTAGAAAGATAAGTTCCTTTACTGAAGGGTAGTTCACCCTTCTTGGAATCTTGCATGTTAAAACGAGCCAGAATCGTGTCTATGTAAGATTGCTGGGATAGGTACAATGTTCTATTCCGGCGATCCCTTATAACCTTGATCCCTAGAACATGTCCGACTTCTCCCAAATCTTTCATATCGAATTGTCTAGACAACCATCCCTTTATGTCTGATAACATTTTCACACTGTTGCCAATGAGAAGAATGTCGTCTACATAAAGCACGAGAAACACCACCTTCTTTCCATCACGTTTCCAATACACACACGATTCGTCCATGCTTTGACTGAATCCAAAAGATTGGACCACTTCGTCAAACCGCAGGTTCCACGATCTCGAGGCTTGTTTCAATCCATAAATGGATCGATTAAGCTTGCACACTAGATGATCTCGCCCCTTAGCAATGAATCCTTCTGGTTGTTTCATATAAATCGTCTCGTCAAGACTTCCATTAAGGAAATCTGTCTTGACATCCATTTGCCACACCTCATAATCCATATGAGCTGCTATGGATAAGAGAATCCGGATCGACTTTATCTTGGCTACCGGCGAGAAGGTCTCCTCATAATCGATTCCCTCTTTCTGAGTATATCCTTTCGCAACAAGCCGAGCTTTAAAGGTTTCAACCTTTCCGTCAGATCCTCTCTTTCTCTTGTAGACCCATTTACACCCAATTGGCTTTACGCCGCTTGGTGGTTCTACAAGATCCCAGACTTTATTAGAATCCATAGATTCTATTTCGGATTTCATTGCTTTCTTCTAAGAAGACGCATCTATATCTTGTACCGCATCATCATAGGTCCAGGGATCGATTTCATGAACTCCAGGTCCAGAGTCCGAAGACTCACCCAGTCCAATCCATCTATCTGGTTGTTTAACAACCCTCCCACTACGACGGCGTTCCGGTGTATTAACAGTGACAGTATTAGGTGCAGGTTCTAGTGGTGTATCTATACTCGGTTCGGCTGTATCCAGGTCTTCCTCGTTACCTCTCAACTCATCAAGTATTATGTCACTTTTGGGCTTGTGGTCCATGACATAGTCTTCCTCTAGGAACCGAGCGTTAGTACTTATAACGATCTTCTGGTCCGTAGGACTATAGAACATGCCACCCTTAGTTCCTTTCGGGTATCCTACAAACAGCCGTAATTCTGATCTAGGTTCTAACTTATCGGCACCTTGTCGCAACACATGTGCTGGACAACCCCAGATCCGAAGGTGCCTGAGGCTAGGCTTGCGCCCGCTCCACCTTTCCATGGGTGTGGTGGGTACCGTTTTTGTTGGAACCATGTTGAGAATGTACGCCGCCGTTTCCAAGGCATGTCCCCAGAACATAGTAGGTAAGTCCGAGTAACTCATCATTGAACGCACCATTTCCATAAGAGTCCTATTCCTTCTTTCCGACACACCATTCTGCTGAGGAGTATATGGTGATGTCATTTGGGAATCAATCCCATTCTCTGCTAAGTATGCCTTGAATTCTCCAGACAGGTACTCGCCTCCGCGATCAGATCGCAGGCATTTTATGGATTTACCTTGAAGGTTCTCCGCAAAAGCCTTGAACTCCTTGAACTTGTCAAAGGATTCGCTCTTGCGGCGCATCAGGTATACAAATCCATACCTTGAGTAATCATCAGTGAAAGTGATGAAATACTCGTACCCTCCCCTTGCCTGAGTAGACATAGGTCCGCATACATCAGAGTGAATCAAATCCAATACTTGTTCAGCCCTTCGTCCTTTACCAGAAAAAGAACGCTTGGTCATTTTTCCCTCTAAACAGGATTCGCAGGTTGGAAGGTCCTCTCCTTCAACACCACTGATGAGACCATCAGATTTCAACCTTTGAATTCTATTTGAGTTAATATGACCTAGCCTTAAGTGCCACAAGTATAATTGATTCATCCTAGAAGGTTCCTTTCTCTTATTGGTGTTCGTAGATGTGTTATTACTCTCGGTTAGTTGCATCGTGTTAGACTCAGGATTTAGCACATACAAATCGTCCACCAATGTACCAGAACAGATAATTCCACTGTCTCTTCTTATGATCACAGAGTGGTCAAAAGAAACAGAATATCCATTCAAAATAAGCTTAGAAACCGAAATTAAATTCTTTCTAAAGTTGGGTACATAAAGACAATTTCGTAAAACTAAAACCCTATCACTACTGAAACGTAAGTGAACGTCTCCTACTGCAACAGCCGCCACCTTCGCGGCATTGCCCATGTAGACCACGATTTCTCCCTCTCTAAGTCTCCGGGTTTCCTGGAACCCCTGCAATGAATTGCAGACATGGTCAGTGGCACCCGTATCTACACACCAGGTGCTGGTAGATATCACCGCTGACAATGTTTCAGTGACTAAGGAAAATTTCGCACCTTTGATGAGAGGACAATCAGACCTCCAGTGCCCAAACTGTTTGCATCGAAAGCATCTGCGAAACCGCTTGCTTACCCCAATCCGTGGTTTTAAACCACTGGGTCTCTTTGCACGCTTTTCTTTTAGCCTAGCCACAAGATCTCGTGTTTCTCTTAACTTACGCACAAAAATCGCCTTCGCTGAGCCGGTTTTAAGGGACTCATTGAGGAACGATTCCGTGGGTATGTTAAACACCTCTTGCCTAGCTTCCACACCATGTCTCAACGTAGTTGGACCAACAGTGGATTCAGAAAGCTCAACAGTCTGGACAATGTCCAGATTTCTTTTCCAATCATCACCATATGGAACCGGTGAGTTTTCATCTTTAAGTATATCACAAAGTGGGGTCACAGTCATTCCTAACCTATAAGCACATAAAACAAACAAACAATTTAATATCCGATATTATCTCCCTCAAATAATATCATTAAATCACTAATCACATCTAAAATCCCATCAGGTTAAAGCAAGCCACGTTCGTGTGGACGTTTACCCACCCAAATGATTTAGCAATTAGATTTGCTTCGGTCATACATCATTATAGCGTTACTTCGTTGGGAAGAATACTATAAAGCGTATCTAAGTGTAAACCATTACTCAGTACCAAGGTGAATCGTTTAGAATTGTTACGTCACCGCAAGCCACGTTCGTGTGGACGTTTACGACAACTCGCAATTCTTCAAAAATCCCTATAACTGTCTACATCAATTATTCTAAAATCCCATTCAGTATAGCAAGCCACGTTCGTGTGGACGTTTACTATACCAAAAGATTTATATAATTGAAATCCAATTACTTGATCCATTCAATCTTGTAAATCAAGACGTGGAGAATCATAAGTGAAACTCGAAGTTTCTAACCAGTGATTCACCATGCGAACAACCCTATCTCTCATAAATGAGGGAGCCGAGCAGACAAACGACCCATCTATCAAAGTATGGCACGAAAGTCTCTAATTTGTGTCCTCTACATGACCAAGTGGCTCTGGCTCCATTCCACTCCCCGGGGTGAGAATGAGTCGACTTGAAATCAGCTTTGGAAAGACAAATTAGGCATTGTTTGATAAACTTAATCAATGTTTCTCGTAAGAGGAATTACAAGAACTCTCCTCCAATAACTTATCTATATAAACTTCAAAAGTTTATAAAAGTCACCAAGAGAGCAGCAATGGAGACCATGGGTATGTTTCCATACCCTCTCCCACTTAGCTTTTTACAATAAAGGGATACGCTATCTAGTGCATAAAAGTAAACACATATAGCATGCATACATGTAATAAAGCACATAGTATTATCACATAGTCAAAATAATACTAGAATATTATTTTCCGACTATTATGGCTTCATCACATCCCCGTACGCATCTTCTAGTCTTTAGTCTTCGTTTCTTGAATGCTCCATGTGACGAGAATATTAATATCCAATATTTAAATCTATTTATTTTCAATTAATCCAAAAGTTACTTAATTCGAAAATTAAGTCAATTGAATATATCAAAAATAAAATTAAATATTATTAATATTTTTATTTATTTTATTTTCTTTTTCCACTTCATTAAATCTCTAGAATAATCTATCCAAGATCCTCTTGGAATATTCTAGATGATATCCATAATGAAATAAAGAAATAAAATAATTTAGGACTATTATACTTTTCCAAATTTATTTTATTCCTAATCCATGAATATTCCCATGAGTAGGAATAATCAAATAGGAAAAATAAATTTAGTACTAAATTAATTCTTTTTCTATTTTTCTAGAATATTCCATAAAGAAATAATCAAAATAGGAAATAACGAATTAATTAGGAAAGTATATTTCCGGTAGGAGTAGCCCGGGTTGGGGAACCCCGAACCACCCCCACCACGTCCGACCGCCGCCTAGGGCATGCCGCCGCCGCCCACCCCACGCGCCACCACCACTGGTGGCCGGCGTGGCCGAGTCTCCCACGGACAGCCCGCCTAGGGCCGCGGGTCGATCGATCCCCTCGGGATCGATCATGGGGATTGATTGATCCCGGTCCTTCGTCTCCTCGTCACTTCGTCTTCTCCGGCGGTCTTCGATTCGATCCAATCGCAAAATAAATTTACAAAAATCTAAATTACAATTCCGGTATCGATTCTATACACGAAATCGACCCTATACATTTTCCGGAAAAAACAACGAACATAATAATAAATCCTAAATTCGGTCAACCCCCGAATTTTTACTATTACAAGCATTCACCACCAAAACGAATCTCGACATGTCCGAGAGTTTAATAAAACCAACAATCACATGACAAAATAATTAAACGAATAATCATCAAGCCATAATAGTCGGATCCCTGCAAGGTAGAACAATTTTATCGAAAATACCGCGAACGTAAACCACGCTCTGATACCAATTGTTGGAATTCGCTATCCCGGGTTATCAAAATTGCGGAACCGATAACCCGAACGAACCCTTCGCCGGAGATCATACGAACGCCGACTCATCCGCCGGAGTCCGGGCTTTGGAGACCATGCATCCGAAGACGCACAGCCCGCCCCCACCCGAACCCCCGCGAGCCGGGGTTCGCACGATCGAGATGATCGATCGCACGCCGGCGATCGATCGGGGTGGGGCTGTTCGACAGCCCCCCCGCGGCGGGTCCGGCGACCCGCCACCACCAGGAGGCCCCCGCCTTCACGGCGGGGTAGGGCACGGCACCAGCCCGTGCCCAGCGATCGACCCTCGTGGTCGATCGCACACCCTCGGCCCAGCCGAGGGTTTGGCCCCCATCGCCCCTCGCCGAAACCCTAGCCGGCGTACGCCGCGGTCCGGTGGCTTCGCCACCACCGCGCGTTCGTCCGTCTATTCCGGGCTTCGATCCTCGGATCTTCGTCCTACGGTATTCTCGATAAAACAAGTCGAACAATTAACAAGGGGGTTGAGAATTGTACCTACAATTCGTTGTTCGGAGAAACGAAATCGATGACCTCGTGACCTTCCCGCGTATTCCTTGCACTCCGTTCGAACGTCGGGTGGGCGACGAGCTATCGAACTTGTGGATCCTCTTCACTCTCAGAACTTTATTGTTGGCGTAACTTAGGTTAGTAAAAGTGAAGACCACGTAGTGCTTTTATAGGCTACGAAGGGGATCAAAAGGAGAATAAATATTGGGCTTCAATATTGAAAATTAAATTGGGTCCAACCCAAATCCATTAATTCTTATCAATATTAATTTTATTTATTTTCCACTATATAAATAAAATTGCACTCCCAATATTATTCATATTATATCAAATAATATTTCTCCAACTTAGTATTATTTATTCCGTGTATTTAAGATTTAAATATCCATGAATAAAATTTATTTATTGCTTAATAAATTTATTCATCTCTTATATCCGAGACTAGTACCACTCAACCTTATTTATTATGCGGAATTAAATCCACTCGCGAGGTTTACATAATAAATCCTTATGAGCTCATCTCGGGGATATTATCAACCCTTACGGGATACACTGCCCCTTCAAGAATTCACGGCATGCCATATATAAAATATAGTGACCCAACTTAACCGGTAATTAACCCAATTATCAAACCGGTTAATTCCTTTGGTAAATCAAAGTCACTTATATTAAATATACACACCCGCAATTGTTTCAGGGATTAAGAATAAAATACTCCGAGTCTCAAATCAATTATCGCCGAGCAATCCTAATTGATGAGTCTCAATCGATCCGCTCAATACACCAAGTGTACAAGTGTGATAAAATAATTAAGATAAATTATTTTCTCTCTCACACAACGACTATACCGATGGATTGGTCCGTGTCCATCTAGGTCGTGAGCAACTGTTCGATTAAATACGAGTAACCGATAGTATGATCTTCTGTGTGCCCATGCAACACCATACTAACTACAACGTATAAAATCCAGGACTATAATTTGCATTTATTTAATTAACAATAATTAAAAGCAAATGAATGTCTGTAATTAATAGGTAAATGAAAGTGCATACAGAGTTCAGAATACTCACATCTAGACATTAAGTATACTACTCCATCAGGGTTTACATAATAATTCCTTATAAACTCATCTCGGGGATATTATCAACCCTTCCGGGATACACTTTCCCGTCAAGTATTCACGGCATGTCATATATGAAATATAGCGACCCAACTTAACCGGTAATTAACCCAATAACTAAATCGGTTAATTCCTCTGGAAAATCAAAGTCACTTATATTAAATATACACACCCGTAATAATATCGGGGATTAAGAATAAAATACTCTGAGATTTAAATTGATTATCCAAGGCAATCCTAATCAATAAATCTCAAGCGATCCGCCCAATACACCAAGTGTACAAGTGTGATAAAATAATTAAGATAAATTATTTTCTCTCTCACACAACGACTATACCGATGGATTGGTCCATGTCCATCTAGGTCGTGAGCAACTGTTTGATTAAATACGAGTAACCGATAGTATGATCTTCTGTGTGCCCATGCAACACCATACTAACTACAACGTATAAAATCCAGGACTATATTTTGCATAATTAATTAATAATAATTAAATGCAAATAATTGTTTATTAATTAAATAGGTTAAATGCTATGACCGGGAGTTTATCGATACTTAAATCTAGACATTAAGTACACAACTCCAACAATCTCCCACTTGTACTAAGGTCTAGTCATTTCCTCCAAACTCCCGACTCCCATACTCATCATGTGCTTAAGTTATACTTCCCAGAAGTATTATGTGAATGAGCAATCTAGGTTGTCGCTCTGAAGTTATCTTGGTGACTACTGCGTTGTCTCCCTAGACGATGACTCGAATCAGGTGGTACTTGCTCTATGTGTTATCATCACCTTTTGAACTTATGACTTCTTCCAGTTTACCATGCACCGCTATACAATAGTCTTTGGTAAACCAAGAGTCATATCCAAGTCCAGAGGTCATCCCGGAACCTAACCAAAACTTCCACTGCCTCTGAGGCTGCTATTCGGTTATGAGAGAGTCTGAGAAGCGTCCTGCTTATCACTCTTTCATTTCATGGTTCCACCTCTTTCTAAAAGTGAACACATAGCCTGATATCGACTTACACTGGTCCTTCTTTGATTTTTTTTTTTTTGATCTGAGAAACTGTAATCCAAGAAGATTTCGCCTTGCTCCGTAAGCCAGTACTAGGAAAGTACTCTTACAGCATTCGAACATCCCTTATCCAGATTACTTTGATATCCTCCCACTACGCAAACCGCATAGTTGATATCAGGTTCTTGTTTTACAACATTGCATCTAAAAGGATTTCCACACATAAAGTGTAGGAAACTGCTTTGTCTTCATCTATCTCCTTCATGTGTTCGAAACACATATCCTTTAGATAGATGTATATTCTGTCTCTGAAAGGCAATAACCTTTCTCAGAAGTATGCATGTTTAAAACAAACCATAATCGTATAAGATATCTAGGAGAAGTACAATGTTCTTTTCGTTAGAACGAACGATCTTAAGAACATGCTCTAATTTCTACTCAATCTTATATCTCGATTTATTTAGAAAACCATTATTTTATGTCTGACAACATCTTTACATTGTTGCCAATGATAAAATGTTATCTACATAAAATCTCCGAGAAACACCACCTTGTTTCCATTACGTCTCCAATACACCTTTCGTCTATGCCTTTTGATGAATCCGTCAAATGGATTATCCCATCAATTCGCAAATTCCACGACTCATAGCTTTGTTTCAATCCATAATGGATTTACCAAGCTTGTACTCTAAATGATCTTGCCTCTTAACAATAATCCTTATTGTTTTCTAAGCAGGCACATTTAGATCTAGTACTGCCTTTGTGCAGAGCTAGGGATCGATTTCATCTTTACCAGATCCAGAGTTAAAACTCTTCTAGTCTTATGAACATCTCCGGTTGTCTTAACAACCTCCCACTACGATGGCGTCCCGGTGTATAACAGTAATAACAGTAGGTGCAGTATGTGGTGTACCTCTACTCGGTTTGGCTAGTTCCTAGTCTTTGTCCTTTTTCTCATTCCAAGGTGATGGAGTTATATTCTAAATGTCTAGTTTAGTGACAATATGGAACTCCTTATCTGTGTTTTACATTATCTATTAATCAAACTGTCGGCATTTAATCTATCTTGTACTTGAATGCAATAGTCCTAGATATATACGTTGTAGACAGTATGGCGTGAGGAGACACGCGGAAGATCATACTGTCGGTTACTCGTATATATCGAACAGAAGCTCACGACTTAGATGGACAGGGACAATCCATCGGTACGTCGTAGTGTGACTGGGTAATAGTTGGTCTTGACTATTATGTTACACTTGTACACTTGGTGTATTGAGCAGGACCACGGGAGGGCGTTCGATTTATACTAATCGACGTAATCGAATTAGACCTCAGATATTACGGATAAACGAATTCCTAATCCCTATATAATTATAGGTGCGTTTGTCCAATTCTCGGTTCTTTAACTTGCCAATGAGTGAGACTATTTGATTAGTCGAGATACTCGGTAAATTGGGAATCGGAATTGTACACACGGCATGCTATAGATTATAGACAGGAAACCGTGTCCCGTTTATCGGGTTGATGATGTCCCCGAGATGAGCTCATAAAGTTTATCATGTAAACCCTGCAGGTGGATTTGTTCCACATGATAATAAGGTTGAGTGGTACTAGTCTCGGATAATAAGAGACGAATTAATTTAATTATTAGTAATAAAATTAATTCGTGGACATACGATATCTTAAACACGGGGAAGGTCGTTTATGTAATTTCGGCGGAATTATTATTGTTGAAATAATATTAAATTTATTTCGGGAATTCAATTATAATTTTATAGTGGAATTAATTATAATTAAAATTGAATTTAATTAAAGGTTTTCTTTTAAGGACACCGGTTTAATTAAATTGCAATTTAGCCCGGGATTTATTTACCTAAGGGGTCCCTAGTGTAACTCTATAAACACCCTACCTTGCCTATCCTAAACCTACATTCCGCAGCTTTTTATTTTTCTGAGAATTATTATTGCGTTAGCGCAATTAAGTTTTCTCTGCAAAAATAATACAGTGTAGCGCAAATATTTTTCTCTCATCAGAGAAAAGAAATATAACGCTGGTGGAAAAGGAGAAGGCAGAAAAGGAGACCCAACGGATCGTTGCCCACACAACGGTTGGAGTCAAGGGAAGAGGCATACACTAGCAATCGCTAAGGTCTCAACAATCGACCGATAAGGTATGAGATCGGAACTTTTAATTCCGCGTTATTTCGATCTCACTTTTCCTCGTTGATCTTACTTTGAACGTAGATCGGGTTCCGGGGTTGTGGGTTGTATTCCTCGACTACTGGGGGTTCTAGGACCTCCGGATCGGTAGTCGGATGAGGAAAAACTACCCGGAAACGAGCCCGGAACAGCAACGTCGCGTTGCTGTTCGCGGAGAAACGGCGACCGCCGTTTCCAAACGGCGCCCGCCGTTTTGGCGTTTTTCTGGCAGCCCGCTCGGTTCGCGCGGTTGTCCTTCGGGGCAATGGCTGGACGTGAATTGGGGCACGGGCTGGAAAAGCGAACGAAGTAGCGACTTCGGAGGTCGACTGGGAGCGTTCGGATGTTCGAGCGATCGAACGAACGCCTCCCGGATAGTCGATTTCCAACAATTGGTATCAGAGCCGGTTATGCGTTCTTTGTATTGTTTGCGAGTTTTGTTTTGCAGGATAACCCGATTATTATGGTCATATGTTTATGTACTGTATGTTGTGGTTTGTTAAACTCTCGGGGTTGTCGAGATCTTTTGTTTTTAACGTTGCTTGTTTGTAATAGATTAAAACGACGGGTTGAGTCGTTTAGGGTTTTCTATTTCGTTTTTCGTTTATCCGGGTGTATAGGATCGATCGATATGTATAGGATCGATGCCGGAAGTAGTTAGTATTACTTATGTAATGTCGCTGCTGCTTGGTGGATCGAGACGAGATCGAGGGCCGGACGAACGAGGGTCTAGAAGTCGAACCCGCGTCTGCTGAAGGGCAAACGGCGGTCGCCGTTTCTCAAACGGCGGTCGCCGTTTCGCTGGATTTCGGGCAGCAGCTCCGCGGGGGTTCGACGGACATCACGGATCGCTTGTCGAGGGCCCGGGATGATACTCCAGTGGGAGGGGTTCGTCTCTTGGTCCTTAGACGAGTCGGTGATGGACCGAGACCGAAACGAGCAACGAGACGAAGATCCGAGGAGACATGCATCGAAGTTTTTAAAGGCCATAATAATCGGGCCACGTTAAATGCTTTTTGTGTGTTTACGTGTTTTTTATTATGCTTTAAATTATATGCATGCTTGTTAATCCCTTTCGTAAAATACTAAGTGGGAGAGGGATTGGAAACAATCCCGCGGTCTCCATTCTCTGTTTCGAGAGTGATGTGTATTGACTTACGAGTTGGCTTTAGTGTCATCCTCCCTATCGGATAAAGTCGATACACGGAAATCATTTTGATCGAAATTCGAATGAAATTCCAATTCTAAAATTGAACAATTAAGTTTTTCAAAACAATGCCTAATCTGTCTTTCAAAGACTAATTTCAACTCGACTCATTCTCACCCCGGGGAGTGGAATGGAGCCAAAGTGCTTGGTTATGTCGATGACACAGATTAGAGACATTCGAGTCATTTGATGGCTAGATCGATTGTCTGGTTGGCTCCCTCACTTTGTGAGAGATAGGGCTCAATTGCATGATTGATCGCTGGTTAGAAACTTCGAGTTTCACTTACGAGATATCAAGTTTTGATTAACGAAATTGTGAAATTTATTAAATGGAATTCAATTAACAAAGTTGTTTGTTTAGTAAACGTCCACACTATCGTGGCTTACTAGACGGAAACGGAACTTTGGGTTAATTGAGGCTCGACAGTTATAGGAAATCGTAAAGGGACCGCATGTCAACGTAAACGTCCACACTAACGTGGCTTGCGGTGGGCGTGTAGTTTCCGAGCGGTTAACTTAGTACTGAGAAATGGTATACACTTAGGTACGCTTTACAGTATCCTCCCCATCGGAGTCACTGCTGTAATGATGTACGACCGAAGTAAAAGTCCAGTTATAAAATCGTTTGGACTAGTATACGTCCACATGAACGTGGCATGCTAGTCTGATGGGATTTTAGGATTGATTGGTAGATTTAATGATATTAATTAAGGGAGTTAATATCGAATTAAATTTGACAGTTTGATTTGTCTCTTTTATAGATATGGCACTCAACCCGCTGTCCATTATACTAAAAGAAAACAAACTCACTGGTCCGAACTATGTTGATTGGAAACGAAACTTGGACATTGTCCTAACTGCTGAGGAGTACAAATATGTACTCCATGAGGTTTGTCCTGATGAACCTATTGATACCTCCACTCCTGAGGAAAAGGAAGCTCATCGGAAGTGGGTCAAGGCTGATCAGATGGCGCGGTGCTACATTTTGGCTTCTATGTCAAATGTGCTGCAACATCAGCATGAGGCCATGAACACTGCCTATGATATGATGCTTAACCTCAAGGAGATGTTTGGTAGTCAAGATAGGGCAGCCAGGCAAGATGCCATGAGAAAACTCATGACGGCCACTATGTCCGAAGGAACGCCCGTGAGGGATCACGTTCTTAGGATGATAGGCTATCTGAATGAGATAGAGATTATGGGAGGAGCTATCGATGGGGAAACCCAGATCGATATAGTGCTCCAGTCTCTGCCTAGGAGTTTTGAGCAGTTCCGCCTGAACTATAACATGAACAAGAGGTTATATTCGTTGGCGGAGCTCCTGACTGAACTCCAGGCGGCAGAGGGAATCTTTAAGAAATCTCAGGCACTTGTGGCTGTGAAACTTCCTGGCCCTCCGGGGACTAAGAGGAAGAAGAAACAAGGACGGAAACCCAGTGGACCCAGAAATGGTGGACCACAGAATGGAGTGAACAAGCCCAAGGGCAAGTGTTTCCGTTGCAAGCAGTCTGGACATTGGAAGTCTAATTGTCCTCTCAGACAAGGAGGTACGAACTTTTCCTTAGTCACTGAAACATGTTTAGCGGTGTTATCCACCGGTACCTGGTGTGTGGATACGGGAGCCACTGATCATGTCTGCAATTCTTTGCAGGGGTTCCAGGAAACCCGGCGGCTTAGAGAGGGAGAGATCACTATCTACATGGGCAACGCTACGAAAGTGGCGGCAGTTGCAGTGGGAGATATTCATTTGTCTTTTAATAATAAAGTTTTGGTATTGAATAATTGTCTTTATGTACCGAATTTTAGAAAGAACCTTGTTTGGGTTTCTAAATTGGTTTTGAATAAATATTCTGTTTCTTTTGATAGTTCTGTTATTATCAAAAAGAATGGTGAGTATATCTGTTCTGGTACATTGATAGGCAACTTATATATACTGAATCCTGATTATTCCACGATGCAACGAGTAGAGTCAAATAATACATCTAGTACCAATAAGAGAAAGGAGCCTTCTAGGATGAATCAAAAGTACTTATGGCATCTTAGGCTAGGTCATATTAACTTGGGTAGGATTCAAAGGTTGATAACTGATGGAATACTCAGTGGTGTGAAAGATGAGGACTTTCCAACCTGCGAATCATGCCTGGAAGGAAAAATGACCAAGCGACCCTTTAGTGATAAGGGGTATAGATCCAAGGAAGTACTGGAATTGATTCACTCTGATTTGTGCGGGCCTTTATCTGTCCAAGCGAGAGGAGGTTATGAATATTTCGTAACCTTCACTGATGATTACTCAAGGTATGGTTTTATATACCTGATGCGCCGCAAGAGCGAGTGCTTTGACAAGTTCAAGGAGTACAAAGCTCTTGTGGAGAACCTTCATGGTAAAACCATAAAGACTCTACGATCTGATCGTGGAGAAGAGTACCTCTCGGGAGAGTTTAAGGCGTACTTATTAGAGAATGGGATTGACTCCCAGATGACTGCACCATACACGCCCCAGCAGAATGGTGTAGCAGAAAGAAGGAATAGGACTCTTATGGAAATGGTAAGATCTATGATGAGTTATTCAGAACTACCAGTTTCGTTCTGGGGATATGCCTTGGAAACATCGGCGTATATCCTGAACTTAGTTCCTTCTAAATCAGTCCCTAAGACGCCCTCGGAATTGTGGACCGGGCGAAAGCCAAATTTGAAACACATTAGGGTCTGGGGTTGTCCAGCACATGTGCTGAAGCATGGGGCTGATAAGTTGGAATCTCGTTCAGATATTCGGTTGTTTATAGGATATCCTAGAGGAACGAAAGGTGGTCTATTTTATAGTCCTAAGGACCAGAAGATCGTTGTTAGCACCAACGCTCGGTTCCTGGAAGAGGATTATATAATGGACCATAAGCCCAAGAGTGAGATAATACTTAACGAACTGAGAGGGGACGATCAAGGCTTAGAGCCAACCGAACCGGGTGATACGCCACCACAGTCTGCACCTGTAGTTACTGAGGTTACACCGGAGCCTCGTCGTAGTGGGAGGGTTGTTCGACAACCCGATAGGTTCATGTTTATAGGTGAGTCTTCGGACTTGTTGCCTGGAGAACATGAAGCCGATCCCTGGACCTATGGCGAGGCACTTAAAGATCAAGATGCTCAGTCTTGGCAAAAGGCGATGAAATCTGAGATTGAATCAATGGATTCAAATCAGGTCTGGAATCTTGTAGCACCGCCCAAAGGTGTAAAAGCCATTGGTTGCAAGTGGGTGTACAAGAGGAAAAGAGGGTCTGACGGGAAGGTTGAAACCTTCAAGGCTAGGCTTGTTGCGAAAGGGTATACTCAGAAAGAAGGGATCGATTATGAGGAAACCTTTTCGCCGGTAGCTATGCTAAAGTCGATCCGGATTCTTTTGTCTATAGCATCTTATATGGATTATGAGGTGTGGCAAATGGACGTCAAGACAGCATTCTTGAATGGGAATCTTGACGAGACCATTTACATGAGACAGCCAGAAGGTTTCATTAAGAAAGGCCAAGAGCATCTAGTATGTAAGCTAAACCGATCCATTTATGGATTGAAGCAAGCTTCTAGATCTTGGAACATGCGGTTTGATGAGGTTATCTAGTCTTATGGATTCATTCAAAGCATGGACGAGTCGTGTGTATACCAGAGATGTGACGGAAACAGTGTGGCGTTTCTCGTGCTTTATGTAGACGACATCCTTCTAATTGGCAACAATGTGAAGATGTTGTCGGACATAAAGGGATGGTTGTCCAAGCAATTCGATATGAAAGACTTAGGACAAGTTGGGCATGTTCTTGGGATCAAGGTTATAAGGGATCGCCGGAAAAGAACATTAAGCTTGTCCCAGGCTTCATATATTGATACGATTATGGCTCGTTTCAACATGCAGAATTCCAAGATAGGTGCTCAACCTTTCTGCCATGGAATTCATCTATCTAAACACATGTGTCCCAAAACACAAAAGGAGATAGATTACATGAAGAAGGTTCCTTATCCTTCGGCAGTAGGAAGTCTAATGTATGCCATGTTGTGCACGAGACCTGATATCTGCTATGCCGTGGGCATGGTAGCTAGATATCAGAGTAACCCTGGACAGGGTCACTGGACTGCTGTAAAGAACATACTTAAGTACCTGCGAAGGACTAGGAACTATGTTCTGAGTTACAAAGCGTCCGAGTTGATTCCTATTGGTTACACAGACTCGGATTTCCAATCTGATAAGGATCAGCGAATGTCTACATCAGGCTATGTGTTCACATTGGGAGGTGGAGCAGTCTCATGGAAGAGTGTTAAGCAGAAATGCATTTCGGACTATACCATGGAAGCCGAATATGTAGGAGCCTCTGAGGCAGCTAAAGAATCGGTGTGGCTCCGGAACTTTCTTATGGACTTGGATGTGGTTCCTAAAATGCCTAGAGCTATCACAATTTATTGTGACAATAGCGGTGCAGTGGCAAATGCAAAGGAACCACGAGCCCACAATGCGAGTAAACACATAGATCGCAAGTACCACCTGATTAGAGACATCGTCAGGAGAGGCGATGCGGTTGTCACCAAGATTGCATCAGCGGATAACCTGGCTGACCCCTTTACGAAGGCACTTCCAGCGGAAGCGTTCAAGAGACACGTGAAGGGGATGGGTATCGGATGTATGGTAGAGGGCAACTAGAGATTTAGTATAAGTGGGAGATTGATGGAGTTATATTCTAAATGTCTAGTTTAGTGACAATATGGAACTCCTTATCTGTGTTTTACATTATCTATTAATCAAACTGTCGGCATTTAATCTATCTTGTACTTGAATGCAATAGTCCTAGATATATACGTTGTAGACAGTATGTCGTGAGGAGACACGCGGAAGATCATACTGTCGGTTACTCGTATATATCGAACAGAAGCTCACGACTTAGATGGACAGGGACAATCCATCGGTACGTCGTAGTGTGACTGGGTAATAGTTGGTCTTGACTATTATGTTACACTTGTACACTTGGTGTATTGAGCAGGACCACGGGAGGGCGTTCGATTTATACTAATCGACGTAATCGAACTAGACCTCAGATATTACGGATAAACGAATTCCTAATCCCTATATAATTATAGGTGCGTTTGTCCAATTCTCGGTTCTTTAACTTGCCAATGAGTGAGACTATTTGATTAGTCGAGATACTCGGTAAATTGGGAATCGGAATTGTACACACGGCATGCTATAGATTATAGACAGGAAACCGTGTTCCGTTTATCGGGTTGATGATGTCCCCGAGATGAGCTCATAAAGTTTATCATGTAAACCCTGCAGGTGGATTTGTTCCACATGATAATAAGGTTGAGTGGTACTAGTCTCGGATAATAAGAGACGAATTAATTTAATTATTAGTAATAAAATTAATTCGTGGACATACGATATCTTAAACACGGGGAAGGTCGTTTATGTAATTTCGGCGGAATTATTATTGTTGAAATAATATTAAATTTATTTCGGGAATTCAATTATAATTTTATAGTGGAATTAATTATAATTAAAATTGAATTTAATTAAAGGTTTTCTTTTAAGGACACCGGTTTAATTAAATTACAATTTAGCCCGGGATTTATTTACCTAAGGGGTCCCTAGTGTAACTCTATAAATACCCTACCTTGCCTATCCTAAACCTACATTCCGCAGCTTTTTATTTTTCTGAGAATTATTATTGCGTTAGCGCAATTAAGTTTTCTCTGCAAAAATAATACAGTGTAGCGCAAATATTTTTCTCTCATCAGAGAAAAGAAATATAACGCTGGTGGAAAAGGAGAAGGCAGAAAAGGAGACCCAACGGATCGTTGCCCACACAACGGTTGGAGTCAAGGGAAGAGGCATACACTAGCAATCGCTAAGGTCTCAACAATCGACCGATAAGGTATGAGATCGGAACTTTTAATTCCGCGTTATTTCGATCTCACTTTTCCTCGTTGATCTTACTTTGAACGTAGATCGGGTTCCGGGGTTGTGGGTTGTATTCCTCGACTACTGGGGGTTCTAGGACCTCCGGATCGGTAGTCGGATGAGGAAAAACGACCCGGAAACGAGCCCGGAACAGCAACGTCGCGTTGCTGTTCGCGGAGAAATGGCGACCGCCGTTTCCAAACGGCACCCGCCGTTTTGGCGTTTTTCTGGCAGCCCACTCGGTTCGCGCGGTTGTCCTTCGGGGCAATGGCTGGACGTGAATCGGGGCACGGGCTGGAAAAGCGAACGAAGTAGCGACTTCGGAGGTCGACTGGGAGCGTTCGGATGTTCGAGCGATCGAACGAACGCCTCCCGGATAGTCGATTTCCAACACAAGGTACTGCGTTAGTTCGGGCTTTGTGGTTCTTCTAATAGTATTTCTCTAAGAATCGGGCGTTACACGTCCTTCTAGTTCATAGTACTATAGAACACACAATACTTTGTTCATCTAGGATATCCTACAACCATATTGAATATGCCGTTGTCTCCAGGAATATCCATAGAACATAGGTAGTTCCGAACAACTTACTATTAGAATTCTATTTCTTACTGACTCACCATCTCTACACGTAAGTGTATGGTGTAGTCATTTGAGACTTAATCTCAATCTTTGATTGTGTTATGTGGTAGCCTCCGCGACTAAGTCGCAGGCTTCCAATGGATATTCTATGAAGGTTCCCCATAATTGCTTTGTGACTAAAACACTTCGCTTTTATGGCACATCAAGCATTCTAATCCATCTTTGAGTATTCTTGAAAAAGAAATATTCGCACATATCATTGATCATTCTTAATACTTGTTCGAATTCTATCCTTTACCGAAAGGTATGCTTAGTTGTATTATCTTCCAAATTCAATTCTTAGGTCGGAAGGTCCATTCCTTCAACTAAATCAATTTCGACCTTTTGAATCTTTATTTGAATAAATACTACTAAGTATAAGAATCCACAAGTATAATGATTAATAAAGAAATACATCTAATAAGTAAAACAAGTTATACAACGGATTGTTGCATCGTGGTAGACTAAGGATTCATCATTCATATATTGCTATCTAATGTACCAGAATAGATAACACCATTATTTCTTATCCAAATCATGAAATGATTAAAGAAATAAAATATCCATTCATAAATAATAGAAATCCAGAACAGAAGTTCTTTCTAAAATAAAGGGGTACATAATGCAATAAACTTGAAATGAAATCCTAAAACTACTGAAAGCAGATAAACGTCTTCCACTGCAACCGCTGCTTCCTCAACAGCTTCGCCCATGTGGACTCGAACTCTTCTTCTCTAAGTCGCTGGGTTTTCTGGAACCCCTGCATTTTAAATGCACATACCGTCAATGGTTCCATATCTACACACCAGAATTCTGGTATATAATACCGCTGACTATGTTTTTCGACTAAAGAAAAATTCGTACCTTTGAGAGGACAAGATATAGACCCCCAGTACTCAGACTGCTTTCCTTGGGGATATTTGCCAGAAGGCTTCTTTATCCCACCCTTTGGTCCAAGTCCCTTAGGACTACTGGATCCACTTGTCTTCTTCTCCTTTTCCTTATGTATGCCCTTAGGTTCGAAACCTTTGGCCTTGGCTACAAGAGCTTGCGACTGTCTCAACTCGTCTAAAAGATCTAGCATCTCAAAAACGTGTTCAAGCGTTTCCTCGAAGCAACTGACCTTTATGAGTATCCTCATCGCCTCTTTTCTAGCCTTTACATCATGTCTAAACATCAACTTGAGTTTTAGCATGACATCATGATTAGTGGCTAATGCAAGAGCACTATCCCACTTTTCAAAGTCAACTATTTCCTCATCAGTTGAGTTAATGGTAGGTCTAGGAGGACAAGTTTCGCTGAGTATATCTTTGTACTCCTTTACAGTCTGAGTAATGTCTAACTCTTTATTCCATCCAACACAGTATGGAACCAGTGCGTTGAATTCCTTAAGTATTAACGAAAGTGGATTCATAGCAATTCTCTAAACCTATAAGCACATATAAACAAACAATTAATTTAATATCCGATATTATCTCCCTCAAATAATATCATTAAATTACTAATTACGTCTAAAATCCCATCAGGTAAGGCAAGCCACGTGGTGTGGACGTTTACCCACCTAAATGATTTAGCAATTAGATTTTCTTTGGTCATACATCGATTATAGCGTAACTTCGTGGGGAAGAATACTATAATGCGTATCTAAGTGTAAACCATTACTCAGCACCAAAGTACATCGTTTGGAATTGCTACATTAACGCAAGCCACGTGGTGTGGACGTTTACGATAATTTCACAACTCTTCACAATTACTTACAACTGTCTACATCAATTAATCCAAAATCCGTCAGTATAGCAAGCCACGTGGTGTGGACGTTTACTACACAAAGATGTTGGAGTTGTGTACTTAATGTCTAGATTTAAGTAACGTAAACTCACGATCCATTGCCACTAATCTATTTAATTAAATAAACAATTATTTGCGTTTAATTATTTATAATTAAATATATGCAAATTATAGTCCTGGATTATATACGTTGTAGTTAGTATGGTGTGCGCCGTCACACGGAAGATCATACTATCGGTTACTCGTATATAATCGAACAGTTGCTCACGACCTAGATGGACACAGACCAATCCATCGGTATAGTCGTTGTGTGAGAGAGAAAATAATCTGTCTTGATTATTTTATCACACTTGTACACTTGGTGTATTGGGCGGATCGTTGAGATTCATCGATTAGGATTGCCGGCGATAATCGATTCGAGTCTCAGTGTATTTTATTCTTAATCCCCGAAACTATTGCGGGTGTGTATATTCAATATAAGTGACTTTGATTTACCAAAGGAATTAACCGATTTAATTATTGGGTTAATTACCGGTTAAGTTGGGTCACTATATTTTATATATGACATGCCGTGAATACTTGACGGGAAAGTGTATCCCGTAAGGGTTGATAATATCCCCGAGATGAGTTCATAAGGAATTATTATGTAAACCCTGCAGGTGGATTCGTTCCGCATAATAATTAAGGTTGAATGGTACTAGTCTCGGATATAAGAGATGAATAAATTAATTAGCAATAAATTAATTTTATTCATGGATATTTATATCTTAAATACACGGAATAAATAATACTACCGGAGAAATATTATTTGATATAATATGGTTTAATATTGGGAGTGCAATTAATTTTATATAGTGGAAAATAGAATTAATTAATATTGATAAGGATTAATGGACTTGAGCATTGGGCTCAATTTAATCTTCAATATTGGAAGCCCAATATTCCACCTCCTTAAGATCCCCTACGTAGCCTATAAAAGCACTACATGGTCTTCTCTATTCTGATAACTTGAAGATCACAATTCTAGAGAGAGAAAGTAGAGAGGAGGATCCATGGAGTTCGGTAGATCGTCGCCCACACGACGTCCGGGCTAGTGCAAGGAATACGTGGGAAGATCTCAAAGGTCATCAAATTGAGTTCTACGTTTTTCCGAACAACGAGAACGAGGTAAATCGTAAAACCCTCTTTATGATTTAATCGTCTAATTATCGTGAAAATATCATGAACAAGATCCGAGGGATGAACTCTAAGGAGAGGACAAATCGGGCGGTGGTGGTTGGACCACCGGACCGCCGGCGGTTTGTGGATCCCCGCCCAAGAGGGGCTGTCGGGCGTGAGCCTCGGCTGGAGCCGAGGGCTCGATCGAGCTTGGCTCGATCTCCCCGTACGGCGTCGCCGCGAGCTACGGGAGTTCCCGTAGCGGGCACGCGGGCGACGCGAGTCGCGTACGGGGCGTGCCCAGCGGGCTGCTGAGAGCAGCCCGTGCGACTCGTACGGGGCAGCCACCTCCCGTGAGCAGCGAGTCGATGACTCGCTGCGGGGCTGCTACGAGCAGCCCCAGCGGTTGCCGTGAGCAACCGCGAGCCCTTCGTGGGGGCTCGGCTGGACACACGCGGGCTTGCTCGCGTGTGGTGTTCGGTTGAGCCCGGCTCCTCGTGGCGTGCTCGTGGTTTCTCCGGCGGTCGGGATTTCGATAGGGTTGTCGGTTCCGCAATTTTGACAATCCGGATTTTCGATCTCCGAAGGATTTCGGTCGGAATTAATTTATTAATTCCGGAATATCGATTTCCAACAATTGGTATCAGAGCGTTGGTTTTAGTTCATGGTATTTTTCGATAAATTGTTCTACCTTGCAGGGTTTCCGATTATTATGGCTAGATTTAATTATTGTTAATTAATGTCATAATATTTCTCTTGATTATTAAACTCTCGGTGATGTCAATATTTATTCTTGTGTGGTGAATGCTTGTTCTTAAACCGGAAATTGTGAGGTCGATTTCATGTAGAGAATTGATACCGGATAGCGTAGTAATAAATTTGTAATAAATTTTACGTTGGATCGATTCCAAAACGACAACCGGAAAAGTGTGACGGGGGAGACGAAGATAGGGAGGATTCCGGGGATCGATCAACCCCATGATCGACCCAAGGGATGGATCGATCGACCACAAAGGGGCTGCCCGTAGCCCTCTCGGCCATGGAGTCGCCGGCGACGGTGGCTGGCCGGCTGGGGGCGGCGGCGGCGGTGCTCCTTGGGGTGGTCGATGGTGGTGGTGGGGCGCGAGGATCCCCAACTCGTGCTCTCCCGCCAAGATCCAACTTTCCAAATTATTCGGTTTTCCTATTTTGAGTATTCCTGTTTTTGGGAATTCTCATGGAATAGGAAAAGAATAAATTTAGAATAAATTTATTTTTCCTTATTGATTATTCCTATTCTTGGGAATATTCATGGATTAGGAAAAGGAATAAATTTGGAATTAATTTATTTTTCTTATTTAATTATTCCTTTATGGAATTTTTAATAGATTAAGAAAATAATTAATTTGGAAAGTTTTAAGAGTCCTAAATTAATTTTTCCTTATTTAATTATTCCTTTATGTAATTTTTAATGGATTAGGAAATGAATTAATTTGGAAGGACTAGGAGTCCTAAATTATTTTATTTCCTTATTTCATTATGGAAATCATCCAGAATATTCTAAGTAGGTCTTGGATAGATTATTCTAGAGATTTAATGAAGTAGAAAGGGAAAATAAAATAAATTATTTTATTTCCTTATTTCATTATGGAAGTCTTCTAGAATATTCCAAGTGGGTCTTGGATAGATTATTCTAGAGATTTAATGAAGTAGAAAGGGAAAATAAAATAAATAAAAATATTAATAATATTTAATTTTATTTTTGATTTATTCAATTGACTTAATTTTCGAATTAAGTATCTTTTGGATTTATTAAAAATAAATAGATTTAAATATTGGAGTTAATATTCCCGTCACATGGAGCATTCAAGAACGAAGACTGAAGACTAGAAGATGCGTACGGGGATGCGATAAAGCCATAATAGTCGAAAAATAATATTCTAGTATTATTTTGATTATGTGATAATATTCTATGTGCTTTATTTCATGTATGCATGCTTATGTGTATTTAATTATGCATTAGATAGCGTATCCCTTTGTTATAAAAAGCTAAGTGGGAGAGGGTATGGAAACATATCCATGGTCTCCATTGCTGTTCTCTTGGTGACTTTTATGGACTTTTGAAGTTCGTATAGATAAGCCATTGGAAGAGAATTCTTGTAATTCCTCTTACAGGAAACATTGATTAAGTTTATCAAACAATGCCTAATTTGTCTTTCCAAAACTGATTTCAAGTCGACTCATTCTCACCCCGGGGAGTGGAATGGAGCCAAAGCCACTTGGTCATGTCGAGGACACAAATTAGAGACTTTCGTGTCATTTGATGACTAGATCGATTGTCTGCTCGGCTCCCTCATTTATGAGAGATAGGGTCGTTCGCATGGTGAATCACTGGTTAGAAACTTCGAGTTTCACTTATGATTCTCCGCGTCTTGATTTACAAGATTAAATGGATCAAGTAATTGGGAGTCAATTGTAAAAGTCTTTTGGTGTAGTAAACGTCCACACTATCGTGGCTTGCTACATTGAATGGGATTTTGGAACGATTGATGTAGACAGTTATAGAAGGGAGTAAAGGAGCGTATGTTAACGTAAACGTTCACACTATCGTGGCTTGCGGTGAATATGCGTGTCCCAAACAATCTTCTTAGATACTGAGTAATGGTTTACACTTAGGTACGCTTCTTAGTATTCTTCCCATCGAAGTAACGCTAATGATGATGTACGACCGAAGGAAATCTAATTGCTAAATCATTTGGATAGGTAAACGTCCACACTATCGTGGCTTGCCATATCTGATGGGATTTTAGATGCGATTAGTGGTTTAATGATATTATTTGAGGGAGATAATATCGGAGATTAAATCGATTGTTTGTTGTTATATGTGCTCATAGATTAGGATATGGCTTTGAACCCACTTTCTGTGATACGTAAGGATTTTAAACTCATTGGTCCCTAAATGTAATGATTGGAATAGAGATCTAGACATTACCCAAACTGTTGATGAGTACAAGGTTGTACTCAATGAGCTTTGTCCTCCCGAGCCTATTGACGTAGGCGGCTAGACAAGAAGCGATGAGGATACTCATAAAGGCCAGTCGCTTCGAGGAAACGCTTAAACACGTTTTTGAGATGATTGACCTTTTAGACGAGTTGAAACGGAAATCGCAAGCTCTTGTAGCCAATGCCAAAGGTTTTGAACCTAAGGGAAAAATCGGGAGAAAGGAAAAGCAAGCAAAGAAACCCAGTGGTCATAAGTTACATGAACCACGAGATGGGACGAGAAAAGCCAATAGGCAAGTATTCTCGATACAAACAGTCTGGGTACTGGAAGTCTGATTATCCTCTCAAAGAAAGTACGAAATTTTCTTTAGTCGTAAAACATAGTCAGTGGTATTATCTACCGGAACCTGGTGTGTAGATATGGAACCACTGACGGTATGTGCATTTTAAATTCGAGAGGTTCCAGGAAACCTAACGACTTGGAAAAGAAAAGATCGTAGTCTACATGGGCAATGCTGTAGAGGAGGCAGCAGTTGCAGTGGAGGACATTTTATAGGATTTCATTTTGGGTTATTGCTTTTATGTACCTTTCAAATTAGAAAGAACTTTGTTCTGGATTTCTAATAAATGGATATTTTATTTCTTTTAATCATTTGATGGTTATAAGAAGAAATAATGATATTATCTATTTTGGTACATTAGCTAGCAATATATAAATGATGAATCCTGAGTCCACCACGATGCAACGAACCGTAGTATGAAACTCGTTTTATTAATAAGAGATTTCTTTATCAATTATACTTGTGGATTCTTATGCTGAGTCATGTTTATTCAAATAAGAAGTTCAAAAGGTCGAAAATTGATATTTGATCAATTAAGTTGAGGGAGTGGACCTTCCGACCTATGAATCTAATTTGGAGGATAACATGACTAAGCAATCCTTTATGGATATAAGATGTAAGATCCGGACAAGTATAAGAATTGATTGACTCTGATGTATGCAGACCTATGTCTACTCAGACAATAAGGTACGAGTACTTCATTTGATGATTACTCGAGAAATGGATTAGAATACTTGATGTGCCACAAAAGCAAGTGTTTTGACAAGTCAATGGACACTAAGCAATTGTGGAGAACCATCAAGGTATATCCATTTGTAGCCTGCGATTTGATCGCGGAGGCAAGTACCTGTCTGAGGAATGCATGGCATACTAATCAGAGATTGGGATTTGATCCCAAATGACTACACCATGCACTGTTGTGTAGAAATGGTGTGTAGTAAACAAGAAATGGAACTCTTATAGAAAGAGTAAAAGCATGAGTCATACGGAACTACCTATGTTCTATGGATATGTCTGGAAACAACGGGGCATTCAAATGCGGTTGTAGAATATCCTAGAAGAACAAAAGATGTGTGTTCAATAGTACTATGAACCAGAAGGACATTATAAGTTCTAACGCCCGGTTCTTAGAGAAAGACTATATGATGAACCACAAGCCCAAAGTGACATGATACTTTGAAATGAGAGAGAAAGATTAAGACTTAGAACCAGCCGAACCGAGTAGCGGTACACCACTAACTGCACCTACTGTTATCACTGTTTACACACCGGAATGCTATTGTAGTGGGAGGTTGTGGACAACCGAAGATATTCATAAGACTAGGAGAGTCTTCGGACTCTGGACCTAGTATACATGAAATCGATCCCTGGATCTACATAAAGGCCGTACTAGATCTAAATGTGCCTTCTTGGAGAGCAATAAGGATTATTGCTAAGAGACGAGATCATTTAGAGTACAAGCTTAGTTGATCCATTTATGGATTGAAACAAAGCATTGAGTTCGTGGTACTTGCAAATTGATGAGATAGTCCATTTTATGGATTCATCAAAAGCATAGACGAATCGTGTGTATTGGAAACGTGATGGAAAACAAGGTGGTGTTTCTCGGAGGTTTTATGTAGATAACATTTTATCATTGGTAACAATGTAAAGATGTTGTCAGACATAAAATGGTGGTTGTCTAGATAAATCATTATGAAAGATATATGAAGAAGTTGGACATGTTCTTGAGATCTTGGATCTCTAGGAATGAACATTGTACTTCTCCTGGACATCTTACATATATGATTATGGTTCGTTTTAACATGCAAGATTCCGAGAAAGGTTCGTTACCTTTCAGAGACGGAATGCATCTATCTAAGGATATGTGTTTTGGAACACAAAAGGAGATAGAAGCAATGAAAGCAGTTTCCTACACTTTGAGTTTGGAAAGCTTAATAAATGCATTGTTGAAAACAAAAACCTGATATCGGCTATGCGGTTAGCATAGTGGGAGGATATCAAGGTAATCCTGGAAAGGAATATTCGACTGCCGTAAAAGTACTTTCGAAGTACTGTTCTAGACTATGAAGCAGACGAGTTTTTCCTTTGGATTACATTCTCTTAGATTTCTAATCAAATGAGGACCGGTGTAAGTCGATATCAGGCTATGTGTTTCACTATTGAAGGAGAAGGAGTTTTTACATGGAAGAGTGATAAGCACGATGCTTTTCGGACTCTGCCATGGGTAACCAAATAGCGGCCTCAGAGGCAGCGGAAGTTTTGGTATAACTCCGGGATAATCTCTGGGACTTAGATGTGATTCTTAATTTGCCAAAGGCTATGTAAATAGCGGTGCAATGGCAAATGGTAAGAAATCACAAGTCCATAAGTGTAAGATAACACATATTGCAAGTACCACCTGATACGAGTCATCGTCGAGGGAGACGACGCTGTAGTCACCAAGATAACTTCAGAGCGACAACCTAGAGCGCTCATTCACATAGTACTTCTTGGAAGTACAACTTAAGCACGTGATGAGTATGGGAGTCGGGAGTTTGGAGGAAATGACTAGACCTTAGTACAAGTGGGAGATTGTTGGAGTTGTGTACTTAATGTCTAGATTTAAGTAACGTAAACTCACGATCCATTGCCACTAATCTATTTAATTAAATAAACAGTTATTTGCGTTTAATTATTTATAATTAAATATATGCAAATTATAGTCCTGGATTATATACGTTGTAGTTAGTATGGTGTGCGCCGTCACACGGAAGATCATACTATCGGTTACTCGTATATAATCGAACAGTTGCTCACGACCTAGATGGACACGGGCCAATCCATCGGTATAGTCGTTGTGTGAGAGAGAAAATAATCTGTCTTGATTATTTTATCACACTTGTACACTTGGTGTATTGGGCGGATCGTTGAGATTCATCGATTAGGATTGCCGGCGATAATCGATTCGAGTCTCAGTGTATTTTATTCTTAATCCCCGAAACTATTGCGGGTGTGTATATTCAATATAAGTAACTTTGATTTACCAAAGGAATTAACCGATTTAATTATTGGGTTAATTACCGGTTAAGTTGGGTCACTATATTTTATTTATGACATGCCGTGAATACTTGACGGGAAAGTGTATCCCGTAAGGGTTGATAATATCCCCGAGATGAGTTCATAAGGAATTATTATGTAAACCCTGCAGGTGGATTCGTTCCGCATAATAATTAAGGTTGAATGGTACTAGTCTCGGATATAAGAGATGAATAAATTAATTAGCAATAAATTAATTTTATTCATGGATATTTATATCTTAAATACACGGAATAAATAATACTACCGGAGAAATATTATTTGATATAATATGGTTTAATATTGGGAGTGCAATTAATTTTATATAGTGGAAAATAGAATTAATTAATATTGATAAGGATTAATGGACTTGAGCATTGGGCTCAATTTAATCTTCAATATTGAAAGCCCAATATTCCACCTCCTTAAGATCCCTTACGTAGCCTATAAAAGCACTACATGGTCTTCTCTATTCTGATAACTTGAAGATCACAATTCTAGAGAGAGAAAGTAGAGAGGAGGATCCATGGAGTTCGGTAGATCGTCGCCCACACGACGTCCGGGCTAGTGCAAGGAATACGTGGGAAGATCTCAAAGGTCATCAAATTGAGTTCTACGTTTTTCCGAACAACGAGAACGAGGTAAATCGTAAAACCCTCTTTATGATTTAAGCGTCTAATTATCGTGAAAATATCATGAACAAGATCCGAGGGATGAACTCTAAGGCGAGGACAAATCGGGCGGTGGTGGTTGGACCACCGGACCGCCGGCGGTTTGTGGATCCCCGCCCAAGAGGGGCTGTCGGGCGTGAGCCTCGGCTGGAGCCGAGGGCTCGATCGAGCATGGCTCGATCTCCCCGTACGGCGTCGCCGCGAGCTACGGGAGTTCCCGTAGCGGGCACGCTGGCGACGCGAGTCGCGTACGGGGCGTGCCCAGCGGGCTGCTGAGAGCAGCCCGTGCGACTCGTACGGGGCAGCCACCTCCCGTGAGCAGCGAGTCGATGACTCGCTGCGGGGCTGCTACGAGCAGCCCCAGCGGTTGCCGTGAGCAACCGCGAGCCCTTCGTGGGGGCTCGGCTGGACACACGCGGGCTTGCTCGCGTGTGGTGTTCGGTTGAGCCCGGCTCCTCGTGGCGTGCTCGTGGTTTCTCCGGCGGTCGGGATTTCGATTGGGTTGTCGGTTCCGCAATTTTGACAATCCGGATATTCGATCTCCGAAGGATTTCGGTCGGAATTAATTTATTAATTCCGGAATATCGATTTCCAACAATTGGTATCAGAGCGTTGGTTTTAGTTCATGGTATTTTTCGATAAATTGTTCTACCTTGCAGGGTTTCCGATTATTATGGCTAGATTTAATTATTGTTAATTAATGTCATAATATTTCTCTTGATTATTAAACTCTCGGTGATGTCAATATTTATTCTTGTGTGGTGAATGCTTGTTCTTAAACCGGAAATTGTGAGGTCGATTTCATGTAGAGAATTGATACCGGATAGCGTAGTAATAAATTTGTAATTTATTTTACGTTGGATCGATTCCGAAACGACAACCGGAAAAGTGTGACGGGGGAGACGAAGATAGGGAGGATTCCGGGGATCGATCAACCCCATGATCGACCCAAGGGATGGATCGATCGACCACAAAGGGGCTGCCCGTAGCCCTCTCGGCCATGGAGTCGCCGGCGACGGTGGCTGGCCGGCTGGGGGCGGCGGCGGCGGTGCTCCTTGGGGTGGTCGATGGTGGTGGTGGGGCGCGAGGATCCCCAACTCGTGCTCTCCCGCCAAGATCCAACTTTCCTAAATTATTCGGTTTTCCTATTTTGAGTATTCCTGTTTTTGGGAATTCTCATGGAATAGGAAAAGAATAAATTTAGAATAAATTTATTTTTCCTTATTGATTATTCCTATTCTTGGGAATATTCATGGATTAGGAAAAGGAATAAATTTGGAATTAATTTATTTTTCTTATTTAATTATTCCTTTATGTAATTTTTAATAGATTAAGAAAATAATTAATTTGGAAAGTTTTAAGAGTCCTAAATTAATTTTTCCTTATTTAATTATTCCTTTATGGAATTTTTAATGGATTAGGAAATGAATTAATTTGGAAGGACTAGGAGTCCTAAATTATTTTATTTCCTTATTTCATTATGGAAATCATCCAGAATATTCCAAGTAGGTCTTGGATAGATTATTCTAGAGATTTAATGAAGTAGAAAGGGAAAATAAAATAAATTATTTTATTTCCTTATTTCATTATGGAAGTCTTCTAGAATATTCCAAGTGGGTCTTGGATAGATTATTCTAGAGATTTAATGAAGTAGAAAGGGAAAATAAAATAAATAAAAATATTAATAATATTTAATTTTATTTTTGATTTATTCGATTGACTTAATTTTCGAATTAAGTATCTTTTGGATTTATTAAAAATAAATAGATTTAAATATTGGAGTTAATATTCCCGTCACATGGAGCATGCAAGAACGAAGACTGAAGACTAGAAGATGCGTACGGGGATGCGATAAAGCCATAATAGTCGGAAAATAATATTCTAGTATTATTTTGATTATGTGATAATATTCTATGTGCTTTATTTCATGTATGCATGCTTATGTGTATTTAATTATGCATTAGATAGCGTATCCCTTTGTTATAAAAAGCTAAGTGGGAGAGGGTATGGAAACATATCCATGGTCTCCATTGCTGTTCTCTTGGTGACTTTTATGGACTTTTGAAGTTCGTATAGATAAGCCATTGGAGGAGAATTCTTGTAATTCCTCTTACAAGAAACATTGATTAAGTTTATCAAACAATGCCAAATTTGTCTTTCCAAAACTGATTTCAAGTCGACTCATTCTCACCCCGGGGAGTGGAATGGAGCCAAAGCCACTTGGTCATGTCGAGGACACAAATTAGAGACTTTCGTGTCATTTGATGACTAGATCGATTGTCTGCTCGGCTCCCTCATTTATGAGAGATAGGGTCGTTCGCATGGTGAATCACTGGTTAGAAACTTCGAGTTTCACTTATGATTCTCCGCGTCTTGATTTACAAGATTAAATGAATCAAGTAATTGGGAGTCAATTGTAAAAGTCTTTTGGTGTAGTAAACGTCCACACTATCGTGGCTTGCTACATTGAATGGGATTTTGGAACGATTGATGTAGACAGTTATAGAAGGGAGTAAAGGAGCGTATGTTAACGTAAACGTCCACACTATCGTGGCTTGCGGTGAATATGCGTGTCCCAAACAATCTTCTTAGATACTGAGTAATGGTTTACACTTAGGTACGCTTCTTAGTATTCTTCTCATCGAAGTAACGCTAATGATGATGTACGACCGAAGGAAATCTAATTGCTAAATCATTTGGATAGGTAAACGTCCACACTATCGTGGCTTGCCATATCTGATGGGATTTTAGATGCGATTAGTGGTTTAATGATATTATTTGAGGGAGATAATATCGGAGATTAAATCGATTGTTTGTTGTTATATGTGCTCATAGATTAGGATATGGCTTTGAACCCACTTTCTGTGATACGTAAGGATTTTAAACTCATTGGTCCCTAAATGTAATGATTGGAATAGAGATCTAGACATTACCCAAACTGTTGATGAGTACAAGGTTGTACTCAATGAGCTTTGTCCTCCCGAGCCTATTGACGTGGGCGGCTAGACAAGAAGCGATGAGGATACTCATAAAGGCCAGTCGCTTCGAGGAAACGCTTAAACACGTTTTTGAGATGATTGACCTTTTAGACGAGTTGAAACGGAAATCGCAAGCTCTTGTAGCCAATGCCAAAGGTTTTGAACCTAAGGGAAAAATCGGGAGAAAGGAAAAGCAAGCAAAGAAACCCAGTGGTCATAAGTTACATGAACCACGAGATGGGACGAGAAAAGCCAATAGGCAAGTATTCTCGATACAAACAGTCTGGGTACTGGAAGTCTGATTATCCTCTCAAAGAAAGTACGAAATTTTCTTTAGTCGTAAAACATAGTCAGTGGTATTATCTACCGGAACCTGGTGTGTAGATATGGAACCACTGACGGTATGTGCATTTTAAATGCGAGAGGTTCAAGGAAACCTAACGACTTGGAAAAGAAAAGATCGTAGTCTACATGGGCAATGCTGTAGAGGAGGCAGCAGTTGCAGTGGAGGACATTTTATAGGATTTCATTTTGGGTTATTGCTTTTATGTACCTTTCAAATTAGAAAGAACTTTGTTCTGGATTTCTAATAAATGGATATTTTATTTCTTTTAATCATTTGATGGTTATAAGAAGAAATAATGATATTATCTATTTTGGTACATTAGCTAGAAATATATAAATGATGAATCCTGAGTCCACCACGATGCAACGAACCGTAGTATGAAACTCGTTTTACTAATAAGAGATTTCTTTATCAATTATACTTGTGGATTCTTATGCTGAGTCATGTTTATTCAAATAAGAAGTTCAAAAGGTCGAAAATTGATATTTGATCAATTAAGTTGAGGGAGTGGACCTTCCGACCTATGAATCTAATTTGGAGGATAACATGACTAAGCAATCCTTTATGGATATAAGATGTAAGATCCGGACAAGTATAAGAATTGATTGACTCTGATGTATGCAGACCTATGTCTACTCAGACAATAAGGTACGAGTACTTCATTTGATGATTACTCAAGAAATGGATTAGAATACCTGATGTGCCACAAAGCAAGTGTTTTGACAAGTCAATGGACACTAAGCAATTGTGGAGAACCATCAAGGTATATCCATTTGTAGCCTGCGATTTGATCGCGGAGGCAAGTACCTGTCTGAGGAATGCATGGCATACTAATCAGAGATTGGGATTTGATCCCAAATGACTACACCATGCACTGTTGTGTAGAAATGGTGTGTCGTAAACAAGAAATGGAACTCTTATAGAAAGAGTAAAAGCATGAGTCATACGGAACTACCTATGTTCTATGGATATGTCTGGAAACAACGGGGCATTCAAATGCGGTTGTAGAATATCCTAGAAGAACAAAAGATATGTGTTCAATAGTACTATGAACCAGAAGGACGTTATAAGTTCTAACGCCCGGTTCTTAGAGAAAGACTATATGATGAACCACAAGCCCAAAGTGACATGATACTTTGAAATGAGAGAGAAAGATTAAGACTTAGAACCAGCCGAACCGAGTAGCGGTACACCACTAACTGCACCTACTGTTATCACTGTTTACACACCGGAATGCCATTGTAGTGGGAGGTTGTGGACAACCGAAGATATTCATAAGACTAGGAGAGTCTTCGGACTCTGGACCTAGTATACATGAAATCGATCCCTGGATCTACATAAAGGCCGTACTAGATCTAAATGTGCCTTCTTGGAGAGCAATAAGGATTATTGCTAAGAGGCGAGATCATTTAGAGTACAAGCTTAGTTGATCCATTTATGGATTGAAACAAAGCATTGAGTTCGTGGTACTTGCAAATTGATGAGATAGTCCATTTTATGGATTCATCAAAAGCATAGACGAATCGTGTGTATTGGAAACGTGATGGAAAACAAGGTGGTGTTTCTCGGAGGTTTTATGTAGATAACATTTTATCATTGGTAACAATGTAAAGATGTTGTCAGACATAAAATGGTGGTTGTCTAGATAAATCATTATGAAAGATATAGGAAGAAGTTGGACATGTTCTTGAGATCTTGGATCTCTAGGAATGAACATTGTACTTCTCCTGGACATCTTACATATATGATTATGGTTCGTTTTAACATGCTAGATTCCGAGAAAGGTTCGTTACCTTTCAGAGACGGAATGCATCTATCTAAGGATATGTGTTTTGGAACACAAAAGGAGATAGAAGCAATGAAAGCAGTTTCCTACACTTTGAGTGTGGAAAGCTTAATAAATGCATTGTTGAAAACAAAAACCTGATATCGGCTATGCGGTTAGCATAGTGGGAGGATATCAAGGTAATCCTGGAAAGGAATATTCGACTGCCGTAAAGGTACTTTCGAAGTACTGTTCTAGACTACGAAGCAGACGAGTTTTTCCTTTGGATTACATTCTCTTAGATTTCTAATCAAATGAGGACCGGTGTAAGTCGATATCAGGCTATGTGTTTCACTATTGAAGGAGAAGGAGTTTTTACATGGAAGAGTGATAAGCACGATGCTTTTCGGACTCTGCCATGGGTAACCAAATAGCGGCCTCAGAGGCAGCGGAAGTTTTGGTATAACTCCGGGATAATCTCTGGGACTTAGATGTGATTCTTAATTTGCCAAAGGCTATGTAATTAGCGGTGCAATGGCAAATGGTAAGAAATCACAAGTCCATAAGTGTAAGATAACACATAGTGCAAATACCACCTGATACGAGTCATCGTCGAGGGAGACGACACTGTAGTCACCAAGATAACTTCAGAGCGACAACCTAGAGTGCTCATTCACATAGTACTTCTTGGAAGTACAACTTAAGCACGTGATGAGTATGGGAGTCGGGAGTTTGGAGGAAATGACTAGACCTTAGTACAAGTGGGAGATTTTTGGAGTTGTGTACTTAATGTCTAGATTTAAGTAACGTAAACTCACGATCCATTGCCACTAATCTATTTAATTAAATAAACAATTATTTGCGTTTAATTATTTATAATTAAATATATGCAAATTATAGTCCTGGATTATATACGTTGTAGTTAGTATGGTGTGCGCCGTCACACGGAAGATCATACTATCGGTTACTCGTATATAATCGAACAGTTGCTCACGACCTAGATGGACACGGGCCAATCCATCGGTATAGTCGTTGTGTGAGAGAGAAAATAATCTGTCTTGATTATTTTATCACACTTGTACACTTGGTGTATTGGGCGGATCGTTGAGATTCATCGATTAGGATTGTCGGCGATAATCGATTCGAGTCTCAGTGTATTTTATTCTTAATCCCCGAAAATATTGCGGGTGTGTATATTCAATATAAGTGACTTTGATTTACCAAAGGAATTAACCGATTTAATTATTGGGTTAATTACCGGTTAAGTTGGGTCACTATATTTTATATATGACATGCCGTGAATACTTGACGGGAAAGTGTATCCCGTAAGGGTTGATAATATCCCCGAGATGAGTTCATAAGGAATTATTATGTAAACCCTGCAGGTGGATTCGTTCCGCATAATAATTAAGGTTGAATGGTACTAGTCTCGGATATAAGAGATGAATAAATTAATTAGCAATAAATTAATTTTATTCATGGATATTTATATCTTAAATACACGGAATAAATAATACTACCGGAGAAATATTATTTGATATAATATGGTTTAATATTGGGAGTGCAATTAATTTTATATAGTGGAAAATAGAATTAATTAATATTGATAAGGATTAATGGACTTGAGCATTGGGCTCAATTTAATCTTCAATATTGGAAGCCCAATATTCCACCTACTTAAGATCCCCTACGTAGCCTATAAAAGCACTACATGGTCTTCTCTATTCTGATAACTTGAAGATCACAATTCTAGAGAGAGAAAGTAGAGAGGAGGATCCATGGAGTTCGGTAGATCGTCGCCCACACGACGTCCGGGCTAGTGCAAGGAATACGTGGGAAGATCTCAAAGGTCATCAAATTGAGTTCTATGTTTTTCCGAACAACGAGAATGAGGTAAATCGTAAAACCCTCTTTATGATTTAATCGTCTAATTATCGTGAAAATATCATGAACAAGATCCGAGGGATGAACTCTAAGGCGAGGACAAATCGGGCGGTGGTGGTTGGACCACCGGACCGCCGGCGGTTTGTGGATCCCCGCCCAAGAGGGGCTGTCGGGCGTGAGCCTCGGCTGGAGCCGAGGGCTCGATCGAGCGTGGCTCGATCTCCCCGTACGGCGTCGCCGCGAGCTACGGGAGTTCCCGTAGCAGGCACGCGGGCGACGCGAGTCGCGTACGGGGCGTGCCCAGCGGGCTGCTGAGAGCAGCTTGTGCGACTCGTACGGGGCAGCCACCTCCCGTGAGTAGCGAGTCGATGACTCGCTGCGGGGCTGCTACGAGCAGCCCCAGCGGTTGCCGTGAGCAACCGCGAGCCCTTCGTGGGGGCTCAGCTGGACACACGCGGGCTTGCTCGCGTGTGGTGTTCGGTTGAGCCCGGCTCCTCGTGGCGTGCTCTTGGTTTCTCCGGCGGTCGGGATTTCGATTGGGTTGTCGGTTCCGCAATTTTGACAATCCGGATATTCGATCTCCGAAGGATTTCGGTCGGAATTAATTTATTAATTCCGGAATATCGATTTCCAACAAAAGAGACTTTTATAATTGACTCCCAATTACAAGATCCATTCGATTTTCGTAAATCAGGACGCGGAGAATCATAAGTGAAACTCGAAGTTTCTAACCAGTGATTCACCATGCGAACGATCCTATCTCTCATAGAATGAGGGAGCCGAGCAGACAATCGATCTAGTCATCAAATGACACGAAAGTCTCTAATTTGTGTCATCCACATGACCAAGTGGCTTTGGCTCCATTCCACTCCCCGGGGTGAGAATGAGTCGACTTGAAGTCAGTTTCAGAAGGACAAATTAGGCATTGTTTGATAAACTTGATCAATGTTTCTTGTAAAAGGAATTACAAGAATTCTCCTCCAATGACATATCTATAAGAACTTCGAAAGCTCATAAATGTCACCAAGAGAACAGTAATGGAGACCACGGGAATGTTTCCATCCCCTCTCCCACTTAGCTTTTTATAACAAAGGGATACGCTATCTAATGCATAATTAAACACATAAGCATGCATACAAGCAATAAAGCACATAGTATCGCATAGTCAAAATAATGCTAGAAAATTATTTTCTCGACTATCATGGCTTTATTCCATCTTCATATGCATCTTCTAGTCTTCAGTCTTCGTTCTTGAATGCTTCATGTGACGAGAATATTAATCCCAATATTTAAATCTATTTATTTTTAATAAATCCAAAAGATACTTAATTCGAAAATTAAGTCAATCGAATAAATCAAAAATAAAATTAAATATTATTCATATTTTTATTTATTTATTTTCCTATCTAATTCTATTAAATCTCTAGAATAATCTATCCAAGTAAAACTTGGAATATTCTAGAAGACTTCTATAATAGAATAAGGAAATAAAATAAATTAGGACTCTTCTACTTTCCAAGATTAATTAATTTCCATTACTATGAAAATTCCCATAAAATAGGAATAATCAATTAGAAAATAAATCAATCCTTAATTAACTCTTATTCCTTTCCAATTCTATTAAATCTCTAGGATCCTATTTCAAGTAGAACTTGGAATACTCTAGAAGACTTCCATAATAGAATAAGGAAATAAAATAAATTCCAATTAATTCTTTTCCTAATCCCTGAGAATTCCCATAAATAGGAAAACTCAAATAGGAAAACCGAATTAATTTAGGAAAGTGAATCTTGGTAGGAGTAGCATGAGATCGGGAGACCCCATGCCACCCCACCTTCGATCGCCGGCCGGGGAGGAGCACCGCCGCCACCTCAGCCCACGCGCCACCACAACCGGTGGCCGGCGTGGCCGAGAGTTCACGCGGGCAGCCCCCTCGACCCCTTCGATCGAACACCATGGGATCGATCTCATGATCGATCCCGAGCCCTAGTTCTCCCTCTCATCATCTCCTTCGAAACATGTGTTCTCCGGCGGTCGTCTCGGCATCGATCCAACGTAAATAAATTACAAGAATTAAATTTACAATATCCGGTATCGATTCTATACATGAAATCGACCCTATACATTTTCCGGAAAACATAGAACGTAATAATAAATCCTAAATTCGGTCAACCCCCGAATTTTTACTATTACAAACATTCAACCACACAAAACGAATCTCGACATGTCTGAGAGTTTAATAAACGAATAATCATGATAATTAATTAACACAATAATTAAATCCAACCATGATAGCCGGAAATCCCTGCAAGGTAGAATGATAATAGAACATATACATGAACACGAAACCAAACGCTCTGATACCAATTGTTGGAAATCGATATCCCGGGCTATTAAAATTTGCGGAAAATAATAACCCGCCCGAAATCCTTCATCGCCGGAGATCCGAACGCGAACCACAGCACGAGCCGAGGCCCGACCGAATACTCAGCGAGGCCCGAAGGCCGCGGGCACTCAGCCGAGCCGCCGTACGGGGCTCGCGATCATCTCCATGATGATCGCTGGGGATGCACGAGGCATCCCCGGGGCTGCTCGTAGCAGCCCCGCAGCGAGCTCACGGGCTCGCTGCTCGCGGGGGGGTTCGATCCTCCCCGCATCGCCGCTGCGGGAAACCCCGCAGCTTGATACGAGGCGCTGCGGGTAAACCCGCAGCTCACCCGGAGATCGAACCCTAGGTTCGATCGCCACCTCGGCTCCAGCCGAGGGCTTCAGCCCGCGACGCCGCCGGTCGAGGAGGGCTGGGGTTCTCCCGCCATGGCACCAGCCCACGGCGAACCCCGGCGATCGACCCTCGGTCGATCCCATGCCCCGGCGTCCACCCGGGGCTCCTCCCTTCGTCCGCGCGCCGGCGGTCGAACCCTAGGGTTCGGCCGCCTCCCTCGATCCCATTGAGGGTTCCTCGATCTTCGCCGGGGATCTCGAATCCCCGTCCCCGAAGTTCGTACGTTTATCCGGATCGTGTGTTCATTTATATGCTACAATTAACATCACATAAAATCATAGAAGGGTTTATGATTTTACCTTTGATTCGTTGTTCGGAGAAACGAAATCAAACACCTTTGAAGACCTTCGAATCTTCCCACGTATTCCTTGCACTCCGTTCGAACGTCGTGTGGGCGACGATCTATCGAACTCCTATGGATCTCCTTCAACTCTCTAGAACTATCAACTATTGATATTCTTGTCTTGTGATTTATGAAGGCCATGTAGTGCTTTTATAGGCTACGTAGGGGATCTAAAGGAGGTGGAATATTGGGCTTCCAATATTGAAGATTAAATTGAGCCCAATGCTCAAGTCCATTAATCCTTATCAATATTAATTAATTTATTTTCCACTATATAAATTAATTGCACTCCCAATATTAAACCATACTATATCAAATAATATTTCTCCGGTAGTATTATTTATTCCGTGTATTTAAGATTTAAATATCCATGAATAAAATTAATTTATTGCTAATTAATTTATTCATCTCTTATATCCGAGACTAGTACCGTTCAACCTTAATTATTATGCGGATTAAATCCACCTGCAGGGTTTACATAATAATTCCTTATGAACTCATCTCGGGGATATTATCAACCCTTCCGGGATACACTTTCCCGTCAAGTATTCACGGCATGTCATATATAAAATATAGCGACCCAACTTAACCGGTAATTAACCCAATAACTAAATCGGTTAATTCCTTTGGAAAATCAAAGTCACTTATATTAAATATACACACCCGTAATAATATCGGGGATTAAGAATAAAATACTCTGAGATTTAAATTGATTATCCAAGGCAATCCTAATCAATAAATCTCAAGCGATCCGCCCAATACACCAAGTGTACAAGTGTGATAAAATAATTAAGATAAATTATTTTCTCTCTCACACAATGACTATACCAATGGATTGGTCCATGTCCATCTAGGTCGTGAGCAACTGTTTGATTAAATATGAGTAACCGATAGTATGATCTTCTGTGTGCCCATGCAACACCATACTAACTACAACGTATAAAATCCAGGACTATATTTTGCATAATTAATTAATAATAATTAAATGCAAATAATTGTTTATTAATTAATTAGGTTAAATGCTATGACCGGGAGTTTATCGATACTTAAATCTAGACATTAAGTACACAACTCCAACAGTTAGGATTTAAAAGTTCTTGAATGAACTAGGTGGCGTAACTAGCTCAGCCCGTCCGATAGTTCTCTATTTATAGTAGAGTTATCGCGCAAGCCTATGAGCTAGGAAGCACCACAAGTATAAAACTGGTGCTCAGGAAGTTCCACATTATTTGGGAGATAGTTTTGTGGAGACATCGAGATAATAAAGTTGCAACTTTTGGTAAGGTTGCAAACCCGCTTTCTAAACCTCTCCAGCAGTTTAAGCTTGAGGCTTTCACGACTGCAATAGATATCAGACATCTTAGAGATGGGTTGTTATTTCTATTACTGTATTAGATACTTTTGGAGATTTGGTAAACATTCAATCATATGTATAATACATAATTCTTCATATAAATATGGTTTAATTTATATGAATTGTCCAAATGATTAAGTTATATCAATTGGGTTATGAGGTCGACTTACCGCATAATGATGTCCCAATGGTTGAACTGATATACTTGAATCATATAGCTGTTCCTGGTTCGTATAATCGAGTACGGACAAACCGATAATACAAAGAACTAGATTGTAATGTGTACTATAGCGCCGCTTCATGGGCTAGTGATGTGGGACATCAAGTACAATTACATAGATATTAGCTGGGAGCTAATGATCGAACAGACCCGACTGGAATAGTATTTAAGATTTCGAGTCATAATACTATTTCATTGACTGTCGAGCAATTTCCTCTGACCTGAGTAGTCCAGAGTGATTCCATTGTGAAATGGTGTACTTTGATATAAGTAAACGCCTTTCGTAAAAGGAGGTTATAAAACTTGTTATTGGGTATATCAGGAAGCAAGTGGGAGAGCTTGGATTGACAAGATGGGATTGTCCTCCATTTTATAATGGGATACATGTCTTACCGGCCACTTGGAGAGTCGAGACTGTGGAAAATACGTGGCCATGTCCAGATTCGTATCATAGTGATAAATCTGGTTTTACAGTCTGTCTCATAGTCCAAGAAAGGTTTGAACCGATTGAGGATGACTCGAGTCTTGCCTCATGTTCAAACTTAGACATAAAGTGACAACAGGAAGTTGGCAGCACACTGGCTCTGAAGGCCAAGTGGGAGATTGTTGGGATATGTCCTTCGATCCTACGTGTGCAATCGATAAAGTCATAAGGTCGTCTATGGATGTTAAATGATTATTCGATAATATTAATTGTTGGGAACAATATAATATTGATCGATAAATCATACCTACAGGGTCACACATGAGTCGGAATTAAGTTGCTTGTTATATTGATTTAGAATCAATACGTATGGATTTTCACATGCATGGATTGCATGGCATGCATGAGATGCATGGCTTGCATGGATGCATGTCACATGGTGTGACATGGCATGCCAAACAAGCAAGGGGACCACATCTAATGCCATTTGGCATGGTGATGTGGAAATGACCCTTCACCTCCCCATTATCCACCATTACTTGTGCATTATGATGCACATTAAGGTGGGGGTTACAAGGGAGGTTAATGGTGATCAATATAGTGATGAAAACATGTGTTTTCACATCACTTTTTGATCAGCCACGAAATTCCACACAACAAGAGAGAAAAGAGTGAGAGAATCACTCAAGAACAAGCAAGCAAGTTCAATTCCGGGTTCGTGTGCAACACGTAGAGGCCGGGCCATTTGTGCGGCTTCAACATCCGGGCGATCTAGACAAGAGGAGTGACGAGGTCATTCACAAGGAGAGCTTCGAGAGGCTGATCCATTTGAGGTGGTTCAATAGACTCAACACCACCTCAACGACATCAACGAATCACTTCGTCGCCATAAGTAAGTAATCGTTGAACCTTATATATATATATTGGATGTGTATATATATATATGTTTATATGTGTTCTTATACACATTAAGTGTGCACTAAGATCATGGCATAGTAGATCTATTGCTTTACACGCTTCCGCACACACGGTATATCGATCGGATCGGTATACCGGTACCTACAAGTAGGTGCCCCGGCTTCCCGGACCAGATCCCGAACTGTCTCCGCCCAAGGCGGCGAGACAGATTCCCTGGGGATCATGGAGGTGGTGGACTCCTATAAAGAATCCTCTACCCCTGCTGATGTGGTGATGACTGATGTTGTTCCCAGCCAGGGTTTGCCTCCCTCCGGGTCATCCACACTTCTACAAGTCAAGCTCGAAGGAGACAAGAAAAGGAAGAAAGTTGATGGGGGTATAATTGATGTGACTGAATCACCTCCCCGAGCTGACATAAGTCAGTCTGTTTTTGGAGTTGAAAAAGTTCTTTCTGACAAGTAAGTTTTTATTTGTTTTATGCTCCTTCTTTATTTTACAAAACATTCAATCTCATTCTTTTGTTTTATTTCTTGGCTAGGTTTTCCTAGGAAAAACTTCCATCTGTGCTCCTTCCCTTCTTCTCTGGCAAAGGCCCCATTGACCCCGTCACTACCCTGGGCAATCCTGTAGGTGATTCAATTGATGCAGTTGGGAGGTGCTGGACCTCAGAGCTCAATGACCTGATGGACCATGAGGAACATGCCTTTTCCCTGGCCCTTAAACTGGCCAGTCAAAGTGCAGTTGCCATCTCTGGTGCTCATACCATGGCTGAGAAACTCAGAGCTGAGGTTACCAAGCTTCGCATCACTATCACTGGTCAAGAAACACAAGTACAGGAGCTCAATGCAGCCTACAAAGCCGCGGCAGGGGACAGGGATAGGTGGAAGAAGGTTGCAGATACTGCACGGGCAGAGGTGGGGAAGTTGAAGTCTGAGATGCAGGAAGCCTTGAAAACCATCAAGGAAAAAGAAGAACAGATTGAGGATGCCCAGGACAGCTTTGTCAGGGAAAAGAAAGAGCTAAAGGATGAGGTGTCCAAAGTCACCAAAGAACTGAAACAGGTCCAGGATGATTTTGCACAGTCCATGGAAATAGTTGTGGAGCTCGAAACCCTACTGGACTCACCTGCTCACAATCCCAGGGTATTGACTGACCTCCTTTATGTAACTGCATATGCTGATCTCATCAGGTCTGCAGCAAAGGAGAAGAATGATGTGGCCAAAGAGTACGGACTCAAACTCCTCAAGGATCACATGAAGGGATGCACTCTGGATTCCAGAGTTCCTCAACCTTTCATGGATCTGGAAGTTGTCCATGGAATTGATATGAAATGGTGGCCATCATACAGTCTCCTCTCTATGCCTGGTGAACCTGCAAAGTTAGCTGATGATGCTCCTGTTGATGAAGATGATTTTGAAGATGAGGGTTTGGATCTGCTTGGTATTGGGCCTGATGGCAAGCCAAAGGATCCTCTGGTGACCCCCCCTGGTGATGGTAACTCTACCTCCTAAGTTTAAATACTCAGGAGTCTGCTAAAAATGATCTCTACTCTAAGTGTAAAAAGCTCAGAGGTTTTTATTCAAGTTTTTATTCTGGTTTGGGCCTGTGGCCATAAAACAATATTTGCTTATTCTGTTTTGGATTTTAAAGGCAGTTTTTGCCTGGGACAAGTTTTAATATTTTGCTGGTGTGTAATAACTTAGTAAGTTATTTTTGGATACTATCCTTTGGGTCTTACTTATGGCCCGTCCACCGTTTTGTTTAGGTTTCTTTTCACCACTATTATCTATTACTTTACAAGTCAGCTTTAGCTTGTTTGGTGAATCGTAATTCTTGTGAATAGATAACTTTTGGCTCACACCCAAGTTTTATTTTAAAACTTTGTTGGGACTCTTTGTGAGTTCTTTGTCCTGCAAAAGTGATTTTCGGATTTAGTTACCTCTCGGAATTCTCTCTGATTCTAAGTAACATTTTTCTCCTCCATCTCTCCTTTTACAAAGACTGACCGATCCTGTGGTTTATTTCTTTATGAATACCTCTTAGGATTTTCTTCGGACCAGTATCTTCCTCCCGCGTGATTCTTGAGTTTCTTCTACTCTGTTGAATCCGTACGCAGAAAGAAGTGTTCGGCCCCATAATCTACAGATTTTTTGGGTCTTTACCGAACCTTAGTATTCCTTAGGAGTACTCAATATTCTTTGTTTTGACCGGGAAATTTATTCTTTTTCCCGGGGTAATATTTTTCCTTGTTATAGATAAAATATAACTTTAAAAACCATACAAGTATTTTTGGTAAATACTGAGAAAATTTATAAAGGTAGTAAAAGGGGTTTTACAAAAATAATAATTTTACAAAAAGCCAAAATTAACCTTTTGGTTAATGATAAAATTTCTTTAGATGCAACGCGTTCCACCGATACTAATCTTTGGTCCCGTCGAGAAGCTCTAACTCGTACGCTCCGTTTTGGAGGCAGTGGCTCACTCTAAACGGTCCCTCCCAGTTCGGCCCCAGTGCTCCCTGGTGCGTTCCCAAGATTTTCTTCAGCACCAAGTCTCCTTCTTGGAATTCTCGTGCCTTTACTTTTGAATTAAACAATTTTGCAATTCTTTGTTTGTTCATGGCATTTAGAGAATCAGAAGCTAACCTTCTTTCTTCAAGAAGATCTAACTCTTTCCGGATGGTTACTTCATTCTCCGGGGAGATTTCCTGAGCGGTCCGATGTGATAACACCGTTATTTCCGCTAGAATTACTGCTTCTGTTCCAAAAGCCAAAGAGTAGGGGGTTTCTCCAGTGGCATTTCTAGCTGTGGTACGATATGACCACAGAACCTCTGGAAGTTCATCTGCCCACTTTCCTTTGCGACTTTCCAATTTTGATTTGATGGTATGTTTCAATATTTTATTCACTGCTTCAACCTGACCATTCGTCTGGGGGTGGTAAGGAGTAGAGAATAGCCTTCTAATTTTCCATTTTTCACAGAATTCTTCCACCTCAGCCCCATCGAATTTTTTTCCGTTGTCGGAAATGATTTACTCGGGCAAACCAAATCGACATATAATGTTTTTCCATATGAACTTGATAACCTATGGTTGATCAATTTTGTTCAATGGTTCTGCTTCAACCCACTTAGTAAAATAGTCGACTGCTACAATCGCATATTTCACTCCGCCCCGTGCGGTTGCCAGTGGTCCGATCAGATCGATACCCCACCGAGCAAATGGCCACGGGCTGTAAATGGATTTCAGGGCTTCTGGGGAAATACGGATGTTAGGCCCATTCGTCTGGCATTTGACACATTTACGTGCTACCCGACTGCGTCCTTTCTCAGGCTTGGCCAGTAAAATCCTTGCCCCATGGTTTTGTGTGCCAGGGATCTTCCCCCCGCAAGGTTTCCACACACACCATCATGTATTTCTTCCAGGATTTTAAATCCTTCTTCCTTCGACACACATTTTAGTAGTGGAAGGGAATAACTTCTTCGGTAAAGTTGTGTATTTATTAAAGTATACTTTGCCGCTCGAGAGCGAAGTTGTTTTGCTTACGTTTATCTGCTGGTACTTCCCCGGTATCTATGTACCGTTGGATGGGAATCCGCCAGTCTTCTCCGGCCCCGGCAAGTATTTGCATTTGTATTTCTCTTTGTTCTACTGATGGGGACATTAATTTTGTCAACACAATATTTGAGAAGTCTGTTGAGCCCTCAGCTGATGCTAACTTTGACAGGGCGTCAGCTTGTGAATTGTGTTCCCGTGGATTTGTTCAATTAGAACTTCAGGGATTTTTTCGCAAAGTTCCCATACCAATTTTAGGTATTTTATCATTTGTTCCCCTCTGGCTTCGTAGTCCCCACTTACATGGTTTACTACTAGCTGAGAGTCAATAAACACATGAAGTTTTCTTGCCCCGACGGCTATAGCCAATTCCAACCCAGAAATGAGAGCTTCGTACTCTGCTTCATTGTTAGATGTGGGGAATTCAAACTTTATCGCATGATTTACTGAGTCTCCGTCGGGACTAAGTAATACCACACCTGCCCCCGAGCACGCGGTGGTAGATGATCCATCTACGAACAGCTGCCAGGCGCGTGGTTGATTCTGGGATTTCTCAGGGAAAGTTAATTCCACAATAAAATCTGCCAGGGCTTGTGCTTTGATCGCTGGCCTCGGGGCGAAAGTTATGTCATACTGACTAATTTCTAACGCCCAACGCAGGAGTCTCCCGGTAATATCTGACCGGTGCAATACTTGCCTTAAAGGCATAGTAGTCAAAACTTCGACGGGGTGCTCAAATAAGTACGCCCGGAGTTTTCTAATTGACACTATTAAAGCATATGTTAATTTTTCCAGTGGAGTGTATTTAATTTCCGCCTCATGTAGTACTTGACTCACAAAATAAATCGGGAAGTGTTGTATTCCTTCTGCCCTTGTCAGGACTGCACTGATGGCATGTTCTGAGGCGGCCAGGTATAAATACAGCTTTTCTCCTGGTTTAGGTGCCACAACCACTTTTGGATTGGATAAATATTCCTTTATCCGTACAAAAGCTTGTTGAGCCTCCTTTTTCCAGTGGAATTCCTGTCCTTTGATGGAGGCAAAGAACGGACGAGTTTTATCTCCCAGGCAAGAAATGTATCTATTCAGGGCGGCTAGACGACCCGTGAGTCGCTGTACGCCTTTCACGTCTCGGGGCTCTTGCATATCCAAGATAGCTTGGACTTTGGTAGGGTTGGGCTCAATGCCTTTCTCGCTAACCACATGCCCCAGGATCATCCCTTTCTTAATTCCGAAATTACATTTCTTGGGGTTCAATTTCATATTATAATGCCCCAGAATTTTGAAAACTTCTTCGAGGTCTTTGATATGATCTGATTCGTTTTTACTTTTTACAATAATATCATCAATGTACACTTCCATGGTTACACCAATTAAATCAGAGAACATTAGATTTACCAACCTTTGATAGGTGGCCCCCGCATTCTTCAGGCCGAAAGGCATTCTTTCCCAGCAATAGATCCCTTTTTCTGAGTAGAACACCGTGTGCTCGACGTCATCTGGATGCATGGGAATTTGATGGTACCCGCCCTTAGCGTCTAGCGTTGAGAATATTGCGTGACCTGTCAAATTATCAACCACATGGTCGATGTGTGGCATGGGAAAAAGGTCTTTCGGGCAAGCATTGTTTAGATCAGTGAAATCTATACACAAACGCCATGCCCCCACCGTTTTTGTCACCATTGCCGCATTGGAAAGCCAAGTGACATCACTCGAAGCCTTCCTGACCAGTTTATTTTCAATTAGCTTATCTACTTCCCCGACGAGTGCCTGGCACTTCTCGGGGCCCATTTTCCTACGCTTCTGCGCAATTTGTCTCTTGCAGGGATCAATTTTCAATCGATGGCAGGCATGTTTAGGATCTATCTTCCCTAAATCCGCACTGGACCATGAGAAAGTGGAAACGTTCTCCTTTAGGAACTTTATAATATCACTTCTGGTAGTTGATTCCATATGAGTCCCCACAAGTATTTGTTTTTCGGTTTGCTCTGGATCTAAAACTATAGAGTCCAGAGTTTCAACCATCTCCACTACGGGTGCTTTTTTGCATTGATATCCACCCCGCGAGCCCCAATCATCCAAGTCTGGTCTGGATTGGGGAAGTTTTTCCCTGGTAGATGCTAAGCCTACACTGGGTTCTTCTTTGGGGGGATTATCTGTTTCAACCGAGGGAATCTGAATAACTTCCCCGTGCGGGTTTCTCTGAGGAGAGTTCATTCCTTCCTCGGGGATTTTAATGAAATTTTCAATGTGATCGATTTGTTTTATTTTGTTTTCCTCCAAATTGATTTGGGGAATGTTATCGTTTACATTGGTTTTAGTTTTATCAAGATCGCGAAAATACATCAAAGTCTTCTTAGCCATTACAAGGTCCCCTCTGACGGTGCCAACTGCACCGGAGGGTGTTGGAAACTTGATACAGTAGTAATAGGACGAGGCGACTGCTTCAAAAGCGTCCATAAAAGGCCTGCCTAACAAAGCATTATAGCCACTAACCTTATCAACTATTACAAACTTCAGATTCCTAACCATCACGACTTCGGGGTTCTTCGCGTCCATCATTTCCACCGGGAGAATGATCTCTCCGTAGGGAATGACTACATCGTCACCAAAACCTTTTAACACCATATCGCACGGGTTGACATAGCGCGCCAGCTTCCCCATCAGATCCAGGGTCTTTTTGTACAGAACATTGAGATGCGCGCCATTGTCCACCAGCGTGCGAGACACGTCCAGACCGAGGATTCTTGCTTTTATCACTAAAGGCACATCCTTCGGGAACTTTGTCTCGGCTCGATCTTCCGGGGTGAAAGTTATCACCGCCGTTTCATTGATTGTTGCTTCCTTTGACGGGGCAGTTTCATACCAAACTTCCCACATCTGAAAGTCTCTCTTTCTCTTGCGGTGGCTTTCCTCGTTCACCGGCCTCAAACCGCCGATCATCATGATCTGACCCACTCTCGGTGGATCCTGAGCCGAAGGAGGCGGCGGTGGAACTAGTGCGGGTACTTCCCGGGGAGGAGGCCCCTGCGGATTTCCCCCAGCACCTGGCCTGGGCAAGAATTGCCACAGCTTCCCATCCTGAAAAAGTTTCCACAACAGTTTTACCAGTTGCCTGCACTGGCTGGTGTTGTGACCAATTTTTTCATGAAAGGCACACCATTTGTTGGGATCCAACTTGTCCGGGGAAGTAAGAATTGGTGGTGGTTTTTCCAACAGGTCAGATTTTTGCATGACCATGATATTCAGAATATCTGCTGGTGTATGACCAGTCTGAACAGTAAGTTTTCCTTCCAACTCACGAATCTCATCCATTCGTGGATCGTTTGGCCTGGGTCCTGGTTTTTTGCCAATGTAATTTGGCCTTCGATCGGAGGAAAAAAGAGGTTTTTTCTTTTGCTCGGGGGAGTGTCCCCCGCCAGCAACAAGACGCTGGTACGCCACTTGGGCCCCAGCTTTCCTCCTAAAATCCTCATACGATCGGGGATAATTCAACATTGCAGATTTAAACAACTTAGAATTTCTTCTCAAACCTGCCAGCACGGTGTGAAGTTTGAGGTTATCGCCAATCTCTTCACCGCCCGCCATGAGGAGTTCTTCGACGCGATCAACATAAGACTCGTCTGTTTCATTCTCACCCTGTTTGACTCCAAGCAGCTTCTGACTATATTCCATATAGGAAGCTTTGGATGCAAAATACGACACAAACCTCTGCACCAAGTCGTCAAAACATTTGATAGAATGTGCAGGTAAGCTGACGTACCATTGGTGGGGAATATCGCCCAGGGTGAGTGGGAACAATTTGCACCGAGTAGCATCAGTGGCTCCTCGACCGGACATGTATGTCCTGAATCTGCTCAAGTGAACTTCTGGGTCGGTCTTGCCGCTGTACAAAGTGGTTTGCATGGGCTGGACCTCCAGTTGCATGGGAGCTTGTTCAACCTCAGGGGCCAAGGGATCATTATGACGACCTGTCGGGGCGGCGAGAATCTGATTTTCATTCAATCGCCTTTCCAGCTCAGAGTATTTTTGTGTTGATGTATGTCCTTCGATCCCATGTGTGCAATCGATTAAGTCATAAGGTCGTCTTTGGATGTTAAATGATTATTCGATAATATTAATTGTTGGGAACAATATAATACTGATCGATAATCATACCTACAGGGTCACACACGGACTCGTAGATGATGAACAATGCTTGTTAATTATATTGATTTAGAATCAATATTTATGTGAATTTATATGCATGCATGAGATGCATTGCATGGCTTGCATGGATGCATGTCACATAGTGTGACATGGCATGCCACACAAGCAAGTGGGACCACATCTTATGCCATTGTGGCATAGTGATGTGTACATGACCTTTCACCTCCCCATTAACCATCCATTATGTTATATAATGGTGCATATTCAATATGGGGGTTACAAGGGAGTGATGGAGGTGGTAATGAAGGTGTTAAGTAGTGAAAATCTGATTTTCACAAGGACTCGATAACCAATTTCGAGATTCACACAAAATAGAGAAAGAAGAGAGTGTTCTTGGAGAACCGACTCAAGCAAGCAAAGTGTTCGTCATCCGGGTTCGTGTGCAACACGTAGAGGCCGGGCCATTTGTGCGGCTTCAACATCCGGGCGATCTAGACAAGAAGAGTGACGAGGTCATTCACAAGGAGAGCATCTAGTGACTGGTCCATGAAGGTGGTTCAATCGACTCAACACCACCTTCATCAACATCAACGAGGCACGCTACACCGGTTGTAAGTGTTCTCGTTAATCCCTATATATATATATATATATATATATATATATATATATATATATATATATATATATATATATATATATATATATATATATATATATATATATATATATATTGGATGTATATATATAAACGTGTCTATACATATAATGTGCACTAAGATCATAGCATAGTAGATCTATCGCTTTACACGCTTCCGCACACACGGTATATCGATTGGATCGGTATACCAGTACCTTCAATTGGTATCAGAGCCTAGGGCTCGTGCACACTTTTGTGTTGGACACGAAGGTTAAATCAACATAATTGGATTATATGTTTAATTGTGATTATGTGATTAGATGTAAGGCCGGCCACCGTTAGTGGTCGGGTGAATGAAATTGCCGTTTTTTACGTTTCGATTGGCCATAGTCTTTTGAGGGCTGCGTCCCTTGGAATCATTTGTAATAGATAGGTTTTTATATTATATTTGTATTGTACTACTTGTAAGCGATGGACTTGGTCCATGGTTCGATGGAGGATATCGGCTCTCCGGCGAAAATGTGAAGAAACGAAGCAAAACGAAGCAAAGCGGACAAAACCGGGGCTGCTGGAGCAAAACGGCTGGCGTCGTTTGTGCTCCAGCCGGCGCCGTTTTGGAAACGGCGACCGCCGAAAGCTCATTTTTGGGGCAGACGGGTTTTTGCCCTTTCGGCGGGCGCCATTTTGGAAACGGCGACAGCCGGTGGTGTTCAGCGACCGCTGGCTGTAAAACGGCGGGCGCTGTTTGTGGTTTTTGGGGTAATGACTTGGTTTGACCAAAATCGGCGAGCGCGGAACTGAAACGGCGGGCGCGGACCACTCCAGAAGATGTTCAAGGCCTATTTTGTTGCTTTTAATCTTTTCGTTTGAGAGTTGTGAGGTTCTAGGGGCCTTTCGATTTCGTGTTTACTTGTTGTGCTAGTTCTAGGTTTATATATGTTATAAATGTTCAACCAACATACATACAACCTTAAACATGCATGTTCCCTGAATAATGAGTATAATGTCTTGTCCAAAGCTTCACACTCATGAAGCCGTCGATCATAAGTTGGTAGGTCCGCCTCAGCGGGGTACTACTTGTTATCTTGGGATAAGTGGGAGTAAGGGTTAGACCTTTACACGTGAATTTGGTTTTCTCATCGATGGATCCACTGCAGGCGTGGCTATCGAGACATGAGATGAGAATGGGATTCTCGTCGACCGAGAGTGATATTAGATATCATTGACATGGGTATGTCTACCTATCTTGAAATACTTAAGTGCGGACTCAGTCGGCTTAATGATTTACAAGATGAGGATCTCGGGATCGTTTTGTTCAAGGGAACAACGATATTAGATATCGATTGAACAAAATGGAATAAATAAGTAGCTTGTTAGACAACCTTATTTGTTTACCGCTTTGTGGATGTTTACATACTTTAGTTATCTTTCTTTTATAGTTTATCATGTCAAATATCAACTCAATTCAAGTTTGGTTCAATTCTTGATTATGAAAAATTGAACAAATTTTCTTGATTCACAACGTAATTTGAGGATGGTCCTCAAATACGAAGACAAGGAAAATGTGTTAGATAACCACATCCTAAGATATCATTGAACAACTCAATATCATGTTCGGAGAATATGCAAAGATTGAGCGGTTCGGTGTGACCAGGTTCATCGCTTCAGCTAGGCTGGAAAAATGGAAATCTATGGGATCACATGTGCAACAAATGATTGGATTATTTGTTTCAAGTGACCCTAGATTTTTCCTATGATGATTATTTGGCAACCGATTTCATACTTCAATCTCATGATGGTTATAATGCCTTTAGGCTAAAATTTCCATATGAATGGTTTGAAGAAATCGCTTCGTGAGCTCCAAGGGATGCTCAAGGCTGCTTAGCCGGCGATAGAGAAGGACCCTAAGAGGGAAATTCTTATGATATAGGATAGGGTATTCAAAAGAGCATGGGCAAGAAGGCTACTAGGGTTCCTAGGGAATCTCAATGCGTCTACTGCAAAAGTGTTGGACACTACTTGCAAACTTATTCAATTTCAAAACAAATGCCTAATTTGTCTTTCATTTGATGGATTATAAGGTTACGATTATTTACACCTCGGGGAGTGATTTAATCCAAAACACTTAAGTTCATCAATGACACAAATTAGAGACTTTCGAGCCATTGGATGGCGTGAATCGATTGTCTGGTTGGCTCCCTCATATTTTATGAGAGATAGGGCTTCAATTGCATGATAATATCGCTGGTTAGAAAACTTCGATTTTTCACTTACGATTTATCACGTTTTGACATTGAGATAATTTTGAATGGGAAATTCGAATAAGAGTCAATTATTGAGAATAATTGAACTTGCCCAAAGTTCAAAGAAGATGTGAAGAGCGGGGTTGCTTCATCTTCAGGTATTAATGTTATAGACATTAAACTTCACAAATTCTACTTCTTGGGTATTGGATGCCAAATGTAGTTCTCACATTTGTATGTGGAGGAACTACATAGAAGTATAAGTTTGGTGAGTAGAGATGTCGATCTACGGGCGAGAAATGGAGCGAAGGTCGCTGCATTAGTCGTATGATCATATGATGTTGTTTTGCCTTAGGGCCTTGTTTTAGTATTATAACTATGTAATTTCGTACCTTCAATAAACAATGAATATTGGTTCAGTATTGGATACTGATGGATTAGTTTTTCACTAATTAAATAGTTTGATAACTATTTTAATTGTGAACTATTCTTTTTTTTGGTACGATTATTACATTATTTATGTATACTTTAAACTCAACAAATCATATATAACATTAACACAAAAGTCCAAATCGAATAAGTCTCAATGAGACATAACTGTAACATTGTTGATTAGATCAAAATCTAAACATGTAACGAATTTTCTTTTAGAATGCATTCTAGAATCATTTGACTTGGAGTCATTTGATACATGTAAATGATGTGTGATGGACAAGATAACAATGTCATCTTTCTTGGAGAAAGGAGAACATGTGAGTGATTTATTAGGGATGATCCATACTGATGTATGTGGAACCTATCAGTTCACAAGCACATGAAGGTTATGTTTCGGAAAAGAGAAAACAAACTATATTAGATATAGTTCGACCATTCGATGAGAGGTCTAAATGAACTACTGGTCTCTTTTGGGAACACACAATTCTAGACTTCAACTTATACACTGAATAGGACGCTGTCAAAAGCTGTTGATAAGACACCATACTGGGTATGGAAAGGGAGGGTCCCTAAATTGTTTTCATCAAGATTTGAGGTTTCAAAAGCTTCTCTGACGAGATTTATCTCTATAGAGATTGAACTCAATTGGGATAAAAGTTTCTTTATGGTATCCATAAGAAACTCGAGGGTACAACTTCTACGATCTATCTGAGAACAATATTTTGTTGCTCGAGATAGTGATTTTCTTGAAAAAGAGTAATCTTTCCTAGAAAGTCAGTGGGAGCTCAGTTGTCTTGAACGAGGTTCAAGTAGAACAAACTGATATGGATACTCAAGACTTGGTCGAGAGTACTCCAGTGGTTTTGGAAACCACACCTAACCCTCGAAGGTCTGGAAGGGTTAGAACTCAACCTGACAGATACTTAGGTATTCTAACAAATGAGAGCTATGAAGTCATGCTTTTAGAAAGCAATGAACCTTCGACCTATACCCAAGCTATGACGAGTCCAGATTCCAAGAAATGGCAGGGTGCCATGAAATCCGAAATGGAATCGATGTCTGAAAATCAAGTTTGGAACTTGGTCGATTTGCTTAAAGGGGCTAGGCCCATTGGATGCAAATGGATTTACAAGATAAAACAGACATGGATGGAAAACCTAGTGTTTTCAAAGCAAGGTTGATGGTAAAAGTTTTATTCACGAGGTGGATTGTGGAAAAACTTTCAGCAGTTGCTTTGATTAAATCATTCAGATTATCTTAGCCATTGCTACTCATCTTGATAATAAGTTATGGTAATATTGGATGTTAAAACTAACTTCTTGAATTGGATTCTAGAAGAGAATGTGTTTTGACACAGCCAAAGAGTTTTATCGATCCTAATAAGGCTGAGAAATTATGCAATCTTATAATTCCATTTATGGAATAAAGCAAAGCATATCGGAGTAGAAATCTTCAGTTCAATGAATCCATACTGGGTTTTGGATTTCAGAGGAACTCGGAATAGTCTTGTTTTACAAGAAGAACAGTGGGATTTACGTTGTATACATTGTGTTGTATGTCGATGACATACTCCTTATTGGAAACAATGTTTCTATGCTTAATTCTATTAAAGAATGGCTTGGAAATTGTTTTTCAATAAAGGATCTTGGAGAAGCACAGTACATATTGGGCATCAAGATCTGTCGGAATAGATCGAAAAGGATGTTTGGACTTAGTCAAGCGACCTATATTGATAAGGTGCTTGATAGGTTCAGAATGAAAGACGCCAAAAAGGGTCTCATTCCAATGACTCATGGCACATCTCTTAGAAAGATGCAATGTCCTACGGGACCTGATGAGCAAAAGAGGATGAAAAACATTCCTTATGCTTCGGCAATAGGGTCTATAATGTACGCCATAGTATGTACACGACCGGGCGTATCGTATTCTTTGAGCATGACGACTCGGTTTCAAGGAAACCCAAGTGAGGCGCATTGGACTGCGGCCAAGAATATTCTTAAGTACCTTAGATGGACAAAAGAATATTTTGTTGTCTTTGGAAGACAAAAGAGTTGATGTTAACAAGCTATTTGAATGCAAACTTCATAACAGACTAAGATAATTTCCGATTTTAATTTGGTTATATATTTTGTCTGGATAGAGGTAAAATTAGCTGAAATAGTTCAATGCAATGCAATATAGCTAATTAAACTACATAAGCTGAGTACAATACTGCATTGGATGCAGTGACGTTGGTAATTCAGATTTGAAAGTTCTTCAATGAACTAGGTGGCGTAACTAGCTCGGCCCATCTGATAGTTCTTTATTTATAGTAGATCTTTCGCGCAAGCCAATGAGCCTAGGGAGCACTACAAATCTAAAGTTGGTGCTCAGGATGTTCCACATTATCTGGGAGATAGTTTTGTGGAGACATCGAGATAATAAAGTTGCAACTTTTGGTATGGTTGCAAACCCGCTTTCTAAACCTCTCCAGTAGTTTAAGCTTGAGGCTTTCACGACTGCAAAAGAGATCAGACATCTTAGAGATGAGTTGTGATTTCTATTACTGTATTAGATACTTTTGGAGATTTGGTAAACATTCACTCATATGTATAATACATATTTCTTCATATAAATATGGTTTAATTTATATGAATTGTCCAAATGATTAAGTGATATCAATTGGGTTATGAGGTCGACTTACCGCATAATGAAGTCCCAATGGTTGAACTGATATACCTGAATCATATAGTTGTTCCTGGTTCGTATAATCGAGTACGGACAAACCGATAATACAAAGAACTAGATTGTAATGTGTACTATAGCGCCGCTTCATGGGCTAGTGATGTGGGACATCAAGTACAATTACATAGATATTAGCTGGGAGCTAATGATCGAACAGACCCAACTGGAATAGTATTTAAGATTTCGAGTCATAATACTATTTCATTGACTGTCGAGCAATTTCCTCTGACCTGAGTAGTCCAGAGTGATTCCATTGTGAAATGGTGTACTTTGATACAAGTAAACGCCTTTCGTAAAAGGAGGTTAAAAAACTTGTTATTGGGTATATCAGGAAGCAAGTGGGAGAGCTTGGATTGACAAAATGGGATTGTCCTCCATTTTATAATGGGATACATGTCTTACCGGCCACTTGGAGAGTCGAGACTGTGGAAAATACGTGGCCACGTCCAGATTCGTATCATAGAGATAAATCTGGTTTTACAGTCTGTCTCATAGTCCAAGAAAGGTTTGAACCGATTGAGGATGACTCGAGTCTTGCCTCATGTTCAAACTTAGACATAAAGTGACAACAGGAAGTTGGCAGCACACTGGCTCTGAAGGCCAAGTGGGAGATTGTTGGGATATGTCCTTCGATCCCATGTGTGCAATCGATTAAGTCATAAGGTCGTCTTTGGATGTTAAATGATTATTCGATAATATTAATTGTTGGGAAAAATATAATACTGATCGATAATCATACCTACAGGGTCACACACGGACTCGTAGATGATGAACAATGCTTGTTAATTATATTGATTTAGAATCAATATTTATGTGAATTTATATGCATGCATGAGATGCATTGCATGGCTTGGATGGATGCATGTCACATAGTGTGACATAGCATGCCACACAAGCAAGTGGGACCACATCTTATGCCATTGTGGCATAGTGATGTGTACATGACCTTTCACCTCCCCATTAACCATCCATTATGTGATATAATGGTGCATATTCAATATGGGGGTTACAAGGGAGTGATGGAGGTGGTAATGAAGGTGTTAAGTAGTGAAAATCTGATTTTCACAAGGACTCGATAACCAATTTCGAGATTCACACAAAATAGAGAAAGAAGAGAGTGTTCTTGGAGAACCGACTCAAGCAAGCAAAGTGTTCGTCATCCGGGTTCGTGTGCAACACGTAGAGGCCGGGCCATTTGTGCGGCTTCAACATCCGGGCGATCTAGACAAGAAGAGTGACGAGGTCATTCACAAGGAGAGCATCTAGTGACTGGTCCATGAAGGTGGTTCAATCGACTCAACACCACCTTCATCAACATCAACGAGGCACGCTACACCGGTTGTAAGTGTTCTCGTTAATCCCTATATATATATATATTGGATGTATATATATAAACGTGTCTATACATATAATGTGTGCCTAGATCTTCATGTTGTTCGTGTTCTATTGTTTTACACGCTTCCGCACACACGAACAAGGTAATCGAGCGATTGGATCGGCATCGAAAACCTTCATTTTGCCTTAAATCGGCCAGTTCAGGATTAGCCCCGGGGGCCCTGGGGACCCTCCCCGGTGAAAAGTTCACATGGTGCCCGTGCATGTCACTTCTGCTAATCTGTCGATGAGGATCAGTAGAAGTACCTACTGATTCAGCTCTTTTGTTTAGATCTAAGAACCGACGCATTCTGCGGTTCCCCCGGGGAGCACGACCAGTTCGCTCAGGGCCCTTGTCTGGATTTGCCCCCGCGGGTGCGTGCACGCCCCTCACCGGGATCAGAGGGGTTGTCATCACATATTTCAAAGACATCAGTTCTGCCACTGCTTCATCTATTTTTTGTGGAGTATCAAGACTTGCGTATCTAATCGGAGGCGGACCTTTAGGCGTCGACGGCCCTCCGAGATCGTAAGGATGGAGACGGCGATTCCGACGTCGTGACCGAAGTCGACGTTGTTGTTGATCTGCCTGACTGTTAGTAGGCTCATCGGCCTCTGCATGTTTGCTATTGTGCTCATCGGAGCTGATCTGGGTAGGTGGCGGCAACTCCTTATTTTCAGGTTCTGGGTTCCACCATCACGGCCTTAGACGGAGATGGAACCTCGGGTTCCACCATCACGGCCTTACCCATCACAGCCCGCCACCTGCCACTTGTGCCTGATGCACCTGATACCGTAGTACCTTCATTTTCGTTAACCATTCTTGATTTTAATCGAGCTTTTCTGCAACTTAATTACCTGATGCTCGATCCTTCTAGCGCCAACTGTTTTGGTTGTTTTTGTACTTGTCGGTAGTATTTGCTGGTAATAGAGGGTTTTGGTAAACAACACAAAATGGTAAATTTGTTATAGGCAAGCTAGCAAGAGGATTAAGTTATAGCAGAAATCATAAGTAGAACATGGATGCTCAAGGCACCTCTTTATTCATATATTCATACTTAGAATTCATAATTAAAATACAAGGTTTGCATGTCCCATTTTCCTCTCTCATACCCTCTATTTATAATACTCTATGCATGGCTGAATTATGCCACCTAATGCCCACATATCGGCTTCTTATTGGACCTCCAATCCACTAATATGATGCATTAAATACCCACTAATTTCCCTTAGTGCTTAATCTGTGCCTTTCCCCGTGAGGTTCCAGCTCATTGACTGGTGTCCCTGAAGTCTTCCCAGGCGATTTCCCTGTGAAAGAAGTCTGACTCTACCGTGCAATCTCTACTGTCCGAGCTCCTCGTCTTCTTCTCTGGTACGCTTTCGAAGGTCTTTATACCTGTCTTGGCTGACTTTCTCTCTTGATGACGTGGCCCTTTGATTCGTGACACGTGTCGGTGACCGTTTTCTTGGGTATAACACGGGTGTGTACATTTAATATTAGTGACTTTGATTTTCCAAAGGAATTGACCGATTAGAATAACCGGTCAATTACCGGCAAAGTTGGGTCACGGTATTTTATGTATGACATGCCGTGAATTCTTGACGGGAAAGTGTGTCCTCGCAAGGGTTGATAATGTACACGGAATAAATAATACTACCGGAGATAATATTATTTGATATAATATGATATAATATTGGGAGTACAATTATATTTATATAGTGGAAAATATATATAATTAATGTTAATGGATTAATAGATTTGGGCTTGGGCTCAATTTAATCATTAATATTAGAAGCTCAATATTCCACCTCCTTTAGATCCCCTACGTAGCCTATAAAAGCACTACATGGTCTTCACAATTAGAACAAGACAAGAATATCAATAGTTGATAGTTCTAGAGAGTTCGTGAAGGAGATCCATAAGAGTTCGGAGGATCGTCACCCACACGACGTTCGAATGAAGTGCAAGGAATATGTGGGAAGATCCGAAGGTCTTCAAATCATCTTGTTTCTCCGCACAACAAGATCGAAGGTAAAAATCATAAACACCCTTGTATGATTTTATGTGAATTAATTGTAAAACATACATGAACGAAAGATTCGGGAAACAAACGAACTCCGCGGACGGGGATACGAGATCCCCGGCGGAGATCGAGAGAGCCCTCGGCTGGGAGCCGAGGGGTGGCGATCGAAGCCCTGGGGCTCGATCGTCGGGCACACACGAGGAGCCCCGGCTGGACGCCGGGGCATGAGATCGACCGCGATGGTCGATCGGGCAGCCGCGGCTGGAGCCGCGGCGGGTGCGCCGCTGGTCGGACCTCCCTCCTCACGGCGGTGGCGGTGAGTCGTCAGACTCACCGTCGGGGGCTGCTGGAGCAGCCCCATGATCGCGTGCGATCGGGAGCCCCGACGGGGGGGCTCGGTTAGGGTTTAGCCGCGGGTTCGCCCGTGGTGATGCTCAGGTTGGGCACCGGCTCCGTGCGGTGGTTCGCGTGTTCTCCGGCGAAGGGAGTTCTGATGGAGTTATATTCTAAATGTCTAGTTTAGTGACAATATGGAACTCCTTATCTGTGTTTTATTATCTATTAATCAAACAGTCTGCATTTTGTTTTACTTACTCTATGCTATAGTCCTAGATATATACGTTGTAGATAGTATGGCGTGAGGAGACACGCGGAAGATCATACTATCGGTTACTCGTATATTATCGAACAGTAGCTCACGACTTAGATGGACAGGGACAATCCATCGGTACGTCGTTTTGTGACTGGTAGATAGTCGGTCTTGACTATTATGTTACACTCGTACACTTGGTGTATTGAGCAGGACCACGGGAGGGCGTTCGATTTATACTAATCGAAGTAATCGAACTAGACCTCAGATATTACGGATATACGAATTCCTAATCCCTATATAATTATAGGTGCGTGTGTCCAATTCTCGGTTCTTTAATCTGCTAGTGAGTGAGACTAATTGATTAGTCGATATTCTCGGTAAATTGGGAATCGGAATTGTACACACGGCATGCTATAGATTATAGACAGGAAACCGTGTCCCGTTTATTGGGTTGATGATGTCCCCGAGATGAGCTCATAAAGTTTATCATGTAAACCCTACAGGTGGATTTGTTCCACATGATAATAAGGATGAGTGGTACTAGTCTCGGATAATAAGAAACGAATTAATTTAATTATTAGTAATTAAAATTAATTCGTGGACATACGGTATCTTAAACACGGAGAAAGTCGTATATGTAATTTCGGGGGAATTATTATTATTGAAATAATATTAAATTAATTTCGAGAATTCAATTATAATTTTATAGTGGAATTAATTATAATTAAAATTGAATTTAATTAAAGGTTTTCTTTTAAGGACAACGGTTTAATTAAATTGCAATTTAGTCTTTGGAGATCGAATATCCGGATTGTCTAAATTGCGGAACCGACAACCCAATCGAAAAACCTTTCGCCGGAAACCACCGCGAACCACCATACGAGCCGGAGCCCGGCCGAACACACATCCGCGTGGAAGCCCCCGCTTGCGTGCCCTAGTCGAGCCCCCGTAAGGGGCTCGCGATCGCGCTTCGCGATCGCATGGGGATGCATCGTGCATCGCCTTCCGGCGACTCACCGCCACCGCTAATGGAGGAGGGGGCGCCTGCCGCGGCACCAGCCCGCGGCTGCCCCCAGCGATCGACCGAGCGTCGATCGCACGCCCCGGCTCCAGCCGGGGCTTCTCCTTGCGCGCCCGGCGATCGAGCCCTAGGGCATCGATCGCCACCCTCGGCGTCCAGCCGAGGGTTCCATGCTTCGTGCATGCGCACGATCCCCACGGGGATCCGACCGCCGCGGTCCGGTGGTCTTCGACCACCACCGCCGGTTGATCCTCGTCCGGGGTTCGTCCCTCGGATCTTGGTTCATGATATTTTTACGATAATTAAACGATAAAATCATAAAGAGGGTTTTACGATTTACCTCGTTCTCGTTGTTCGGAAAAACGAAGAACTCAATTTGACGACCTTGAGATCTTCCCACGTATTCCTTGCACTAGCTCGGACGTCGTGTGGGCGACGATCTACCGAACTCCATGGATCTCCCTCTCTACTTTCTCTCTCTAGAATTGTGATCTTCAAGTTATGAGAATAGAGAAGACCATGTAGTGCTTTTATAGGCTACGTAGGGGATCTTAAGGAGGTGGAATATTGGGCTTCCAATATTAATGATTAAATTGAGCCCAAGCCCAAATCTATTAATCCCATTAATATTAATTTATTTATTTTCCACTATATAAATTAATTGCACTCCCAATATTAAACCATATTATATCAAATAATATTTCTCCGGTAGTATTATTTATTCTGTGCGTTTAAGATAGAAATGTCCATGAATAAAATTAATTTATTGCTAATTAATTTATTCATCTCTTGTAACCGAGACTAGTACCATTCAACCTTAATTATTATGCGGAACAAATCCACCTGCAGGGTTTACATAATAATTCCTTATGAACTCATCTCGGGGACATTAGCAACCCTTATCGGGACACACTTTCCCATCAAGTATTCACGGCATGTCATATATAAAATATAGCGACCCAACTTAACCGGTAATTGACCCAATAATTAAACCGGTCAATTCCTTTGGAAAATCAAAGTCACTTATATTAAATATACACACCCGCAATAGTATCGGGTATTAAGAATAAAATACACTGAGATTTAAATCGATTATCCAAGGCAATCTTAATCGATAAATCTCAAGCGATCCGCCCAATACACCAAGTGTACAAGTGTGATAAAATAATCAAGACAGATTATTTTCTCTCTCACACAACGACTATACCGATGGATTGGTCCGTGTCCATCTAGGTCGTGAGCAACTGTTCGATTAAATACGAGTAACCGATAGTATGGTCTTCTGTGTGGGCCCGCACACCATACTAACTACAACGTATATAATCTAGGACTATAATTTGCATATATTTAATTATAAATAATTAAACGCAAATAATTGTTTATTTAATTAAATAGATTAATGGAAATGGATTGGGAGTTCATATCACTTAAATCTAGACATTAAGTATACAACTCCAACATGTGTGTCACTTACGAGTTGCTTTAGTGTCATCCTCCCTATCGGATAAAGTTGACACACGGTTATCACTGGATCAAAATTCGAATTCAATTCCATTTATAGAATTGAACAATTAAGTTTTTCAAAGCAATGCCTAATTTGTCTTTCAAAGACTAATTTCAACTCGACTCATTCTCACCCCGGGAAGTGGAATGGAGCCAAAGCGCTTGGTTATGTCGATGACACAGATTAGAGACTTTCGAGTCATTTGATGACTAGAACGATTGTTTGATTGGCTCCCTTACCTTGTGAGAGATAGGGCTCAATTGCATGATTGATCGCTTGTTAGAAACTTCGAGTTTCACTTACGAGATATCAAGCTTTGATTAATAAAATTATGAAATTTATTAAATGGAATTCAATTAACAAAGTTGTTTGTTTAGTAAAAGTCCACACTATCGTGGCTTACTAGATGGAAACGGAACTTTGGGTTAATTGAGGCTCGACAGTTATAGGAAATCGTAAAGGGACCGCATATCAACGTAAACGTCCACACTAACGTGGCTTGCGGTGGGCATGTAGTTTCCGAGCGGTCAACTTAGTACTGAGAAATGGTATACACTTAGGTACGCTTTACAGTATCCTCCCCATCGAAGTCACTGCTGTAATGATGTACGACCGAAGTAAAAGTCCAGTTATAAAATCGTTTGGACTAGTATACGTCCACATGAACGTGGCATGCTAGTCTGGTGGGATTTTAGGATTGATTGGTAAATTTAATGATATTAATTAAGGGATTTAATATCGAATTAAATTTGACGGTTTGATTTGTCTCTTTTATAGATATGGCACTCAACCCGCTGTCTATGATACTAAAAGAAAACAAACTCACTGGTCCGAACTATATTTATTGGAAGCGAAACTTAGACATTGTCCTGACTGCTGAGGAGTACATATATGTACTCCATGAGATTTGTCCTGATGAACCTACTGTTGGGAATCGATATCCCGGATTACCAAAACATGCGGAAACCGATAATCCGATCGAAATCCCGTCGCCGGAAACCGATCGCGAACACCGAACGAGCCGGAGCACGACCAAGGCGTCGCCGCGGGCAAACCCGCGGCTAAACCCTAGCCACGCCCCCGCCGGGGCTTGCGATCACCGTGCATGGTGATCGCCGGGGATGCACGGCATCCCCGCGGGGCTGATCCGATCAGCACCCACCGGCGGTGAGTCCGGCGACTCACCGCCACCATCTCACGGGGAGGAGGGCGCCCAGCCGAGGCTCCAGCCCTCGGCTGCCCTCGCGATCGAGCCCAGCTCGATCGCCTGCCCCGGCTTCAGCCGGGGCTCCCCATGCGCACGCCGCCGTCGAAGGGCGGCTGGGATCCGCCGCGGCGCCAGCCCGCGGCATCCTAGCGATCGACCGAAGTCGATCGCATGCCCCGGCGTCCAGACGGGGCTCGTCCCTCGTCGCGCGGTGCCGGCGGTCGAACCCTAGGGTTCGGCCGCTCCTTGTTCGATCCCGACGGGGATCTCGAATCCCCGTATCCCGGTCTCGACGTTTTCCCAGATCATATGTTCATGTATATATCACAATATAATTCACATAAAATCATAGAAGAGAGTTTATGATTTTATACCTCGATTCGTTGTGCGTAGAAACGAAATCAAAACGTTGAAGACCTTCGAATCTTCCTACGTATTCCTTGCACCTCGTCCGAACGTCGTGTGAGCGACGATCTATCGAACTCCTATGGATCTCCTTCAACTCTCAAGAAATATCAAGTATGATATTCTTGTCTTATGATGTGTATTAATTATGAAGGCCATGTAGTGCTTTTATAGGCTACGTAGGGGATCAAAAGGAGGTGGAATATTGGGCTTCCAATATTGATGATTAAATTGAGCCCAAGCCCAAGTCTATTAATCCTTATCAATATTAATTAATTTATTTTCCACTATATAAATTAATTGCACTCCCAATATTAAACCATATTATATCAAATAATATTTCTCCGGTAGTATTATTTATTCCGTGTATTTAAGATTTAAATATCCATGAATAAAATTAATTTATTGCTAATTAATTTATTCATCTCTTATATCCGAGAATAGTACCATTCAACCTTAATTATTGTGCGGAACAAATCCACTCATGAGGTTTACACAATAATTCCTTATGAACTCATCTCGGGGATATTATCAACCCTTCCGGGATACACTTTCCCGTCAAGTATTCACGGCATGTCATATATATAATATAGCGACCCAATTTTACCGGCAATTAACCCAATAATTAAATCGGTTAATTCCTTTGGAAAATCAAAGTCTCTTATATTAAATATACACACCCGCAATAGCATCGGGGATTAAGAATAAAATACTCTGAGATTTAAATCAATTATCAAAGGCAATCCTAATTGATAAATCTCAAGCGATCCGCCCAATACATCAAGTGTACAAGTGTGATAAAATAATTAAGATAAATTATTTTCTCTCTCACACAACGACTATACCGATGGATTGGTCCGTGTCCATCTAGGTCGTGAGCAACTGTTTGATTAAATACGAGTAACTGAAAGTATGATCTTCTGTGTGGGCCCGACACACCATACTAACTACAACGTATAAAATCCAGGACTATATTTTGCATAATTTAATTAATAATAATTAAATGCAAATAATTGTTTATTATTTAACTAGGTTAAATGCTATGACCGGGAGTTTACCGATACTTAAATCTAGACATTAAGTACACAACTCCAACAATCTCCCACTTGTATTAAGGTCTAGTCATTTCCTCCAAACTCCCGACTCCCATACTCATCACGTGCTTAAATTATACTTCCCAGAAGTACTATGTGAATGAGCAATCTAGGTTGCCGTTCTGAAGTTATCTTGGTGACTATTGTCTCGTCTCCCTAGACGATGACTCGAATCAGGTGGTACTTGCTCTATGTGTTATCATCACTTTTTGACTTATGACTTCTTTCAGTTTACCATGCACCGCTATACAATAGCCTTTGGTAAACTAAGAGTCATGTCCAAGTCCAGAGGTTATCCCGGAACCTAACCAAAACTTCCGCTGCCTCTGAGGCTGCTATTCGGTTATGGTTCCACCTCTTTCTAAAAGTGAACACATAGCCTGATATCGACTTACATTGGTCCTTCTTTGATTTGAAATCTGAGAATGTGTAATCCAAGAAGATTTCGTCTTGCCTAGTAATCCGGTACTTCACAAGTATTATTACAGCATCCGAAAATCTCTTGTCCAGATTACTTTGATATCCTCCCACTACGCAAACCGCATAGTTGATATCAGGTTCTTGTTTTTCAACATTTGCATTCATTAAGCTTTCCACACTAGGTGTAGGAAACTGCTTTGTATCATCTATCTCCTTTATGTGTTCGAAACACATGACCTTAGATAGATATATATTCTGTTTCTGAAAAGCAAAAAAAACTTTCTCAGAATTATGCATGTTTAAAACAAACCAAAATCGTATAAGATATCTAGGAGAAGTACAATGTTCTTATTCTTAGATCAAAAGACCTTAAGAACATGATCTAACTTCTACTCAATCTTATATCCCGATTTATTTAGACAACCATCATCTTATGTCTGACAATATCTTTACATTGTTGCCAATGATAAAATGTTATCTACATAAAATCTCCGAGAAACACCACCTTGTTTCCTTTACGTCTCCAATACACCTTTCGTCTATGCCTTTTGATGAATCCATCAAATGGACTATCCCATCAATTCGCAAGTTCCACGATTTATAGCTTTGTTTCAATCCATAAATGGATTTACTAAGCTTGTACTCCTAAATGATCTTGCCTCTTAACAATAATACTTATTGCTATCCAAGTAGGCACATTTAGATTGGTACTGCCCCTTATGCAGAGCTAGGGATCGATTTCATCCCTACTAGATCCAGAGTTCAAGAAAAACTCCTCTAGTCTTGTGAATATCTTTGGTTGCTTAACAACCTCCCACTGCAACGGCGTCCCGATGTATAATAGTAATAACAGTAGGTGCAGGTAGTGGTGTACTACTACTCGGTTTTGGCTGGTTCCTAGTCTTTGTCCTTTTTCTCATTCTAAGGTATTACATCAGTTCGGGCTTTGTGGTTCATATAATAGTCTTCCTCTAAGAACCGGACGAAATGTCCTTCTGGTTCATAGTACTATAGAACACAATCCTTTTGTTCACCTAGGATATCCTACAACCACATTGAATGTGCCGTTGTCTCTAGAAATATCCACAGAACATAGGTAGTTCCGAACAACTTGTTATTTTACTATTAGATTCCTATTTCTTATTTCCGACACACCATCTCTACACGTAAGTGTATGGTGAAGTCATTTGAGACTTAATCCCAATCTTTGATTATGCTATGTGTTATGTGATGGCCTCCGCGACTAAGTCGCAGGCTTCCAATGGATATACTTTGAAGGTTCCCCATAATTGCTTTGTGACTAATAACACTTTGCTTTTATGGCACATCAAGCATTCTAATCCATCTTCGAGTATTCTTAAAGAATAACTCGCATCTTTACACATATGACTGCATATATCATTGATCATTCTCAATACTTGTCTGAATTCTACTTTCTAAACAGAAAGGCATGCTTAGTTGTATCATCTTCCAAATTCAATTCTTAGGTCGGAAGGTCCATTCCTTCAACTATAATTGATCAAATCAATTTCGACCTTTTGAATCATATTTGAATAAATACTACTAAGTATAAGAATTCACAAGTATAATGATTTAACAAGAAATATATCCAATAAGAAAAAAATAAGTTATAAACGGTTTGTTGCATCGTGGTAGACTAAGGATTCATCATTCACATTATTGCTACCTAATGTACCAGAATAGATAATACCATTATTTCTTATCAAAATCATCAACATGATTAAAGAAATAAAATATCCATTCATAAATAATAGAAATCCAGAACAAAATGTTCTTTCTAAAATAAAGGGTACATAATGCAATAAACTTGAAATGAAATCCTATTTAACTACTAAAGCAGATAAATGTCTTCCACCGCAACCGCTGCCTCCTCTACAGCTTTTGCCCGTGTAGACTCGAACTCTTCTTCTCTAAGTCGCCGGGTTTTCTGGAACCCCTGCATTCAAAATGCACATACCGTCAGTGGTTCCATATCTACACACCAGAATTCTGGTAGATAATACCGCTGACTATGTTTTTACGAGTAAAGAAAAATTCGTACCTTTGAGAGGACATTCAGACTTCCAGTGTCCAGACTTATTGCATCGGAAGCACTTGCCCCTTGGCTTTGCAGCCCCCACTCGTGGTCCACTCCTCTTGGCACCACTGGGTTTCCAGGCTTGCTTCCTTTTCTTGTTCCTACCTCCAACAGCTTTCAAGCTTTTGGACTTGGTAGCTACAAGTGCTTGAGACTTGCCCTTCTTGTAGATCCCCTATGCCGCCTTTAGTTCAGTCAGGAGTTGCGCAAGAGTATGAGATAGTTTACCCATATTATAGCTCATGCGAAACTGCTCAAAACTAGGGGTCAGAGACTGGAGTATGATGTCGACTTGCGTCTCAGCATCAATTTGAGCTCCTAGGATCTCAAGTTCATTCAACAGACTCATCATCTTAAGAACGTGCTCCCCTACGGGCGTTCCTTCAGACTGAGTAGTTGTCATAAGGACTCTCATGGCTTCTTGCCTTGCCGCACGATCTTGCTCTCCAAACATTTCCTTGAGGTTGTACAACATATCCTCGGCAGTGTCCATCGACTGATGTTGGGTTTGGAGTACATTTGACATTGAAGCCAAAATATAACACCTAGCCATTTCATCAGCCTTTTTCCACTTCCGATATGCTTCCTTTTCCTCATTAGTTGAGGCATCAGTGGGCTCAGCAGGACATGCTTCATAGAGTACAAACTTGTACTCTTCAGAAGTCAGGACAATGTCCAAATTTCTCTTCCAATCAATGTAATTGGGACCAGTGAGTTTATGCTCCTTGAGTATCACAGGAAGTGGATTCATAGCTATTCTCTAAACCTATAAGCACATTTAAACAAACAATCAATTTAATATCCGATATTATCTCCCTTAAATAATATCAATTTAATATCCGATATTATCTCCCTAAAATCCCATCAGGTAAGGAGCGCTACGTGGTGTGGACGTTTACCCACCCAAATGATTTAGCAATTAGATTTTCTTTGGTCATACATCACTTATAGCGTAACCTCGTGGGGAGGAATACTATAATGCGTATCTAAGTGTAAACCATTACTCAGAACCAAAGTAAATTGTTTGGAATTGCTACATCACCGCAAGCCACGTGGTGTGGACGTTTACGACAATTTCACAACTCTTCACAATTCCTTATAACTGTCTACATCAATTAATCCAAAATCCGTTAGTATAGCAAGCCACGTGGTGTGGACGTTTACTACACCAAGAGACTTTTATAATTGACTCCCAATTACAAGATCCATTCGATTTTTGTAAATCAAGACGCGGAGAATCATAAGTGAAACTCGAAGTTTCTAACCAGTGATTCACCATGCGAACAACCCTATCTCTCATAAATGAGAGAGCCGAGCAGACAATCGATCCATCTATCGAAGAATGGTACGAAGGTCTCTAATTTGTGTCATCCACATGACCAAGTGGCTTTGGCTCCATTCCACTCCCCGGGGTGAGAATGAGTCGACTTGAAGTCAGCTTCAGAAGGACAAATTAGGCATTGTTTGATAAACTTGATCAATGTTCCTTGTAAAAGGAATTACAAGAATTCTCCTCCAATGACTTGTCTATACGAACTTCGAAAGTCCATAAGAGTCACCAAGAGAACAGCAATAGAGACCATGGGAATGTTTCCATCCCCTCTCCCACTTAGCTTTTTACAATAAAGGGATACGCTATCTAGTGCATAAAGTAAACACATATAGCATGCATACAAGTAATAAAGCACATAGTATCACATAGTCAAAAATAATGCTAGAAAATTATTTTTCCCGACTATCATGGCTTTATTCCATCTTCATATGCATCTTCTAGTCTTCAGTCTTCGTTCTTGAATGCTCCATGTGACGAGAATATTAACCCTAATATTTAAATCTATTTATTTTCAATTAATCCAAAAGTTACTTAATTCGAAAATTAAGTCAATCGAATATATTAAAAATAAAATTAAATATTATTAATATTTTATTTATTTATTCTCCCATCTAATTCCATTAAATCTCTAGAATCCTATCCAAGTTAAACTTGAATATTCTAGAAGATTTCTATAATGGAATAGGGAAATAAAATAAATTAGGACTCTTCTACTTTCCATAATTAATTAATTTCCATCTAATGAAATTCCAAGAATAGGAATAATCAAATAGGAAATAAATTAATTCCTAATTAATTCTTTTCCTAATCCATGAGAGTTCCCATAAAAGAGAATACTCAATAAGGAATAAAATTAATTCCAATTAATTCTTTTCCTAATCCATGAGAGTTTCCAAAAGGAAGAACACTCAAATAGGAAAACCGAATTAATTTAGGAAAGTGAATCTTGGTAGGAGAACACAAGATCACGAGGACCCCGCGTCCCCCACCATCAATCGCCGGCCGGGGAGGAGCGCCGCCGCCACCTCAGCCCATGCGCCACCACCACCGGTGGCCGGCGTGGCCGAGGGTTCCCGCGGGCAGCCCCCACGCCCCCTTCGATCGATCCTCATGGGATCGATCATCATGATCGATCCCCGGTCCTCCCTCTCATCTTCTCCTTCGTCACACGAGTTCTCCGGCGGTCGTCTCGGCATCGATCCAACGTAAATAAATTACAAGAAATAAATTTACAATTCCGGTATCGATTCTATACATGAAATCGACCCTATACATTTTCCGGAAAACATAGAACGTAATAATAAATCCTAAATTCGGTCAACCCCCGAATTTTTACTATTACAAACATTCATCCACACAAAACCAATCTCGACATGTCCGAGAGTTTAAAAAACGAATAATCATGGTAAAATAATTAACGAAAAAAATTTAAACCATGATAGCCGGAAATCCCTACAAGGTAGAACGATAATCGAACATATACATGAACACGAAACCAAACGCTCTGATACCAATTGCTGGGAATCGATATCCCGGATTACCAAAAAATGCGGAAACCGATAATCCGATCGAAATCCCGTCGTCGGAAACCGATCGCGAACACCGAACGAGCCGGAGCACGACCAAGGCGTCGCCGCGGGCAAACCCGCGGCTAAACCCTAGCCACGCCCCCGCCGGGGCTCGCGATCACCGTGCATGGTGATCGCCGGGGATGCACGGCATCCCCGCGGGGCTGATCCGATCAGCACCCGCCGGCGGTGAGTCCGGCGACTCACCGCCACCATCTCACGGGGAGGAGGGCGCCCAGCCGAGGCTCCAGCCCTCGGCTGCCCTCGCGATCGAGCCCAGCTCGATCGCCTGCCCCGGCTTCATCCGGGGCTCCCCATGCGCACGCTGCCGTCGAAGGGCGGCTGGGATCCGCCGCGGCGCCAGCCCGCGGCATCCCAGCGATCGACCGAAGTCGATCGCATGCCCCGGCGTCCAGCCGGGGCTCGTCCCTCGTCGCGCGGTGCCGGCGGTCGAACCCTAGGGTTCGGCCGCTCCTTGTTCGATCCCGACGGGGATCTCGAATCCCCGTATCCCGGTCTCGACGTTTTCCCGGATCGTATGTTCATGTATATATCACAATATAATTCACATAAAATCATAGAAGAGAGTTTATGATTTTATACCTCGATTCGTTGTGCGGAGAAACGAAATCAAAACGTTGAAGACCTTCGAATCTTCCTATGTATTCCTTGCACCTCGTCCGAACGTCGTGTGGGCGACGATCTATCGAACTCCTATGGATCTCCTTCAACTCTCAAGAAATATCAAGTATGATATTCTTGTCTTATGATGTGTATTAATTATGAAGGCCATGTAGTGCTTTTATAGGCTACGTAGGGGATCAAAAGGAGGTGGAATATTGGGCTTCCAATATTGATGATTAAATTGAGCCCAAGCCCAAGTCTATTAATCCTTATCAATATTAATTAATTTATTTTCCACTATATAAATTAATTGCACTCCCAATATTAAACCATATTATATCAAATAATATTTCTCCGGTAGTATTATTTATTCCGTGTATTTAAGATTTAAATATCCATGAATAAAATTAATTTATTGCTAATTAATTTATTCATCTCTTATATCCGAGAATAGTACCATTCAACCTTAATTATTGTGCGGAACAAATCCACTCATGAGGTTTACACAATAATTCCTTATGAACTCATCTCGGGGATATTATCAACCCTTCCGGGATACACTTTCCCGTCAAGTATTCACGGCATGTCATATATAAAATATAGCGACCCAATTTTACCGGCAATTAACCCAATAATTAAATCGGTTAATTCCTTTGGAAAATCAAAGTCTCTTATATTAAATATACACACCCGCAATAGCATCGGGGATTAAGAATAAAATACTCTGAGATTTAAATCAATTATCAAAGTCAATCCTAATTGATAAATCTCAAGCGATCTGCCAAATAGACCAAGTGTACAAGTGTGATAAAATAATTAAGATAAATTATTTTCTCTCTCACACAACGACTATACCGATGGATTGGTCCGTGTCCATCTAGGTCGTGAGCAACTATTTGATTAAATACGAGTAACCGATAGTATGATCTTCTGTGTGGGCCCGACACACCATACTAACTACAACGTATAAAATCCAGGACTATATTTTGCATAATTTAATTAATAATAATTAAATGCAAATAATTGTTTATTATTTAACTAGGTTAAATGCTATGACCGGGAGTTTACCGATACTTAAATCTAGACATTAAGTACACAACTCCAACACCTACTGATACCTCCACTGATGAGGAGAAAGAATCATTTAGGAAGTGGAACAAGGCTGATCAGATGGCGCGGTGCTACATTTTGGCTTCTATGTCAAATGTGCTGCAACATCAGCATGAAGCCATGGCCACTGCCTATGATATGATGCTTAACCTCAAGGAGTTGTTTGGTCATCAGGACAGGGCAGCCAGACAAGATGCAATGAGGCAACTAATGACAGCCACCATGTCCGAAGGAACGCCCGTGAGGGATCACGTTCTTAGGATGATGGGCTTTCTGAATGAGATAGAGATTCTAGGAGTATCTGTCGATGCGGATACCCAAATCGACATCATACTCCAGTCTCTGCCAAGAAGTTTTGAGCAGTTCCGCCTGAACTATAATATGAATAAGAGGTCTTATACATTGGCGGAACTCCTGACTGAACTTCAGGCGGCAGAGGGAATCTTTAAGAAACCTCAGGCACTTGTGGCTGTGAAATCGACCCTTTCTGGCCCTCCGGGGACTAAGAGGAAGAAGAAGCAAGGACGGAAACCCAGTGGACCCAGAAATGGTGGACCACGGAATTGAGTGAACAAGCCCAAGGGCAAGTGTTTCCGTTGCAAGCAGTCTGGACATTGGAAGTCTAATTTTCCTCTCAGACAAGGAGGTATGAACTTTTCCTTAGTCACTGAAACATGTTTAGCGGTGTTATCCACCGGTACCTGGTGTGTGGATACGGGAGCCACTGATGATGTCTGCAATTCTTTGCAGGGGTTTCAGGAAACCCGGCGGCTTAGAGAGTGAGAGATCACCATCTACATGGGCAACGCTACGAAAGTGGAGGCGGTTGCAGTGGGAGATGTCTATTTATCTTTTAATAATAAAGTTTTGGTATTGAATAATTGTCTTTATGTACCGAATTTTAGAAAGAACCTTGTTTCGGTTTCTAAATTGGTTTTGAATGGATATTCTGTTTCGTTTGATAGTTCTGTTATTGTAAAAACGAATGGTGATTATATTTGTTCTGGTACATTGATAGGCAACCTATATACACTGAATCCTAATTATTCCACGATGCAACGAGTAGAGTCTTTTAACACATCTAGTACCAATAAGAGAAAGGAGCCTTCTAGGATGAATCAAAAGTACTTATGGCATCTTAGGCTAGGTCATATTAACTTGGGCAAGATTCAAAGGTTGATAACTGATGGAATACTCAGTGATGTGAAAGATGAGGACTTTCCAACCTGCGAATCATGCTTGGAAGGAAAAATGACCAAGCGACCCTTTAGTGATAAAGGGTATAGATCCAAGGAAGTACTGGAATTGATTCACTCTGATTTGTGCGGGCCTTTATCTGTCCAAGCGAGAGGAAGTTATGAATATTTCGTAACTTTCACTTATGATTACTCAAGGTATGGTTTTAAATACCTGATGCGCCGCAAGAGCGAGTGCTTTGACAAGTTCAAGGAGTACAAAGCTCTTGTGGAGAACCTTCATTGTAAAACCATAAAGACTCTAAGATCTGATCGTGGAGGAGAGTACCTCTTGGGAGAGTTTAAAGCGTACTTATTAGAGAATGGGATTGACTCCCAGATGACTGCACCATACACGCCCCAGCAGAATGGTGTAGCAGAAAGAAGGAATAGGACTCTTATGGAAATGGTAAGATCTATGATGAGTTACTCAGACCTACCAATTTCGTTCTAGGGATATGCCTTGGAAACAGCGTCGTATATCCTGAACTTAGTTCCTTCTAAATCAGTTCCTAAGACACCCTAGGAATTGTGGACCGGGCGTAAGTCAAACTTGAAACACATTCGGATCTGGGGTTGTCCAGCACATGTGCTGAAGCATGGGGCTGATAAGTTGGATTCACGTTCAGATATTCGGTTGTTTAGAGGATATCCTAGAGGAACGAAAGGTGGTTTATTTTATAGTCCTAAGGACCAGAAGATCGTTGTTAGCACCAACGCTCGGTTCATGGAAGAGGATTATATAATGGAACACAAGCCCAAGAGTGAGATAATACTTAATGAACTGAGAGGGAACGATCAAGGCTTAGATCTAACCCAACCGGGTGATACGCCACCACAGTCTGCACCTGTAGTCACTGAGGTTACACCGGAGCGTCGTCGTAGTGGGAGGGTTGTTCGACAACCCGACAGGTTCATGTTTATAGGTGAGTATTCGGACTTGTTACCTGGAGAACATGAAGCCGACCCCTGGACCTATGACGAGGCGGTAAAAGATCATGATGCTCATGTTGGAATTCGATATCCCGGGTTATTTAAATTTGCGGAAACCAATAACCCGAACGAACCCATCGCCGGAGATGACACAAACACCGACTCATCCGCCGGAGTCCGGCCTTTGGAGACCACGCACCCGAAGGCACGCGGCCCGCCCCCATCCGAACCCCCGCGAGACGGGGTTCACGCGATCGAGGATCGCGTTCGATCTTCGCGATCGATGGGGCTGCCCAGCAGCCCCCCGCGGCGAGTCCGGCGACTCGCCGCCGCCTGGAGGAGCCCCGCCTTCACGGCGGGTGGGGTGCGGCACCAGCCCGCGCCCCCGGCGATCGATCCCCGTGATCGATCGCGAGCCCTCGGCCCAGCCGAGGGTTCCTCTCCTCCGCGCGCCGCCAAACCCTAGCGGGCGATCCCGCGGTCCGGTGGCTTCGCCACCACCGCGTGATCGTTCGTCTAATCCGGGTTCGACTCTTGGATCTTGTTTTTCCGATAATTGATTTCAATAAAACAAGAATTAAATAGCAATTATTTAATTCACCTTTCGATTCGTTGTGCGGAGAAACGAGATCTTATGATGACCTTGAGATCTTCCCACGTATTCCTTGCACTAGCCCGGACGTCGTGTGGGCGACGATCTACCGAACTCCATGGATCTCCCTCTCTACTTTCTCTCTCTAGAATTGTGATCTTCAAGTTATGAGAATAGAGAAGACCATGTAGTGCTTTTATAGGCTACGTATGGGATCTTAAGGAGGTGGAATATTGGGCTTCCAATATTGAAGATTAAATTGAGCCCAATGCTCAAGTCCATTAATCCTTATCAATATTAATTAATTCTATTTTCCACTATATAAAATTAATTGCACTCCCAATATTAAACCATATTATATCAAATAATATTTCTCCGGTAGTATTATTTATTCCGTGTATTTAAGATATAAATATCCATGAATAAAATTAATTTATTGCTAATTAATTTATTCATCTCTTTTATCCGAGACTAGTACCATTCAACCGTAATTATTATGCGGAACGAATCCACCTGCAGGGTTTACATAATAATTCCTTATGAACTCATCTCGGGGATATTATCAACCCTTCCGGGATACACTTTCCCGTCAAGTATTCAAGGCATGTCATATATAAAATATAGTGACTCAACTTAACCGGTAATTAACCCAATAATTAAATCGGTTAATTCCTTTGGTAAATCAAAGTCACTTATATTAAATATACACACCCGCAATAGTTTCGGGGATTAAGTATAAAATACACTGAGACTCGAATCGATTATCGCCGGCAATCCTAATCGATGAATCTCAACGATCCGCTCAATACACCAAGTGTACAAGTGTGATAAAATAATCAAGACAGATTATTTTCTCTCTCACACAACGACTATACCGATGGATTGGTCCGTGTCCATCTAGGTCGTGAACAACTGTTCGATTAAATACGAGTAACCGATAGTATGATCTTCTGTGTGACGTCGCACACCATACTAACTACAACGTAAATAATCCAGGACTATAATTTGCATATATTTAATTATAAATAATTAAATGCAAATAATTGTTTATTTAATTAAATAGATTAATGGCAATGGATCGTGAGTTTCCGTTACTTAAATCTAGACATTAAGTACACAACTCCAACAATCTCCCACTTGTACTAAGGTCTAGTCATTTCCTCCAAACTCCCGACTTCCATACTCATCACGTGCTTAAGTTGTACTTCCAAGAAGTACTATGTGAATGAGCACTCTAGGTTGTCGCTCTGAAGTTATCTTGGTGACTACAGCGTCGTCTCCCTCGACGATGACTCGTATCAGGTGGTACTTGCTCTATGTGTTATCTTACACTTATGGACTTGTGATTTCTTACCATTTGCCATCGCACCGCTATACACATAGCCTTTTGGCAAATTAAGAATCACCTCTAAGTCCCAGAGATTATCCCGGAGTTATACCAAAACTTCCGCTGCCTCTGAGGCCGCTATTTGGTTACCCATGGCAGAGTCCGAAAAGCATCGTGCTTATCACTCTCCCATGTTAAAACTCCTTCTCCTTCAATAGTGAAACACATAGCCTGATATCGACTTACACCGGTCCTCATTCGATTAGAAATCTAAGAGAATGTAATCCAAAGGAAAAACTCGTCTGCTTCGTAGTCTAGAACAGTACTTCGAAAGTACTTTTACAGCAGTCGAATATTCCTTTCCTGGATTACCTTGATATCCTCCCACTATGCTCACCGCATAGCCGATATCAGGTTCTCGTTTTTCAACATTGCATTTATTAAGCTTTCCACACTCAAACTGTAGGAAACTGCTTTCATTGCTTCTATCTCCTTTTGTGTTCCAAAACACATACCCTTAGATAGATGCATTCCGTGCCTGAAAGGTAATGAACCTTTCTCGGAATCTTGCATGTTAAAACGAACCAAAATCGTATAAGATATCTAGAGAAGTACAATGTTCTTTTCTTGAGATCCTAGATCTTAAGAACATGCTCTAACTTCTTCTTTATCTTATATATCGATTTTTCTAGACAACCATCATTTTATGTCTGACAACATCTTTACATTGTTACCAATGATAAAATGTTATCTACATAAAACCTCCGAGAAACACCACCTTGTTTCCATCACGTTTCCCATACACACGATTCGTCAATGCCTTTTGATGAATCCATCAAATGGACTATCTCATCAATGCGCAAGTTCCACGAACTCAAGCTTTGTTACAATCCATAAATGGATCAACTAAGCTTGTACTCTTAAATGATCTCGCCTCTTAACAATAATCCTTATTGCTTTCCAAGAAGGCACATTTAGATCTAGTACCGCCTCTATGTAGATCTAGGGATCGATTTCACATATACTAGGTCCAGAGTCCGAAGACTCACCTAGTTTTATGAATATCTCTGGTTGTTATACAACCTCCCACTACAACGGCATTCCGGTGTATAAACAGTAATAACAGTAGGTGCAGTTAGTGGTGTACCGCTACTCGGTTTGGCTGGCTTCCAGTCATTATCGTTTTCTCTCTTTTCAGAAGTATCACGTCATTTTGGGCTTGTGGTTCATCTAATAGTCTTCCTCTAAGAACCGGGCGTTAGAACTTATAACGTTCTTTTGGTTCATAGTACTATTGAACACACATCTTTTGTTCTTCTAGGATATTCTACAACCACATTTGAATGTGCCGTTGTTACCAAGACATATCCATAGAACATAGGTAGTTCCGTTTAACTCATGCTTTTACTATTTCTATAAGAGTTCCATTTCTTATTTCCGACACACCAATCTTACAGAGGACTGTATGGTGTAGTCACTTGGGATCCAATCCCAAGCTCTGATCATAAATCAGAGTCAATCAATTCTAATACTTGTCCGGATCTTATATCTTATATCCATAAAGGATTGCTTAGTCGTATTATCTTCCAAATTAGATTCTTAGGTCGGAAGGTCCACTCCTTCAACTTAATTGATCTTACAATCAATTTTCGACCTTTGAACTTCTTATTTGAATAAATATGACTTAGCATAAGTTTCCACAAGTATAAATGATTTAATAAAGAAATCTCTTATTAGTAAAATGAGACGTATAAAACGGTTCGTCGCATCGTGGTAGACTCAGGATTCATCATTTATATATTGCTAGCTAATGTACCAAAATAGATAATATCATTATTTCTTCTTATAACCATCACATGATTAAAAGAAATAAAATATCCATTCATTAGAAATCCAGAACAAAGTTCTTTCTAATATGAAAGGTACATAAAAGCAATAACTCAAAATGAAATCCTATAAAATGTCCTCCACTGCAACAGCTGCCTCCTTACAGCATTGCCCATGTAGACTACGATCTTTTCTTTTCTAAGTCGTCGGGTTTCCTGGAACCCTTGCATTTAAAATGCACATACCGTCAGTGGTTCCATATCTACACACCAGGTTCCGGTAGATAATACCACTGACTATGTTTTACGACTAAAGAAAATTTCGTACTTTCTTTGAGAGGATAATCAGACTTCCAGTACCCAGACTGTTTGTATCGAGAATACTTGCCTCATGGTTTTCTCGTCCCATCTCGTGGTCTAAGCAACTTAGGACCACTGGGATTCTTTGCTTGCTTTTTCCTTTCCCCCGATTTTACCCTTAGGTTCGAAACCTTTGGCATTGGCTACAAGAACTTGCAATTTCCGTCTCAACTCATCCAAAAATTCAATCATCTCAAAAACGTGTTTAAGCGTTTTCTCGAATGACTGGCCTTTATGAGTATCCTCATCGCTTCTTGTCTAGCCGCCTATTTCAATAGGCTCGGGAGGACAAAGCTCACTGAGTACAACCTTGCACTCTTTAACAGTTTGGGTAATGTCTAGATCTCTATTCCAATCATTACATTTAGGGACCAGTGAGTTTATAATCCTTACGTATCACATAAAGTGGGTTCAAAGCCATTTCCTAATCTATGAGCACATATAACAACAAACAATCGATTTAATCTCCGATATTATCTCCCTCAAATAATATCATTAAACCACTAATCGCATCTAAAATCCCATCAGATATGGCAAGCCACGATAGTGTGGACGTTTACCTATCCAAATGATTTAGCAATTAGATTTGCTTCGGTCGTACATCAATTATAGCGTTACTTCGATGGGAAGAATACTATAAAGCGTACCTAAGTGTAAACCATTACTCAGTATCTAAGAAGATTGTTTGGGATACGCATATTCACCGCAAGCCACGATAGTGTGGACGTTTACGTTAACATACGCTCCTTTACTCCCTTCTATAACTGCCTACATCAATCGTTCCAAAATCCCATTCAATGTAGCAAGCCACGATAGTGTGGACGTTTACTACACCAAAAGATTTTTACAATTGACTCCCAATTACTTGATCCATTCGATTTTGTAAATCAGGACGCGGAGAATCATAAGTGAAACTCGAAGTTTCTAACCAAAGATTCACCATGCGAACGACCCTATCTCTCATAGAATGAGGGAGCCGAGCAGACAATCGATCTAGTCATCAAATGACACGAAAGTCTCTAATTTGTGTCCTCGACATGACCAAGTGGCTTTGGCTCCATTCCACTCCCCGGGGTGAGAATGAGTCGACTTGAAATCAGTTTCAGAAAGACAAATTAGGCATTGTTTGATAAACTCAATCAATGTTTCTCGTAAAAGGAATTACAAGAATTCTCCTCCAATGACTTATCTATACGAACTTCAAAAGTCCATAAAAGTCACCAAGAGAACAGCAATGGAGACCATGGCAATGTTTCCATTCCCTCTCCCACTTAGCTTTTTATAACAAAGGGATACACTATCTAATGCATAATTAAATACACATAAGCATAATAACAAACATACATTTCATGCAAGTACGTTCACAAATAATCAAATAATTACTCAAGCAAAATTATTTCTCGACTATTCGTACCTTGATGAATTCCAGCATGCTTGCCTTGAGTCTTCATTCTAAGTCTTGAATACTTTGCCGAGCGACAGAAAAATTCTTTGATTCTCATATTTAATTTTACCAATTAAATAAAATCAATTCCATTGATTTCCATATTTAATTCTATTTTAAATAAAATCCAAGATTTTTCAATCCAAAATAAATTTTGAATTAATCTAATGACTTTAAATAAAAATACTTAAATTAAATAAATCAACTTTATTAAAATCCATTGATTTCCATATTTAATTCTATTCTAAATAAAATCAAAGATTTTCCAATCCAAAATAAATTTTGAATTAATCTAATGATTTTAAATAAAATACTTAAATTAAATAAAATCAATATTATTAAAATCCATTGATCTCCATATTTAATTCTATTCTAAATAAAATCCAAGATTTTCCAATTCAAAAAAAAATTTTGAATTAATCTAATGATTTTAAATAAAATACTTAAATTAAATAAAATCAATATTTTAATAATTTCTCAATCCTATTTAGATTAGATCTCAAGAATCCTAATCAAAATCGAATTTTGATTCTTCTTAAGACTTCTAATCCAAGTAGGTATAGGATATCTAGAGAAACTAGGATTTTCTTTCCTAATTTAACTCTCCATCTAATTCCATTATTTAATTCCATAATTAAGAAATATAATCCAAATAGAATTTGAATTAATTCCAAAATTAAATTAAATAAAATTAGAAAGATTAAATTATTTCCGGAAAGATCGGATTTACCGGGACGAACCGAAACGAATTCCGATCATCCCAATCGAACCAACATGAACATGCAATACATGCATATCGATCCATGGCTATCAATTAATTCTCATGCATGCAAGTGGACGGGCCATATGCACAGCAACATTAATTACCATGCAATTCACGCAAATGCAAAAGGAATGAATAAATTCATTCAGCGGGAAGAAGGAAAAAAAAATCACCCAGCTACTTTGCGATCGTCTTCTCCGATGGCGAGGAACGTACCAGCAGCGTCTTTGGTCAATCTCCGGCATGGCGTCTCCCTTGACGAACCATGCCATCGACCCGCTGCCACCACCGCACGAGCAGCCCGTCCGAGCACGAAGCCGAAGCCGCGACCCACGAGCCGCCGCGCGTAGCGGCTGAACCGCCACTTGGCAGTGGTCGACATCCGGCGATCACCACCGATGGTGGTTGATGCCGTTGACTCCAGCCGCCATACAGCCCATACATATTGGAATATTGGGCTTCCAATATTGAAGATTAAATTGAGCTCAATGCTCAAGTCCATTAATCCTTATCAATATTAATTAATTCTATTTTCCACTATATAAAATTAATTGCACTCCCAATATTAAATCATATTATATCAAATAATATTTTTCCGGTAGTATTATTTATTCCGTGTATTTAAGATATAAATATCCATGAATAAAATTAATTTATTGCTAATTAATTTATTCATCTCTTTTATCCGAGACTAGTACCATTCAACATTAATTATTATGCGGAACGAATCCACCTGCAGGGTTTACATAATAATTCCTTATGAACTCATCTCGGGGATATTATCAACCCTTCTGGGATACACTTTCCCGTCAAGTATTCACGGCATGTCATATATAAAATATAGTGACCCAACTTAACCGGTAATTAACCCAATAATTAAATCGGTTAATTCCTTTGGTAAATCAAAGTCACTTATATTAAATATACACACCCGCAATAGTTTCGGGGATTAAGAATAAAATACACTGAGACTCGAATCGATTATCGCCGGCAATCCTAATCGATGAATCTCAACGATCCGCTCAATACACCAAGTGTACAAGTGTGATAAAATAATAAAGACAGATTATTTTCTCTCTCACACAACGACTATACCGATGGATTGGTCCGTGTCCATCTAGGTCGTGAACAACTGTTCGATTAAATACGAGTAACCGATAGTATGATCTTCTGTGTGACGTCGCACACCATACTAACTACAACGTAAATAATCCAGGACTATAATTTGCATATATTTAATTATAAATAATTAAATGCAAATAATTGTTTATTTAATTAAATAGATTAATGGCAATGGATCGTGAGTTTCCGTTACTTAAATCTAGACATTAAGTACACAACTCCAACAGCTCAGTCTTGGCAAAAGGCGATGAAATCTGAGATTGAATCAATGGATTCAAATCAGGTCTGGAATCTTGTAGCACCGCCAAAGGTGTAAAAGCCATTGGTTGCAAGTGGGTGTACAAGAGAAAAAGAGGATCTGACGGGAAGGTGGAAACCTTCAAGGCTAGGCTTGTTGCGAAGGGGTATACTCAGAAAGAAGGGATCGATTATGAGGAAACCTTTTCGCCGGTAGCTATGCTAAAGTCGATCCGGATTCTTTTGTCTATTGCATCTTATATGGATTATGAGGTGTGGCAAATGGACGTCAAGACAGCATTCTTGAATGGGAATCTTGACGAGACCATTTGTTGGAATTCGGTATCCTGGGCCATTAAAAAAATTGCGGAAAATAATAACCCGACCGAAATCCTCTCGCCGGAAACCGATCACGAACACCACGAAGAACCGGGCTCGTCAAGAGCATCGCCGCGGGATAAACCCGCGGCTAAACCCTAGCCGAGCCCCACCGTGGGGCTCGCGATCGCCGTCGATCGCGTGGGGCTGCTCCGGCAGCCCCGGGGCGGTGAGTCCGGCGACTTCACCGCCCACGCCGTCGGGAGGGGCGGTCAGCCCAGCTGACCACCGCGGCAACAGCCGCGGCTCGCCCCCGCGATCGAGCCCAGCTCGATCGCTAGCCCCGGCGTCCAGCCGGGGTCCCTTCGCGCGGATCGCCGCGATCGAACCCTAGGTTCGATCGCCCCTCGGCTCCCAGCCGAGGGCTCCTCTCGAGCTTCGCCGGGGATCTCGAATCCCCGTCCCCGAAGTTCGTCGTTTTCCCGGATCATGCGTTCATGTATGTATCACAATTAATCCACATAAAATCATAGAAGAGAGTATATGATTTTACCTTTTGATTCGTTGTGCGGAGAAACGGAATCAAGATGATGACCTTACGATCTTCCCACGTATTCCTTGCACTAGCTTGAACGTCGGGTGGGCGACGATCCTCCAAGCTTATGGATCCTCTTCTCTCTCTCTCTACTTTCTCTCTCTAGAAGAATTATGATCTTCAAGTTATGATGTGTGTAGAAAAGAGAAGACCATGTAGTGCTTTTATAGGCTACGTAGGGGATCTAAAGGAGGTGGAATATTGGGCTTCCAATATTAATGATTAAATTGAGCCCAAGCCCAAATCTATTAATCTCCCATTAATATTAATTAATTTATTTTCCACTATATAAATTAATTGCACTCCCAATATTAAACCATATTATATCAAATAATATTTCTCCGGTAGTATTATTTATTCCGTGTATTTAAGATTTAAATATCCATGAATAAAATTAATTTATTGCTAATTAATTTATATTCATCTCTTGAATCCGAGACTAGTACCATTCAACCTTAATTATTGTGCGGAACGAATCCACTCATGAGTTTTACACAATAATTCCTTTTGAACTCATCTCGGGGATATTATCAACCCTTCCGGGATACACTGTCCGGTCAATCATTCACGGCATGCCATATATAAAATATAGTGACCCAACTTAACCGGTAATTAACCCAATAATTAAATCGGTTAATTCCTTTGGTAAATCAAAGTCACTTATATTGAATATACACACCCGCAACAATATCGGGGATTAAGAATATAATACACTGAGACTCGAATCGATTATCGCCGGCAATCCTAATCGATGAATCTCAACGATCCGCTCAATACACCAAGTGTACAAGTGTGATAAAATAATTAAGATAAATTATTTTCTCTCTCACACAACGACTATACCGATAGATTAGTTCGTGTCCATCTAGGTCGTGAGCAACTGTTCGATTAAATACGAGTAACCGATAGTATGATCTTCTGTGTGCCCATGCACACCATACTAACTACAACGTATAAAATCCAGAACCATGGTTTGCATTTATTTAATTATCAAGTAATTAAAAGCAAAACAATTGTTCGTTAATTTAATAGATTAAATGCTATGACGGGGAGTTTACCGTTACTTAAATCTAGACATTAAGTACACAACTCCAACAATCTCCCACTTGTACTAAGGTCTAGTCGTTTCCTCCAAACTCCCGGTTCCCATACTCATCACGTGCTTTAAAGTGTACTTCCGAGAAGTACTATGTGAGTGAGCAATCTAGGTTGCCGCTCTGAAGTTATCTTGGTGACTACTACGTCGTCTCCCCTGACGATGACTCGTATCAGGTGGTACTTGCTCTATGTGTTAACATCACTTTTGACTTATGACCTCTTCTAGTTCACCGTGCACCGCCATTCAATAGCCTTTGGTAAACTAAGAGTCATATCCAAGTCAAGAGGTTATCCCGGAACCTAACCAAAACTTCCGCTGCCTCTGAGGCTGCTATTCGGTTATGAGAGAGTCTGAAAAACGTCCCGCTTATCACTCTTTCACTTCATGGTTCCACCTCTTTCTAAAAGTGAACACATAGCCTGATATCGACTTTCACTGGTCCTTCTCTGATTTTTGGATTTGAGAATCTGTAATCTAAGAAGATTTCGTCTTGCTCAAGTCAGTACTATGAAAGTATTCTTGCAGCATTCGAACATCCCTTATCCAGATTACTTTGATATCCTCCCACTACGCAAACCGCATAGTTTGATATCAGGTTCTTGTTTTACAACATTGCATCTATAAAGCTTTCCATACTTGAAGTATAGGAAACTGCTTTGTCCTCATCTATCTCCTTCATGTGTTCGAACACATAACCTTTAGATAGATGTTTATTCTGTCCCTGAAAGGCAATAACCTTTCTCAGAAGTATGCATGTTAAAAACAAATCTTAATCGTACAAGATATCTAGGAGAAGTACAATGTTCTTATCTCTAGATCATAAGACCTTAAGAACATGCTCTAACTTCTTCTCAATCTTATATCTCGATTTATTTAGACAACCATTATTTTATGTCTGACAGCATTTTTACATTGTTGCCAATGATGAAATGTTATCTACATAAAATCTCCGAGAAACACCACCTTGTTTCCATTACGTTTTCAATACACCTTTCGTCTATGCCTTTTGATGAATCCATCAACTGGACTATCCCATCAATTCGCAAGTTCCACGATTCGTAGCTTTATTTCAATCCATAAATGGATTTACTAAGCTTGTACTCTAAATGATCTAGCCTCTTAACAATAATTCTTATTGTTCCAAGCAGGCACATTTAGATCTAGTACTGCCCTTATGCAGAGCTAGGGGTCGATTTCATCTTTACTAGATCCAGAGTCCGAACTCCTCTAGTCTTATGATTATCTCTGGTTGTCCGACAACCTCCCACTGCAATGGCGTCCCGGTGTATAACAGTAATAACAATAGGTGCAGTATGTGGTGCACTTCTACTCGGTTTGGCTGGTTCCTAGTCTTTTGTCCTTCTTCTCATTTCAAGGTATTACGTCAATTTAGGCTTTGTGGTCCATCTAATAGTCTTCCTCTATGAACCGGACGAGAGACGTCCCTCTGGTTCGTAGTACTATAGAACACACAATACTTCGTTCATCTAGGATATCCTACAACCATATTCAATATGCCGTTGTATCCAGGAATATCCATAGAACATAGGTGGTTCCGAACAACTTGTTCTTTTACTATTAGATTTTCCATTTCTTTATAGCGCACTATCTCTACACGCAAGTGTATGGCGCGGTCCTTTGGGATTGAATCCCAATCTTTGATTATGCTATGTGTTACTTAGATAAGTGATGGCCTTGGTGACCGAGTCACAGGCTCCTAATGAATATACTTTGATGGTTCCCCATAATAGCTTTGTGTCCATTGACTAGTCAAAACACTTTGCTTTTATGGCACATCAAGCATTCTAATCCATCACCGAGTATTCTCTGAGAGAATTTCTCGTACCTTTCTAATTTACACATATGTCTGCATATCTAATCATTTCCAATACTTGTCTGAATTCTATCCTTTATCCAGAAAGGTTTACTTAGATGTATTATCCTTCAAATTAAACCCTTAGGTCGGAAGGTCCATTCCTTCAACTTTAATTGATCAAATCAATTTCGACCATTTGAATCTTATTTGAAAAATACTACTAAGTATAAGAATTCACAAGTATAATGATTAATAAAGAAATATCTAACAAGTAAAACAAGTTATAGAACGGTTTGTTGCATCGTGGTAGACTAAGGATTCATCATTCATATATTGCTATCTAATGTACCAGAATAGATAATGCCATTATTTCTTATCAAAATCATCCAATGATTAAAGAAATAAAATATCCATTCATTAATAATAGAAATCCAGAACAAAACGTTCTTTCTAAAATAAAGGGGTACATAATGCAATAACTTTGAAATGAAATCCTACTTAACTACTAAAGCAGATAAATGTCTTCCACCGCAACCGCTGCCTCCTCCACAGCTTTGCTCATGTAGACTCGAATTCTTCCTCACTAAGTCGACGGGTTTTCTGGAACCCCTGCATTCAAAATGCACATACCGTCAGTGGTTCCATATCTACACACCAGAATTCTGGTAGATAATACCGCTGACTATGTTTTTACGACTAAAGAAGAATTCGTACCTTTGAGAGGACATTCAGACTTCCAGTGTCCCATCTTGTTGCATCGGAAGCACTTACCCTTTGGCTTTGCAGCCCCCATTTGTGGTACAGTCCTCTTGACACCACTGGGTTTCCGGGTTTGCTTCCTTCTCTTGCCCCTACCTCCACCAGGCTTAAAGCCTTTGGACTTGGTAGCTACAAGCGCTTGAGACTTGCCCTTCTTGTAGATCCCCTCTGCCGCCTTCAGTTCAGTCAGGAGTTGCGCAAGAGAATAAGATAGTTTACCCATATTATAACTCATGCGAAACTGCTCAAAACTAGGGGTCAGAGACTGGAGTATGATGTCGACTTGCGTCTCAGCATCAATTTGAGCTCCTAGGATCTCAAGCTCATTCAACAGACCCATCATCTTAAGAACGTGCTCCCCTACGGGCGTTCCTTCAGACTGAGTAGTTGTCATGAGGACTCTCATGGCTTCTTGCCTTGCCGCACGATCTTGCTCCCCAAACATCTCCTTGAGGTTAAACATCATATCATAGGCAGTGTCCATCGACTCATGTTGGGTTTGGAGTACATTTGACATGGAAGCCAAAATATAACACCTAGCCATTTCATCAGCCTTTTTCCACTTCCGATATGTTAGTTTTTCCTCATCAGTTGAGGCAGCCGTGGGCTCAGCAGGGCACACTTCATGGAGTACGAACTTGTACTCCTCAGAAGTTAGGACAATGTCTAAATTTCTCTTCCAATCAATGTAGTTGGGGCCAGTGAGCTTATGCTCCTTGAGTATCATAGAAAGTGGGTTCATAGCTATTCTCTAAACCTATAAGCACATTTAAACAAACAATCAATTTAATATCCGATATTATCTCCCTCAAATAATATCATTAAATTACTAATTACATCTAAAATCCCATCAGGTAAGGCAAGCCACGGTGTGTGGACGTTTACCCACCCAAACGATTTAGCAATTAGATTTGCTTTGGTCATACATCATTTATAGCGGAACCTCGGTGGGAGGAATACTATAAAGCGTATCTAAGTGTAAACCATTACTCAGCACCAAAGGAAATCGTTTGGAATTGCTACATCACCGCAAGCCACGTTGTGTGGACGTTTACGACAACTTCACAAATCTTCACAATTCCTTACAACTGTCTACATCAATTAATCCAAAATCCGTCAGTATAGCAAGCCACGTTGTGTGGACGTTTACTATACTAAGAGACTTTTATAATTGACTCCCAATTACAAGATGCATTCGATTTTGTAAATCAAGACGCGGAGAATCATAAGTGAAACTCGAAGTTTCTAACCAGTGATTCACCATGCGAACAACCCTATCTCTCATAAAATGAGGGAGCCGAGCAGACAATCGATCCATCTATCAAAGAATGGTACGACTGCCTCTAATTTGTGTCATTCACATGACCAAGTGGCTTTGGCTCCATTCCACTCCCCGGGGTGAGAATGAGTCGACTTGAAGTCAGTTTCAGAAAGACAAATTAGGCATTGTTTGATAAACTTAATCAATGTTTCTTGTAAGAGGAATTACAAGAATTCTCCTCCAATGACACATCTATACGAACTTCAAAAGTCCATAAGAGTCACCAAGAGAACAGTAATGGAGACCATGGGAATGTTTCCATCCCCGCTCCCACTTAGCTTTTTATAACAAAGGGATACGCTATCTAATGCATAATTAAACACATAAGCATGCATACAAGTAATAAAGCACATATCACATAGTCAAAATAAGCTAGAAAATTATTTTCCGACTATCATGGCTTTATTCCATCTCCGTATGCGTCTTCTAGTCTTCAGTCTTCGTTCTTGAATGCTTCATGTGACGAGAATATTAATCCCAATATTTAAGTCTATTTATTTTTAATAAATCCAAAAGATACTTAATTCGAAAATTAAGTCAATCGAATAAATCAAAAATAAACTAAAATATTATTAATATTTTTATTTATTTATTTTCCTATCTAATTCTATTAAATCTCTAGAATAATCTATCCAAGTCAAACTTGGAATATTCTAGAAGACTTTCTATAATAGAATAAGGAAATAAAATAAATTGGGACTCTTCTACTTTCCAAGATTAATTAATTTCCATTACTATGAAAATTCCCATAAAATAGGAATAATCAATTAGGAAATAAATCAATCCTAAATTAACTTTTATTCCTTTCCAATTCTATTAAATCTCTAGGATCCTATTCCAAGTAGAACTCGGAATACTCTAGAAGATTTCCATAATAGAATAAGGAATAAAAATAATTCCAATTAATTCTTTTTCTATCTTCATGAGAGTTCCCAAAGTTAGGAATACTCAAAATAGGAAAACTTGAATCAATTAGGTAAGTAGAATCTTGGTAGGATTAGGAGTAGCACGGGTTGGGGATCCCCGCACCACCCCCTACCGCCGACCACCACCACCGCCGGGCACCACCGCCGCCGTCCCCCAGCCACGCGCCACCACCACCGGTGGCCGGCGTGGCCGGAAACCCTAACGGGCAGCCCCGGGCGTGGGGTCGATCGATCCTCATGGGGATCGATCATGGGGATGATCGACCCCCCTTTCTTTTCGTCCTCATCGTCTTCTTCGTCTCATGAGTTCTCCGGCGGTCGTCTCGGCATCGATCCAACGTAAATAAATTACAAGAAATAAATTTACAATTCCGGTATCGATTCTATACATGAAATCGACCCTATACACTTTCCGGAAAACATAGAACGTAATAATAAATCCTAAATTCGGTCAACCCCCGAATTTTTACTATTACAAGCATTCATCCACACAAAACGAATCTCGACATGTCCGAGAGTTTAATAAACGAACAATCATGGTAAATTAAATAGCAATTAATTGAACGAATAATTAACAATTAATTAAACCATGATAGTCGGAATCCCTGCAAGGTAGAACGCAATTGAACACATACATGAACACGAAACCAAACGCTCTGATACCAATTGTTGGAATTCGGTATCCCGGGCCATTAAAAAAATTGCGGAAAATAATAACCCGACCGAAATCCTCTCGCCGGAAACCGATCACGAACACCACGAAGAACCGGGCTCGTCAAGAGCATCGCCGCGGGATAAACCCGCGGCTAAACCCTAGCCGAGCCCCACCGTGGGGCTCGCGATCGCCGTCGATCGCGTGGGGCTGCTCCGGCAGCCCCGGGGCGGTGAGTCCGGCGACTTCACCGCCCACGCCGTCGGGAGGGGCGGTCAGCCCAGCTGACCACCGCGGCAACAGCCGCGGCTCGCCCCCGCGATCGAGCCCAGCTCGATCGCTAGCCCCGGCGTCCAGCCGGGGTCCCTTCGCGCGGATCGCCGCGATCGAACCCTAGGTTCGATCGCCCCTCGGCTCCCAGCCGAGGGCTCCTCTCGAGCTTCGCCGGGGATCTCGAATCCCCGTCCCCGAAGTTCGTCGTTTTCCCGGATCATGCGTTCATGTATGTATCACAATTAATCCACATAAAATCATAGAAGAGAGTATATGATTTTACCTTTTGATTCGTTGTGCGGAGAAACGGAATCAAGATGATGACCTTACGATCTTCCCACGTATTCCTTGCACTAGCTTGAACGTCGGGTGGGCGACGATCCTCCAAGCTTATGGATCCTCTTCTCTCTCTCTCTACTTTCTCTCTCTAGAAGAATTATGATCTTCAAGTTATGATGTGTGTAGAAAAGAGAAGACCATGTAGTGCTTTTATAGGCTACGTAGGGGATCTAAAGGAGGTGGAATATTGGGCTTCCAATATTAATGATTAAATTGAGCCCAAGCCCAAATCTATTAATCTCCCATTAATATTAATTAATTTATTTTCCACTATATAAATTAATTGCACTCCCAATATTAAACCATATTATATCAAATAATATTTCTCCGGTAGTATTATTTATTCCGTGTATTTAAGATTTAAATATCCATGAATAAAATTAATTTATTGCTAATTAATTTATATTCATCTCTTGAATCCGAGACTAGTACCATTCAACCTTAATTATTATGCGGAACGAATCCACTCATGAGGTTTACACAATAATTCCTTTTGAACTCATCTCGGGGATATTATCAACCCTTCCGGGATACACTGTCCGGTCAATCATTCACGGCATGCCATATATAAAATATAGTGACCCAACTTAACCGGTAATTAACCCAATAATTAAATCGGTTAATTCCTTTGGTAAATCAAAGTCACTTATATTGAATATACACACCCGCAACAATATCGGGGATTAAGAATATAATACACTGAGACTCGAATCGATTATCGCCGGCAATCCTAATCGATGAATCTCAACGATCCGCTCAATACACCAAGTGTACAAGTGTGATAAAATAATTAAGATAAATTATTTTCTCTCTCACACAACGACTATACCGATAGATTAGTTCGTGTCCATCTAGGTCGTGAGCAACTGTTCGATTAAATACGAGTAACCGATAGTATGATCTTCTGTGTGCCCATGCACACCATACTAACTACAACGTATAAAATCCAGAACCATGGTTTGCATTTATTTAATTATCAAGTAATTAAAAGCAAAACAATTGTTCGTTAATTTAATAGATTAAATGCTATGACGGGGAGTTTACCGTTACTTAAATCTAGACATTAAGTACACAACTCCAACACCATTTACATGAGACAGCCAGAAGGTTTCATCAAGAAAGGCCAAGAGCATCTAGTGTGTAAGCTAAACCGATCCATTTATGGATTGAAGCAAGCTTCTAGATCTTAGAACATGCGGTTTGATGAGGTTATCCAGTCATATGGATTCATTCAAAGGATGGACGAGTCGTGTGTATACCGGAGAAGTGACGGAAACAGTGTGGCGTTTCTCGTGCTTTATGTAGACGACATCCTTCTAATTGGCAACAATGTGAAGATGTTATCGGACATAAATGGATGGTTGTCCAAGCAATTCGATATGAAAGACTTAGGACAAGTTGGGCATGTTCTTGGGATCAAGGTTATAAGGGATCGCCGGAAAAGAACATTAAGCTTGTCCCAAACTTCATATATTGATACGATTCTGGCTCGTTTCAACATGCAGAATTCCAAGAGGGGTTTTCAACCTTTCTGCCATGGAATTCATCTATCTAAGGATATGTGTCCCAAGACACAAAAGGAGATAGACTACATGAAGACAGTTCCTTATGCTTCGGCAGTAGGAAGTCTGATGTATGCTATGTTGTGCACCAGACCAGATATCTGCTATGTCGTTGGCATGGTAGCTAGATATCAGAGTAACCCTGGACAGGGTCACTGGACCGCTGTAAAGAACATACTTAAGTACCTGCGAAGGACTAGGAATTATGTTCTGAGTTACAAAGCGTCCGAGTTGATTCCTATTGGTTACACAGACTCGGATTTCCAATCTGATAAGGATCAGCGAAAGTCTACATCAGGCTATGTGTTCACATTGGGAGGTGGAGCAGTCTCATGGAAGAGTGTTAAGCAGAAATGCATTTCGGACTCTACCATGGAAGCCGAATATGTAGCAGCCTCTGAGGCAGCTAAAGAATCGGTGTGGCTCCGGAACTTCCTTATGGACTTGGATGTGGTTCCTAATTTGCCTAGAGCTATCACAATTTATTGTGACAATAGCGGTGCAGTGGCAAATGCGAAGGAACCACGAGCCCACAATGCGAGTAAACACATAGATCGCAAGTACCACCTGATTAAAGACATCTTCAAGAGAGGCGATGCGGTTGTCACCAAGATTGCATCAGCGGATAACCTAGCAGACCCCTTTACGAAGGCACTTACAGCGGAAGCGTTCAAGAGACACGTGAAGGGGATGGGTATCGGATGTATGGGAGAGGGCAACTAGACTTTTAGTATAAGTGGGAGATTGATGGAGTTATAGAATGTCTAGTTTAGTGACAATATGGAACTCCTTATCTGTGTTTTATTATCTATTAATCAAACAGTCTGCATTTTGTTTTACTTACTCTATGCTATAGTCTTAGATATATACGTTGTAGATAGTATGGCGTGAGGAGACACGCAAAAGATCATACTATCGGTTACTCGTATATTATCGAACAGTAGCTCACGACTTAGATGGACAGGGACAATCCATCGGTACGTCGTTGTGTGACTGGTAGATAGTCGGTCTTGACAATTATGTTACACTCGTACACTTGGTGTATTGAGCAGGACCACGGGAGGGCGTTCGATTTATACTAATCGAAGTAATCGAACTAGACCTCAGATATTACGGATATACGAATTCCTAATCCCTATATAATTATAGGTGCGTGTGTCCAATTCTCGGTTCTTTAATCTGCCAGTGAGTGAGACTAATTGATTAGTCGATATTCTCGGTAAATTGGGAATCGGAATTGTACACACGGCATGCTATAGATTATAGACAGGAAACCGTGTCCCGTTTATTGGGTTGATGATGTCCCCGAGATGAGCTCATAAAGTTTATCATGTAAACCCTGCAGGTGGATTTGTTCCACATGATAATAAGGATGAGTGGTACTAGTCTCGGATAATAAGAAACGAATTAATTTAATTATTAGTAATTAAAATTAATTCGTGGACATACGATATCTTAAACACGGGGAAAGTCGTATATGTAATTTCGGCGGAATTACTATTGTTGAAATAATATTAAATTAATTTCGGGAATTCAATTATAATTTTATAGTGGAATTAATTATAATTAAAATTGAATTTAATTAAAAGTTTTCTTTTAAGGACACCGGTTTAATTAAATTGCAATTTAGCCTGGGATTTATTTACCTAAGAGGTCCCTAGCTAGTGTAACTTTATCCCCCCCCCCCATGCCCTCTCTTAAACCTACACTACGCCACAACATTTATTTTTCAGAGAAATTAATAATTCACGCAATTATACTTTTCTCTGTTAAAATAAAAAGTTATCGCAAATATATTATTCTCACACAGAGAATAATTATACTCACGGTGGTTTGAGAAGAGAGAGCAGAGAAGGAGAATCCAGCGGATCGTTGCCCACACAACGGCTGGAATCGGGGAGAGGCATACTCTAGCAATCTCTAAGGTCTCAACAATTCGACCGAGAAGGTATGAGATCGAAACGTTATTCCGCAATTCTTCGATCTCATTATTCGTTAATTTTACATCGAATGTAAGATCGGGTTCCGGGTGTCGTGGATCGTATTCCTCGATTACTGGGGGTTCTAGGACCTCCGGATCGGTAGTCGGAAGAGGAAAAACGACCCGAAAACGAGCCCAGAACAGCAAGGTCGCGCTGATGTTCGCGGACGAACAGCGCCCGCTGGAGGGCAAACAACGATCGCTGTTTGCAGCCCTTCCAGCGACCGCTGGTCTACAGGCAGCGAGCGCTGCTTGAGGCAGATCAGCTCCCTTTTCGCGCGGTTGTCCTTCGGGGCGATGGCTGGACGTGAATCGGGACATGGGCTGTTACGTGAACGGAGTAGCGCCACCGGAGGTCGACTGGGAGCGTTCGGATGTTCGAGCAATCGAACGAACGCATCCCGGGTAGTCGATTTCCAACAAGTTCGGTCGGGTTGTCGGTTCCGCAATTTTTTATAACCCGGGATATCGATTTCCAACAATACGATCCTCGTTTGGGATTGATAGATAGAAAAGAACGATGAACAGAAATTAAGAAAGATACCCGCGGAAGATCCCGAAACCTCTGGTTTTAATCCGTAGAATGATTTAGATCAAGACCTAAACCTCAATACGTAATTGAAACAGCAACTCGGGGATGAGGAAGACACACGAACGAGGGGAGGGGGTCGCTTCGTTGATTCGTCGGTTGAATTCTTTGGAATAATCGATTAGAATTCGAACTTCAGAGAGAATTTTAGTAAAACTCACGAAACATAATTTTTACTAGGCAAAACCTAAAAATAAAGTACAGAAAATAACTTAAAAATAAGTCAGGAACAAAAGAAAATAAAATATCATAAATTTGGAATTGCTGATTCTTATTTGCATCACAACACAAAATAACGAAGATTGTATTATTTTCATCTCGGATTGAATGTTCATCTTTGCATTCTTCAATACTCATTGATTATTTTTTTCTAGGACCCTTGTAACAATAAGTTGAATATGGATCCCCAATTTGGAAAAACTAAAAAGGGGTTTTTGGATTTGCAAACCAAATTAAGCTACTCACAAATAATAGTATCCTCACATGATGATGATTCAAGAAAGTAATTATGATTTTTGTGACAATAATACGGGTTGCTTGGATCGCACTATGAATTCATTTTTCTACGGTCATTTTAATAACATGGTTGATAGTGCACACATTAAATCAATTCGAGAAGATGTAAGTACTTAGTTTTACCCGATAATTCGATTGTACAATTATAGTTGACTCAACTATATTTCCATAACCGATCGTGGGATGTTTAACAGTAAAACACGTAGCGAAAGCTGTAAACACGAATAGTGTTGGACGTAGCGAAAACTATAAACACGATATTAAAACTTGTTAATTTTAAAAATATATGAAAATTAATAGATTTGAAGAACACATTTTGATACTATGTATACTACGTGTTTCGAAACGATAATTTTTTTATTCCATCATCAAAAGATAAATTTAAAACTGTATTTAATCTCTACATAATAAAAAAATATTTTTTAATTTATATTCATATTATTAATATTTATTATAAAATCAAATATTCATTACGTAATAAATGAATCTTCGTTTAAGTAAATCAAATCTTCATAGATTTAAGAATAACAATTTCATTTACATCAGATTAATCCAACAATCTCAAATCTTCATTAAGTGTAAATCAAATCTTCATCAGATCTACAATTTTCAACAATTTCATTTACAACAATTAATCAAATATTTATCACCTAATACAACAATCAAATCTTCATAACAATCAAATCTTCATTACATAATACAACAATCTTCATTCATCGTACTTAAAATCTTTATTATCGTATAATATAAAAAATAATTCTTATATTACGCACAAATCTTCATCACTTAATTCAATAATTTTCATTATCGTACATAAGAATCTTCATTATAGTAAAAAATAATTCTTATATTACGAAAAAAAATTGAATAAATTAAATAAAAATATTACGCAAAAATATACATAAGAATCTTTATTTATTCTTATTATAGTAAAAAATAATTCTTATATTAGCAAAAAAATTGAATAAATTAAATAAAAATATTACGCACAAAAATAAATTGAATAAATTAAATAAATTAAAAAATATGAAAAATAATTCGTATATTACGCAAAATATTACGCAAAAAAATAAATTGAATAAATTAATTAATTTTGAATATTACGCAAAAAAAATATATAGAGAGATTACGCAAAATATTAGGCAAAAAAATAAATTGAATAAATTAATTAAGTTTGGATATTACTAATTAATTTTGGATATTACGCAAAAAAAAATATAGAGAGAGATTACGCAAAATATTAGGAAAAAAAATAAATTGAATAAATTAATTAAGTTTGGATATTACGCAAAAAAAAATAGAGAGAAGGAGAAAAAATAAGGGAAAAAGATAAGGAAAAAGTATTTAAAAGAAAGTCAAATAAATAAATAAATTTAAATTTAAATATTAATCAACTAGATGTACCGAGCTTTATACATTTAGTTGTACATTATAAATTGTCAATTAGACCTGTTTTTTTGGACTTAATTTCCCCAGTTCAGTTCAATTGGTTGCTTCAAAATAAATTAAAATAAAATAAATAAAAAATAATTTCAATCTAATAATTTTCAATATACAATCTAGTTATTGTCATAATATTATTAATATTTTTAAAAAAATATTTAATAATTTATAAAAGTTATTATTATTTTTATAAAAAAAACCAATTCAGTTCGGTTCAGATTGCTTAAGTTCAGTTCAGATCGAATTCAGTTCAGTTCAGCAGGTTTCAGAGTTCAGATCAGTTCAGTTCAGCAGGTTTCAGTCCAAAAGAACAAGTACTAAAAGACATAAATAATACTGAAATCTTAACACACGTGAACTTTATTTAATTGCAAAACTTTTAAACGAAAATAATATAATTTTCCCTATATGTAAGTAGTATATTACTGTACTTTTAACTATTTTAAGAACGTAATATTTACTTTGAAACATCTAAAAAACAAATTAAGTAACAATTTTGTTACAGAAGGGAAACTAAGTGTACTTTGAACAACTTCAATGGATTCCAATTTAATTTATGTGTTTAGTCTTCACGTCTATTTAGAATATATTTACTTAAAGATATAGATATACATTTAATAACTTATCTATATAATGAATTATACACAGAATTTATATATGATTATGGACAACCATTCGTTACATGAATCTCTAGAAAAAGCAAATTGCATATTCAGCCAAAACACATAGCCATTAGTTTAAGCTCTATCTCATTGCAATCTGCAACCATTTTAATTTTATTGATATATAGTTAGACTTTAGCAATTATAAGATTGTTGCAGTTTTAAAATCTGATATAGGAGTACAAAATATGTAAATCCACTTGTAGGATACCGTTGTGATTTTGGATATAAATAGCTCTCACTCTCGAATATATATACCGTAAGATGGTTTTTTGATAAACGAAAGATAGACAAATACTTTATACAATTAGATATAAAAATAAAATCATTTTTTTAATACACTACTCTAAATGTAAAATCTTATTTATGCTCCGTGTAATATCAATTTACCACTTTACAAACCACATTTTCTACACTACTGCATTCAACTTTGTAGTTAAAAAGGTTTGAAGTAATAGAGAATTGCATGAAAGTCGAATTACATTTAATTATGTTCGAATTAAATAATTAAGCTCAAATTTTGAGATTAATTTTTGAGTGATGGGATTATTAAATTTAGTTAATGCCAATTAAATTCGACCACATTATATAAAATTGTATCATGTCCATAATTAATTTAATTTGATCAGTCTATAATTAAATTTGATTATGTTCATAATTAATTTGATTCTCTTTAAATTGATTCTAAAATAAATTAAAGATAAAAAAGTGTATTTGAAAAAAAATAATGAATTGTTAGATAAAAATAAAAATGTACTCGTATGCAATAGTACACTACTAAGAGGAGATTGATGAATAAGTATGAAACTTTTCTAAGGATTTTTGTCCAAAAGTGGAACCATTAGAAAAACTTGCACAATTGCTTTAGGTGAAGGCCCACGTCCAATGTTGCACCAAGTCACGAAACAACAACAAATGGAAGAAAATTTAAAGGGCAATCCAAATTAAAATTATCTACTTTATAATATTTCATTTTCATTACATGAATCCTAGGAAATAAATAAATAAATAAAAATTGTTGAAAGCGATGCAAATTGTATTTGTGAACAATAAAATAAGTATAAGCTCTTTCACATGAATATTTTTGTATTTTCTTTGTAACTTAAATTAGAAAAAACTTTTATTTATATTTTTTGGTAAAAATAATATAAAAGTAGAGTAAAAATATTTTTATTTTAAACTGAAAAAGGATTTTTTTTTGAAGTGTCAATATATACAACCTATCAAGGAATGTGCCAAAATATAAACGATAGAGAAGAACTAATAAATCCAAGTGGATTTGTATATTAAAAAGGGGAGAGAGAGAGAGAGAGAGAGGGTTTTAAAAGTTAAGGTACACATTCACATCACATGAAATGGTTGAGGGTATGAATAATATTTTAATGTTGTTGGGAAAGTGAAAGTAAAAGTGAAGAGAGAATAAAACAGTGGTTTCTTGAAGAAGAATCGGAGGAAGCAAAGCGAGAAAAATGGTTATGGAGATGCGAGCCTCCGCCATTGCTAGAAAAGGAACATTCTCTGTGCTCTTTCTCTTCCTGCTTTTCATTCTCATCCTCTTCATCCTTTGACTTTTCTTCTTCTTCAAGCATCAAGGTTTCATTTTTAAACGAACCCACATCTTTTCTTTATCTGGGTTTCTGTTTTCTACAGTTTTCTGATTGTAGAAACGAATATATATATATATTTGTGTTTTTAGAATTTGGTTTTCTGAGTTTTCAGTGTCAATTTCTGTATCTCTTATGATTTGGGGTTTTTAAATTTTGGGGGTTTTTTTTTTCGTTTGATTTGTTGAAGTTTATAGGTTGTTTTGAATTATGTAATAATTCAAAATTGTTGTTAATATATAATCTCCGATTTTAAAGTGTGAAATTGGACAAAAACTCCTCTTGGCAATACTTTTTGATTCTTGAGGGGGGCTTTGTTTTTTCTTTGGTTGTATACTTCTCTCTCTGATTTGAGGGATTAAACCCATCATTTTTGTTGTGGGTTTATATACTTGTTTTAGTCAATTCAGATAAAAGTTTCGATTTTGAAATACTTTTAATTCTGTTGTGGGAAGCAATATATTCTCAGTGGTTGTTGGTCTATGGGAATGCATGATAGTTCACTTCTGCATCTCATTCAGAAGTTTAGATCTTTCATGTCTTTCGATTCGAGTCCGGTGTCTTGTGGATTCGAGACTATGGATAAAGCTCGCAAGTTTTGTGAGAGTTGCCATTTGAAGGAGAATATCGGGTCTTGCAAGCTTTGTTCTGAATTCTCTCTCTTGGGTAAAAGTGGTGGGAAATTGAGCGGTAAAGTTTATCCTTCCGAGTCTCCGAGACAGAGCCCCGAACCACCATCACCAAGTTTTAGTGGTGATTCCCAATGTGCAGTTACTCGAAGTAGTGATGTGTTGTCCTCAAACTATTCATCTCCAGATTCGTGTCTTTTCTCGGCAAGCAGGTGCTATTTTGCTCTATCTGATCACAATCTTTGATTTCTACGGTTATAGCACTTAGTGAGTGTTATAGCTATCATAATTTGTTTTTTGTGAAGAATAAAGTATTTTTAGTGTTTACAAATGAACCAATTTATGCTTCCGATTCTGCCTATTTTAATCGAAAGCTCCTTATATTTCTGATTTCGGTTGGGATTTTACTAATTATGGACACTTTTACAATCTGTTAACCAAACACTCTCGATGAATTGATTAATCTGTTAGCTCCTATTTGCCAAAATCAAGTCTTGAAAACTGTTGAGAATTGCGTAGTTTTATTCTTACAGTCAAGCATGAAGAAAGAATTTTCTCTCTATAATTTGCATCATTTTCCCGATAAAGTCTAATCATTGTTTTTTGTTAATGTAGGACGAATATTGATGAGGGGGAACAATTGACGAGTCACTTCTTCAGTGCACCAGTCGAATACTTGCATGATATTTCTGACTTAGATTCAAGTAGTGTCATTAGTGGTACACATGTGTTTTATAATTCCATGTCTTTAGGATCACTGGGGGCTTCAGACGGGCTCCATATTAGTTCCAGTCGAGTTGGGCTATATGTACAAAATGATAATCCCATTGACCGCGAGCAGGCTGTTTTAGAAAAGCCCGCTGTTCCGCAACCATTGGATTTTGAAACCAACGGTCTGATTTGGTTTCCTCCGCCACCTGAGGATGCTGCTGATGAGATCGGAAACAAGTTGTTAACTTATGATGACGAGGACGATGATGTTGGAGACTCCGGTTCTGTGTTTTCTCCTACTGATAATATTGATACTGTGTTTTCGGAAAAGGAAAGACGGGATTTTGATCAAAAGGAGGCGTGGAGAGACGCGGTGGAGGGGCATTTTAGGGCACTTGTGTCACAACTTCTGCAAGGAGAGGGTATTTTTGTCACAAAAGATAACTCTGGTGAGGATTGGATTGATATCGTGACAGCTCTTGCTCGGCAAGCTGCAAAGTTCATTCAGCCGAATACTAGTCGAGGTGGCAGCATGGATCCGTGCGACTATTTAAAGGTCAAATGTGTTGCTTCGGGAAATCGGGGTCAGAGGTAAATATTGGATTTTTATTGCAAAATATTTATTATATTATTAATGCAATTGTGTTAACTTTTGTGATGTAGCAAAAGGATACAGAATGATTAATTTTGATTCTTCTTATTTATTTATATTGTGCAGCAAACTTATCAAAGGAGTTGTTTGTACGAAAAACATAAAACACAAACGCATGATGTCTCAATACAAAAATGCAAGGCTACTTCTCTTAGGAGGATCGCTCGAGTACCAAAGAGTTCCCAATCAACTTGCGTCTTTTGAGACATTACTACAGCAGGTTTCATTAATTTCACGAAATTATTTTTTTCTTAAAATTTCAATCATAAATTTACGGAGATATAAATTTATGAATCAGGAAAACGATCATTTGAAGACTATTGTCTCGAAAATAGAAGCACACCGCCCGAATGTTCTACTTGTCGAGAAAACCGTATCTTCGATTGCTCTCGAGCATTTGTTAGCAAAAGAAATATCTTTAGTTTTAAATGTTAAGAGACCTTTAATGGAAATGATTGCTAAATGTACGGGTGCTAGTATAATCCCATCGACTGAGCATATATCGGCTACGAGGTTGGGACACTGTGAACTCTTCCGTTTGGAGAAATTTGTGGAAGAACACGAGCCGCTCAATAAATTCAAAAAGAAGCCAACAAAAACATTGATGTTTTTCGAGGGTTGTCCCAGGCGATTAGGTTGCACGGTACTGTACTGAAACTCTGCTTCCCCATAAAAGAACTTTATTATTTTGTTTTCTTCATGAATAATTTTTTTTGCCTATTGTTCTTGAATCGTTCACTTTGACATTACTTTCATTTCTCGACCTATGTACATTTCTCTAGTTTCAGACATATTTTGGGATCTGAGAAACAATTTTCATATACAAGAAATGCAGTGGGCTACCTGTTTTTCAACCAAACGACTGCAAACAAATAATGAAAAGTTCGAATGTCCCAAAGCCCATTTTCGCATCTATTTTTTTTCTGGCAAACTCTTTGTTTTTATATGAATTCGATAATTATAGAAAATGATTTTGAAAAATTTATTTGCCATGTTATGTCTTAACTCTTAAGTAATTACTGCTTCACTCTTATCTTGTTTCGTGCTTTCTTTTCTCTTAATCTTCTTGGTTTTGCTTTTTCATCGATCCGGAATCTGGATGAATATGCATTCCATGATTTATTAAGAATCCAATTAAAAACATCTTATTCTGGTAAAAAAAAAAAAACTATCAATACCATTGCTACATTATAAGTTGCTTAAAATCAAGAAAGACAATTTAAAGAAATTAGAACTCATTTCTATGCATTTTGTTTTACAGGTTGTACTTCGGGGTTCTTACCGCGAAGAACTTAAGAAGGTGAAGCATGTGGTCCAATACGCCGTCTTTGCAGCATATCATTTGTCCCGAGAGACCTCTTTTCTCGCAGACGAGGGTGCGGGCCTTCCTATATCGCCTGTGAAAGCACTGCAATTTTCTCCTGAAGAAATTACTTTCTCCAATATCAGTTCGCTATCCGCAGATCTCAACTTGGAGCTCGGGCTACAGGAATCTCTATCTGAGCTCAGTGACTCTAATCACAACGACATTCCCACACCAGACGAGTTTAGATACAGAGAGGCACTGGGCGATGCGTGCAACGAGAATCTTGCATTGGACGAACTGATGGGGCCCCACTGTTCAGACAACGGAATTAATCAAACCGATGATGCTGATTATTTCTCAGCTAATGACATTCACCAGAGCATATTGGTTTCCTTCTCGAGCCATTGCATGGCTAGTGGGACCGTGTGCGAACGGTCACGGCTTGTTCGGTTAAAGTTCTATGGACCTTCTGATAAACCACTTGGGAGATATCTGAGGGACGATTTGTTTGATCAGGTAATGGTTTCTTATTGTTAATTACAAAAACTGTCCCCAAGGTTTAGCTTAATTGCAAAATGTTAGAACTACCCCATTTGACAATTTCGTCTCTTAAATCAATGCACCGTACTATATGGGTTTATTTGTAATATTGAATATTACTGAGTTTTTAATTTTCTTAATTTTTATTATAATAATTAAACCAAGATGGGTAATTTTTATAGTCATCCCAACTTTTTTTTGCTTGTTCTAGTTAATAGTCTTGTTTTCTTATTTGTGCAAGCAGCGAAGCTTATCAAAATATTAGTCGAGATTCATCAGTTACTATGGACAATTTCAAAAACTACACAAGTTTAGCTTAATTACAAGACAACTAAGTTATCTTTGAAAATTCCATGTAATTTGTTGTTATTTATTCTTAATAGATGCATCCCTCCTCCAGAGGGGCTTCTTCATTATTTTGGAAAACAGGTCTTTTTGTGATTTTCTCAAACTTTCTTGTCATTTTTATATTTCTCAGAGATTTTTAATTTCCCGTTAAATTTTTAATTTCCAGACAAAGACATGTCGATCGTGCAAAGAATCTGCTGAAGCTCATGTCGTATGTTACACACACCAGCATGCGAATCTTACTGTAAATGTTAAACGTCTGCCGTCGGTTAAGCTTCCTGGGGAACAAGATGGCAAGATATGGATGTGGCACAGATGCCTTAGGTGTGTGCATGTAGATGGGGTCCCACCATCCACTCGGAGGGTGCTCATGTCTGATGCTGCCTGGGGACTTTCTTTTGGGAAGTTTCTAGAACTTAGTTTTTCAAGCCATATGACCGGCAACCGTGTCGCGAGCTGTGGGCACTCTCTGCAAAGGGACTGCCTCAGGTTTTATGGGTACGTCGTTTTTAATGTCCTTTGTGTGTATGTGATTTAACTCTCTGATATCTAAATCTGACTTTTATTCTATTTTGCTGCAATAAAGGATTTTTCTTTAAATACACTCCGGGATTTTACATAAGTGGTAATATAACTTAATATGTTCTTTTGTTGTTCGACAGTTTTGGATGTATGGTTGCTTACTTCCGATACTCTCCTATAAACATCCACTCTGTTCGGTTGCCTCCTTCCATTCTTGAATTCAGTGGTCCTGGTGAACAAATCTGGACGAGAAACGAGACAAATGAGGTTTGTAAGAACTTAAGAAGTATTGGTTTTTTAAATAAAACAAAATATTATGCTTGATTGTTTATTTCTGGTTGTCTTAGCTTTTGAGCAAAGCAAGAGCTTTACACGAAGAGATATCATCTTTTCTCAAGGAGTTCAAAATCAAAAGCTCATCTTTTGTGAATGAGTTCTCGAATGCAAATGAAATGCACGATCATATCTTGGATTTAAACGACATCCTTTCTAACGAAAAACGTTACTACGAAGTAAGTGAATTACTTGTTACTAACCACAGCTAACGTTAGGAGCATGCTCTTTCAAATAACATAACTTTTATTTGTTTAGTAATTCCAACTTAACGTTTTCTATCTGACAGGATTTGCTACAACCAGATGACGAGAATCCCGAACACAATCAACCTGCAATTGATATTTTTGAAATTAACCGATTGAGACACTCTCTTTTGATTGGCTCGCGCGTTTGGGACCGCAGGTTATATTTAGTGGACAATCTCCTCAAGAGTTCGCCTCCAAAGGCTCCGATCGATTTCGCAACTCTTGCTGATCATAATAACTTGTTCGAGTATTCAAAATTCGATGAACACCTTGACGAATTCGGACCTTTGATTACTGAGGGGCTACAAGATGAAGAATGTGACATTAGCATCACATCATCCCTGGAACGCATTCCGTCTGCTGGTTCAATCCTTTCAGACCAGATAGACTCAGCATGGTCTGGCGCTGACCTGGCACCGCTGACCAATGATTATTCACTCCTTACGGATTTACATGACAACCCATCTACTAGAAGATCAATGGCTCCTACGAGAGTTTACTCGTTCGACTCCGCTCAGAGGCTGCAGGAAAGGATACAAAAAGGGCTCCTGCCTTCGTCTCTGTATTTGTCTAATCTACGATCTTTTCAAGCTTCCAGAGACTACAGACACATGATCCGAGATCCTGTAACGATCCTTCAAAGGTCGCATTCCCCAATATCACTCGATGAGGCTGGAAAGTTAAATATATCTCCAGCAATTATTTCTTGTGTGCCTTCTTTGCCCCAAGGTGCGAGGTTCATGGTTGCACATAATGGCAAAAACGATATTGTTTTCACAGTTTACGAAAACGAGCCTTCGAGCGTGATATCCTATGCTCTTAGTTCAAAACAGTATGATGATTGGGTTGCCAATGGGCCCAGCGGGTCAAGTGTTGGGCTCGTCAGTAAAGTCAACTTGGGCCTTTCTATGTGTCCGTCGAGTGGTTCACTTGACACAGATTACGCAATCAATGAGAATATGCAGAATAACTCTCCTCATATTAGAATTTCATTCGAGGACGAGCCTACAACTAGTGGTGGCGCTGGGGGAATGAAGTTTTCCGTGACTTGTTATTTCGTGAAGGAGTTCGATTCTCTTAGGAGGAAGTGCTGTCCGAACAAAGTGGATTTTTTGCGTTCGTTGAGCCGTTGCAAGAAATGGAGTGCGCAAGGTGGAAAGAGTAATGTTTATTTCGCCAAGTCGTTTGACGACCGATTTATAATTAAGCAGGTTACGAAGACTGAGTTGGACTCGTTTGAAGATTTTGCTCCTGAATACTTTAAGTATTTGACCGACGTTGTAAGCTCGGGAAGTCCGACTTGCCTTGCTAAAGTTGTCGGCATCTATCAGGTTCAACGTCTAATCCATTTTGTTACCTTTTCTTTTCTAAATGATTTTTTTTAACTTTTAGTCGAAATATGGTGTTGAATATTTAGGTTAGTGTCAAACATATGAAAGGCGGGAAAGAAACGAAAATGGATTTGATGGTGATGGAGAATATCTTCTTTGGGAGAAACATTTCTAAAGTGTACGATCTAAAGGGCTCCGTAAGATCCCGTTACAATCCAGACAAAGTGGGAGCTGACAAAGTACTGTTAGACATGAATCTGCTAGAGACACTCCGCACGAACCCCATATTTCTGGGAAGCAAAGCGAAGAGGAGCCTGGAGAGAGCCATTTGGAACGACACTTCTTTTTTAGCTGTAAGCCAATATATTCCCTCCACTTAATTTCACCAGAAATGGTGTAGTGTTCCATTATCGTTGATTAAGTCCTCTGTTTGCAGTCGGTGGATGTGATGGATTACTCGTTGTTGGTTGGAGTGGATGAGGAGAGGAAGGAGCTGGTGATGGGGATTATTGATTTCATGAGGCAGTATACTTGGGACAAGCACTTGGAGACATGGGTTAAGGCCTCAGGCATACTTGGTGGGCCCAAGAATGAATCTCCAACTATAATCTCCCCCAAACAGTACAAGAAAAGATTCAGAAAGGCAATGACAACCTATTTTCTTACTCTTCCTGATCAATGGTCTTCATAGAAACTCTTTTTTTTTTTTTTTTTTTTTTTTTCTTATAGGGTTAATTTTTTGGTACATAACACCAAGATTTTACCAACTAAGACTTGTGTAAAGATAATGTGGAGTAATTCAGTTTGGAAGTATTATTTTGTTTGTGATGTAGGTATTAGAAGTATTATATTAAGGTCCAATATTTAATTATCTTATTTATTTTATAGTCCAATATGTTTAGGGTTTCATTAGTATTTATATTTTTTTTTTTTTTTTTTTAATACATCAAACTTTTGTTGATTCCGAAGAATACCGAAATTTGATAAAAACCTCAACAGAGGAACCTTTTTATTTCATATCAAAACAACTTCTAATTGAATGAGAAAAACAACATATAAATAAGTATTGAAACCCTAATAAAATAAATTAAAATAATAAATAAAATAATGTTAATAGCTAATTAAAATAATAAATAAAATAATGTTAATAGCTTGGGTAAGAAGACAAAATCTTTTCCTTATTTGTCTCTGCATCATTCTCCCTCTCTTGGAGAAGGTTCGACCGCGAACCTGAAAATCGAGCACGAAGATGCCGGGATCAAACACCAATCGTCGGCAATCCTGAGGGCACAACGCAAGGGCCGCAGCTACACTTTGACGTGGCGTAGGGACAATGGCTGGAAGAACCGACGCAGGGGCAACAACTTGAGGAAGCGACACAAGGTCAACGGCAACGACATTGGGATGCAGCGCAAGAACATGAGCATGCAGATATGGTGCAGGGGTAGTATCATATCCTTTCAGCGCAAGAGCAAAAACATGTTGATGTGGTGCAGAGGTAACAACATCAAAACTCAGCACAAGTGCCACGGGGATTTCCGAAAAAGGCTCTTCATCAAATTTAGGGGGACCACCATACGTGGATGACTCTTCATCCACACATAACGTGTGAGGGTGAGAGAACGGACAAGTCTCATGACGGGGGCTAGTCGCGCCACACTCAAAGCAGCATACTACGGTCGAGGTCGATGACGACTCCACGTTGACGGCGGCGTCGGGGATAGGCTGACGACGAGAAGGCATCGTTTCGGCTCTGATACCAACTGACGCAGGGAAGCAAGAACACGCAATTAAAACTCGTTGATTCTACGAATACCCGAGAATTAACACATCAAATATCGTTGATTCCTAAGAATACCGAAATTCGACAAACTTCAAGAAAACCTTGAAGAACGAGAAAGACTCTCTTTTTATTTCATATCAAAACAACTGCGTAATTCAATGAACAAAATAAAATATAAATACTAATGAAACCCTAAACATATTGGACTATAAAATAAATAAGATAATTAAATATTGGACCTTAATATAATACTTCTAATACCTACATTTTTCGGTATTCTTAGGAATCAACGATATTTGATGTGTTAATTCTCGGGTATTCGTAGAATCAACGAGTTTTAATTGTTTGTTTATTGCTTCCCTGCGTCAGTTGGTATTAGAGCCGAACGATGCCTCTCCGTCCTCGGCCTGCTCGCGAATCCGCCGTTGAGGCCGCAGCCCGTCGCGACGCCGACGTCGCCGCCTTAAGCCGCCAAATCGCAGCCCTCGCCGTCGATCTCGAGGAGCTCCGCCTTGCTGTTTCCAACAAGCTATCGTCACCTCCACGCCGATCGATTCCCGCGCTTGAGCGCACCCTTGTTGATGAACTCAATCCATATGATGATTCGGAAGACGAAACGACCTCGATCTGGGATGACGAGCCAATTTGGGATGCCGAGCCGATCTGGGACGCCGAGCCCGACGAGCCGATCTGGGACGACGAACCCGACGAGCCGATCTGGGACGCCGAGCCCGACGAGCCGATCTGGGATGCCGAGTCCGCCGAGCCGATCTGGGATGCCGAGCCGATTTGGGACGACGAGCCGCTTCACCACGCCGTTGCCCCGATGCCGCATCCCGATGACGTTGCCTTTGTCTCGCATGCTACGGCCCTTGCCTCATGTCGTTCCCATGTAGAATTCGGAGATCGACCAGCCCCACCCATGTTTGTTATCCTACGACCGAGCCCCTGTCTTGCTAATCCTGCTCACACAAAAATAAAAGGGCTATACACATTCACATGGGTCTCTTTATTTGCAGCTGCAAAAACTAATTTTAAAATGGCTTTCGCTTTCTTCCAGCAACTCACGATTCATTGGATAGCTCCAAGGCTTCGATCGTGTGGCCCCGCGTTCTTTGGGTTTTATTCACTCACCGATGATAATGGAAGACGTGAGTTCCCGTTTGATCCTGGCGACTTCGTGCTAGATCTTTCAGGTTCGCGGTCGAACCTTCTCCTAGACGGGGAGAATGATGTAGGTATTAGAAGTATTATATTAAGGTCCAATATTTAATTATCTTATTTATTTTATAGTCCAATATGTTTAGGGTTTCATTAGTATTTATATTTTATTTTGTTCATTGAATTACGCAGTTGTTTTGATATGAAATAAAAAGAGAGTCTTTCTCGTTCTTCAAGGTTTTCTTGATGTTTGTCGAATTTCGGTATTCTTAGGAATCAACGATATTTGATGTGTTAATTCTCGGGTATTCGTAGAATCAACGAGTTTTAATTGTTTGTTTATTACTTCTCTGCGTCAGTTTGTTTCCTAGAGCACCTACTCCAATGCAATCATTCAAACTACTTGAAAACATGAATGTAGTATAATGTAGAAAACATGACTTGTGTGTTTTTGTACCTCGCTCGGGGGACCTGTGTGCAAATATGAAGTCTCACCGATGATTTCACACCTACCTCTCACACATGTCAAAATTATGCCTTTGATAGTTGCACTTAATTTTCATGTACACAACAGAAATCCGAGAACAGATTATTCATGAAGATCAACTCTCGTCTCTTATTGATTGTTGTGAATGTTGTTAAATGTGTGTCGGCCCAATTTATTGGAGTTGGCCCATTTGCAATATACAAAGGCAGCTCACCCCATTGAGTGCAGCTCTTTTACCCCGTCTGCTTCATTCTAGTCCATAATAAACCTTAGGTCTATTTATGGACTAGTTGACCAATTTGGACCCTCGATCCATGTTTGGTATGTTGTGGCTGAATTGGGTCTCTCATCTCTCTTTTTCTTCACTCCTCAGCCGTTGAATGTATTTACTGTAAACCCTACATTTTTCTTTTTCTTCACTCCTCAGCCGTTGAATGTATTTACTGTAAACCCTACATTTACTGTGTGATTTGTTTCTCTACCACTTTCTTCACCTGCATGCTTTTTTTCTCTTTCTCTACCAGGCTCGCCGTAGAAGCGTGCCAAGAACCAACAGTGAGATTGTACTTGTGATTCATGCCTTTTGCCCTCGTTTTGTACATATACAGACAAACGAGTTCACATCGATATACCAATAGGAACATTTCTCGAGAGATTGACTTGAGCGAGTTGTATCAGCACCCTTTGATTTCATGAAATGTGCACATAGTACTTGCATTTAATGACATAATAATAATTAACTGATTTGAAACAAACAATACAAATTAAACTGAAATTAAGTTTAAGAGAACTGAAATAAAATTCAAAACAACAACACTCTGTTCAGTAGGGTGTGAGTTGAGCCTTGATACAAGTAATTCATGTTCTTATGGAATAAACTAAATAACCCAAGATACATTATCAAAATAAATTATTTTAATTGATACAAAGTTAAATATAGAAATAAAAAAGAGTTTTATTACATCAATAATGCTCAAAACATGTCTTCGAATAATCACTCTTCTTCAAAAACAAAATACAGAAAAGAACATTGTTTGTATGGAATAAACTTGACACACAAACTCAAGAATGTAATTGTAAATAGTAAAAATACCAATCCCCAGAGGACTTCTTTGACCCCCAACTCCCCACACAGTAAAAAATCGTGTACCAATTAACCGTCAGATAAATAAATAAATAAATAATCAATAATCAAATTGTCACACCTGCTGAGATTGAGTTCTCCTTATGTGTTCCAACAAAGCTGTAGCCTTCCTCTTAGCTCTCTCCGTCCCACTCTCCACCAAGTCCGTAAGAGCCATCATCCCTCCGAGCCCACTCAAGCACCCGACGAGGCTCCCCCCATCCATCTTCCCCAACGAGAGCAAAATTGAGGCCGCATTCTCCTTCCCTCTGCTCGAACCCGTCCTCAAATTATCGACCAAAACCCTAACCATATCCGCCTTCACAATCGCCACCCTCGCCTCCCCATGGCTCGCCAGCACCGAAAGCACAGTCAGCGCCTCGTCAACCATGCAGCCCATCAGCATCTTCGAAAGCCCGTCGACAATCCCAGCCCGAACCGCCCTCCCTTTGTTCCCCTGATATATGCAGAGATTAAACAAAGCAGTTGCAGCGTCTTTCTTCCCTCGTTCGCTCCCGTTCTCGAGCAAGTCGACGAGAGCGGTTATCGCACCCGAAGCCCCGATTATTATCTTATTCTCGTCCGCTAGGGAAAGGCTGAAGAGGGTGGCTGCTGCGTTTTCTTTCGCTTCCATGCTCCCGGCCCGGAGGACTTGCACGATCGAGGGGACAGCGTTTGCGAGCATGATGAGACCTTTGTTTTCCTCGTAGATCGAGAGGTTGAGTACGCATGTGACTGCGTTGTCTTGGGTTCGGACATCGTCGGATGTTAGAAGGTCGACGAGGATTGGGATGGCTCCGGACTGGGCGAGGAGGATGCGATTGTCCGTGCTCCGTTTGGAGAGGGATCGGATTTCGGAGAGGGAGGACCTTCGCTCTTCGATGGATCGGCTGGTGAGTTTTCGGACGAGGGCTTCGATTGGGCCGTCGGTTTTTTTGAGGCGGAATGAGTGTTGTTGGATGTTGTGTTTGAGGCAGTATTGGGAGATGAGGCTTCGAAGGACGTAGTTTGGGGTGAGGGTGAGGTGGTGAAGCTTTTGTTGGGTTTTGGGGCAGGTCGTGTTGCCGCAGTCGATCCATCGTTGGATAAAGGATCTCTCGTAAGTCTGCAAAAAGTGAGAAGTAAGACTCTGTTCTTTTGGACTGAAATCGATCGAACTGAACTGAGTTGATTTTCTTATAAATAAATATTCTAACATTAACTAAATTGTATATCTAAAATTATTGATTTGAATTATTTATTATTTATTTTATTTTAATTTATTTTGAAACGAACTGAAACGATCTGAACTGAACTGAAATTAAGTTCAAAAGACCAGAGTCTAAGATTAGTATCAAAAGGCAACTAACTGTGAAGATGAATCTTATTATACCTGCCCCGTGGCAACTATGACTGGATCCCTCATAAGCTCGAGAGATATAGGGCAGCGGAAATCATCCGGAATCACGGGAGAATCCAGCTTCTTGTTCTCCTCGGAGCTATCAGAATCCTCAGACGAGGTGGGTGAGTTCCTTAGGTTTACTTCTTCACTACTACAAACTTCATCTACACCATCATCCTGTTTCCCTTCGTTCACTTCATTATCAGTATCGCTGATGGGCTGAACTGGGTTTATCTCTTTGTCCAATGGCTGAGAAAGGCCCCTTTGCAATAGGGTCGAGTCGAGGGGCCCGCCGTATCTTTCGGTGGCCCTTCTCAATTGAGCCTGGACTAAATCAACCTGGTTCAAAGATTATTATTATTATTTCAATATGCAGAGAAGGACATATAACAATGATTATTAAAATTTCGAGACTAACCTGTTCTTGTACTTCATCAGAGATATCAAAATCATTGTAAGGTAAGTTAGCTAGCGCTTTTTCCAGTTTCCACGTCACGCATTGGAATTGAAAGATGATTGATTTCATGGCCCCATCCTTTAAAAAGAAATTCAAGTAATAAGCTTAAGAAAGGAAGATCTTATTGTAGAAGCTTTGTGAGGGAGGATCACTAATGTTCGTTTCATATGATCATTTAGCATCTACAAAGAGAAAAACTACAAGCTCTGGAAATAAGCAATTTCTGGTAATCAAACGAGATCAACTATACTAAGAATGGAAGATTTATCAAATAAAGAATTATCAACTCGATCGAAAACCCGTATCAGGTCAACCATGAAATCCTTCCTACACCTTTTCAAGACACACACACAAACACATCAACAATCTCAAATGCAGAACAAAACACTGACCCCCCTCTGAAATCACAATAATCAATCAAGCCCACACACCACCAAATTTCATGAAAACCTCGTACGAATAAAAAATAAATCTTTGTCAAAGAGAAACACAACTTACGGAACACGAATCGAAATCGTTAGCAGCAAAGACGAGTCTTTTAGCAGCCTGAAGGGCGAGAACCAGACCGGCAAAGCAAGAACCGGCGAGAGAAGAAGGGCCCACCTCGCAGTTGACTCGAAGCTTCTTGTTGGACTCCTTAATTTCTTCGAGCAAATGTGCCAACAGCGAGACCCGCCTCGTCAAGTCCGTGCAGTCTCGCTTGTAAAAACCAGAGAACCCGGAGCCGGAGCACCGCGCGACGTCGCGCACCAGACGGAGGGCCGCCGTGAGGTCTTCGGCGGCGGCCATTGCAGCGGAAGAGAGGCGGTTTTAATTACGGTGTGCGGTTGCGGAATACAATCAGAATGCGATCGGCATGGCTGTAAATGGGACAGCTAATTTTGTGGGTTTATAAGGTTAGATGATATGTTATACAGTTGGCAATTTGTTTTAATAATCATTATTACTGTTATTATTAATATGTATATCAAATGAATTAAGTAAATTTTTAATTACAACGCGTTATTATCATTTATCTATAAAAGCCTAAAAATCAATATTGAGTATTGACAATTTTAAAAAGTGCCAATTTCAGTATTTTGATTGATTGAAAAACATGATTGGAAGAAAAAGTGTGCTTACTCGTCTCATATCACACTTTTCTATTTGAGTTGAATTATAATATTAACAATAACAAACAAACTTATTTTGAAAAAAAATTATTTATATTTTTTCATTAAAAAATATATATACTCTTATTTCACTTACTTTTTTTACACACTACCCTCAACTACTTACTTCAATTACTTACTTTATTAATTTAAAAATATATTTTTATTCTTAACTTTTTAATCAAAAAATTAATAATACTATATTTTTTTAATTTACTTACTTTATAAATTTAAAAATATATTTTTATCTTTAATTTTTTAATCAAAAAGTTAATAACACTATATTTTTTTATTTTTGTGTCTAATTTTTGTGCATCCCCTATGACTATTATTACTAGACCGAAGTAGTATAAAACAAGATAAATATACGAAAATAGTATTTCGCAATTATTGTTTGGACCGTTTCATTAGTTTGTTTGTTTCGTAATGCTTTTGCAGAAATTAAAGTAGAAAATTACATTTTTATTTTCACATTACAGGTTGATTAAACATAATGTCACTATTTTTTTTATTTAACGTCTTATATAACAATACTCAATACTATATGTCTACGTATATTAGTATATACAAAAAAAATTAAATACTTTGTGCGTTTGTATATGCGAACATACTAGAACAACAGAGCTAAAATAATGTACTTCTATTAAATTTCAAATCCTTGAAAAATGCTGATAACAGTGTGAAGCGATGAGGTGACTACTTCAAAATAGAAAAAAAAAATCACAAATTAATGTTTCAAAAAGGACTTAAGTTCATTGTTTTTTATTTATTTTTCAAAGGTAGTACAGTATAAAGCAATCTTAATATAGGGCTTGGAAAATTAAGGAAAGGTGATGGATTGTGGGGCCAACCAAGAAAAAGTGATAAATGTTGGGGTAGAATAGAAAACAAACAAAAGATCACAGTTGTTGTGCATTGTTTGCTAATTACAACTCATCTTCAATTTACTTACTCCATTTCGTTTGTATCTTTCCTTCAAGTGGATGCAAAACGAATGGGTCCCTTATTACTCTTTTTCTTTTGATATATATATATATATATATATATATATATATATATATATATATATATATATATATATATATATATATATATATATTCTAAATACACTACTTGAAATTTGACATATAAAAAAATACGGAGTATTTTTTTCCGGCAATTTATACCGTGTTCCTAGGAGTACGATTCTAATTGTACACCCATGAGTATATTTTCATTTAATTTTTGATAAATATTTATTACGTATGCTAATATATTCACTGATATGCTAATTTAATGTTTATATTAATTGTTTTTTAAAATAAAGATTTCTTAACTATTAAATGATGATTTTTATATTTTAAAGGGTGGGAGCACTATTTATATTGTACTCTCAGAAATATAATATAGGTATTGTTTTTTTCCTATACACCATTGTACATGTCATCGATGCACGAAAATTTAAAAAGAACATCGATCTTATTTCAGACAGGAAATGGAAAAAATGTTTCAAAATGATGTGATGATTAATTTACATTATTATTAAAGATATAACAAATGTTGAAGCTCATATAAGAGTTGCTAGTTTTATTTTGACACTTTAAATACAATTGTAATTTTATTGGTGGTACCTAGGGCTCCAAACGAGTCTAGTATCTCATGAGCCGCTCGAGTCGATTCGACTCGAGGTCGTATGCAGCCTTAGTGATACCTTAAACTTTATTATTTGCAACATTAAGAGGGTGTATTCGTTTAAGACTTTGTAGGATTTTTTTAGACTATAAAAATTTAGAGATATTCAATCCGAATTTATAAAAGTTTATTAAAATTCTGAAGTATTCAATACAGATTTTAAATAGTCTTAAAAAATCTATAGGTATTCAAAAGTCAATAGATTTTAAAAGTCTATGAATTTTTATGGATTTCATCTCTAAAATATAAAAGAATTCAACTATTTGAAATCTTAGTAAATACATGAGATTTTTATGAATTTTTATTTTAATTTACTAATTTGTTTTAAATATATATATAAATAAACATAATAAAATTTTCTTCTCCCTTCTTCATAAATTGCTTATGTTCAAGCAATTAAATTTGAAAAAATGTTCTTGAAATATATTATAATTTGATATTCTTGAAGTGATATCAAATTAATTATGCCTTGTAAACCAATTAAATTTTTAATGTTCATGCCTAGTAAATCAATTAAATTTTTAATGTACCTAAAAAATATTGTGATATGATATTCATGAAGAAATATCAAAACTAAATGTTCCTAAAAACATGATATGATATTCTTGAAAAAATATCAAAACTAAATGTTCCTGAAAAATATCGTGATATGATATTACTGCAGAAATATCAATATCAAATTGATTATGATTATATATTAATTATCTCAAATAACATTGTTGGAAGCTCATTGGTACGCTGATCCATAATTTGGGGCGGCACCACCACTAGTTGTCGACGTAGCGCCTCCGGAATCATCGTGCGAGTCATTTGTGGTCAAGTCATGTGCAAACTCGACATATGAATCAAGTGAGGTACTTCCTGAATTCCAAAGTGGGTGAAACTTTAGGAAAAGTTAATCCAAATCTTGTTGAATAGCCTGATGGTTATTTGCTTGAATATTGGGATAGCCACATGAGTTCGAATTCTCATTAAAACATTATAATTTGACATTTCTGAAGTAATATCAAATCAATTATTTTTAATATATCAATTAAATTGAATGTTCCTGAAAAACATATACCCCGATTTAAATATTATATTGATCGTTTCGAAACAACTTCATGATTTGATATTATTCGATAAATATCAAATTAAATTGCTCCTGTAGTAGCAATAAATTTGGAAATATCAAATTAAATTGCTCCCGTAGTAGTATAAAGTTTTAAATGTTCTTGAAGAACATTATGATATGATATTCCCGCATAACTATTGATTGACTCGTTTTTGGTGCATTGTTCGGGTCTATTTTGGGTCATTACGTCTAGTCTTTTATGTTCGTTTCTCCCGTTTTGTAAATGTATGTTGAAAATTGTATTAAACAGTGTGATCGAGGCATTTTCCGTGTTTTAGTAGGCGAAATGGGCGAAAACGGAGTAAATAAGCTTTCCGGGAGAAAATTGCACTAGCTGTCGGCCGACAGTGAGAATGCACTGGAGATACGTCGGTCGACACTAGCTTGGCGGGCGACAAGGGACCAATTGAAGAAACCTGGCAGTCGACAATTATGAAGAAATGGACGTCGAGTTGGATTTGTGCAGAGATTCGAACCTTCGCACGAAGATAAATCCTGCGAGCGAAGAGTAACTGTCGGGCGACAGCCTTGAGCCGGTGGCCGACAGTCTAATATCGGGCGACATCCTTTTTCCGTCGGCCAACAGTGCCCGTTTTTTGTTGACTTTCTGGGCCTGCTTTGACTGCCCGTTTGGGATTGATTTGGAGGGGCATTTTTGTCTTTTCTAGTAGGGTTTTGGCAAGACAAAGTGCATGTATTCACTATAAGACAATTTGTTAGGTGTAGAATTTGTACACTACCTCATTCTCCTTGTTTTAGTTTTTTGAAAATTGTTCTTGGTGATTTTATTGTTATTGATTTCTCAAGCATTAATATTTAAATTACTTTCAATCGATTTATCATCTCACAAAACACCCTCCACAAACATAGACCTCCTCGCCGATCCCGTCGTTTCCATCAGAGCCATTTCTTCGGGTGACACGTAGAAGTACGGCTCGATTTCAGAAGCACGATTCGCTCTCGCCTCGCCTCCACGACACCCTTTGTGAGCCTTTATTTCAATATGAGTATTTTAGATATTATATGCTTGTTTTTTTGTGTTGACATGAGTAACTAGGCCATTTTTTAGGGTGTTAGAGTTCTTAGCTTTGAGATTAGAGTCGATAATATTGTGAAGGTTTTCAATGAATCGAGGAGTCGTTTGATTCGATTCGTAGGGGGCCTCGTGTTGAATATCCTCTTTGAGGAACATCACTAGTGGGCCACGCACTCGAGTCGAGCGACGTTTAGGTACGTTTATGTTGTTACCTCGACCGGTCATTTATTTCTTTCTATTTGGAGGATTGAGCTCATTTGGCCTAAACTATCTATTTTATGGAAGTATAGTTCGATATTTTTAAAGATCGAGATAGTCAACGTCTACTATCTACATCGTGTTGCAAGTGTGGGGGGTGCCTTATTTCAAAGACAACCACCTCGCCACGTGTGCTCTTGATGGACCTTCTCTTGAGAACCGATCACCTCTAGCCGAAATGGTTTTCTTGAGAATGTGGAGTTCGATATTTTTATTATCGAGACGGTAGATCGTGGACGGCGTTGACTCGGGTCCTAGACCGAGCGCCTCGTGGGGGCAAGCCCACGAAATGTCTAGCTAACGACGTTAAACCAAGCGCTTAGTGGGAGGCACACATGTGTTGTGTTTTCTATATAGTATATAGTACACACCTCAAAATATTCTCAAGGAAAATATTTTGACTATATAGTACACACCTCAAAATATTATCCAAGAAGGATATACGTGGGTGTTAGTACAAAAAACGAATAATGATGTGGTGAGATATAAAAGCGAGATTAGTTAGCTCAAGAGTTTTTCGGAAAAACTCGATGTTAATCAAATAGTCTTCTGGTTGATATTAAGTTTCGATACCTAATATCTTTGGCAGCAACAATGATAAATATAGATATGCATCGAATGTATGATTTGACCATGTAAAAGTCATTAGAAAGATACATACATGAAAATCCTGGATGGATTTTAAAATTTCTGAAATGAAAGGAAACGAATATCAAAACATGTATATTATCATATTACATTTGTCATTATGGACAAAAATGATATTGAATACAAGGTCCCGAAAACCAGTGATTGCACTCTTTTTTTCATCTACTAAGTTTTTCCCACAGGATTTTCTTAGTTAAAGATTTTTAACGAGACAATTACCACAATATAAATTTGAATGTCATGTACTATTTTCCTCGAGTATTTTTTCCTACAAGGTTTTATAACTAGGTTTTTAACGAGGCATGTAAATTATGTTGGTTATCGTAGCTATTACAGTGCTCATTTCTGGACTAGTAAACAATACTACTAAATACTTTACACGTTTCCAGAAACTATAATAAACTAAAAGAAATGAAGAAGAAGAGAAACAATCGGACAGATCTTCAACTTCGATGGATCGTCAGAACTGGACACGAACTTTGATCGGAAATTTGTTGCGGGTAGTCGAGGCGCTTTCGCTATCCGCAAGATAAATATATCCCGTGTATGCTACGGTTTGCAAACGTAATGCCCCCAAAGATACAACGACTTTCTTGTTCGTCTCTGAAGCAACCAGAGCAGAACCAACGAGAAAGAGCAGGAAGTATAAACTATGAAATGCTGGAAAATTATTTTGCTTTATTTGTTGTGTATGATATGCAGCCTAAGACTCTCTATTTATAGTGATCCACCTGCATGTGAGGGGTCAAAGGCATTCGGTATGGGCATTGATACCTGGGCAATAAACACCCATTATCAGCCCCATCAAAACCATGTAACAGTTCAAGAGTGATGACCTGACCGTTGAGGATTTTATTTCAGAAAATAATAATATTAATATAATTATTATTTAATCAGGCTTGACTATTGATCTTCAGCCCAATCCAATTTTGTCAACACTAGCCATATGTGAGCCCAATCTATAGTTCAGCCCGTCAGCAAAACTATTACGATGGCCAGGCCCAGAAGCCCAAGGAAGCCCAAGTCCAGCCCAAAGTCCAATTGTCAAGATTCAAGTCCAAGTCCAAGGAGGAGGCGAGGCGGGTTGGGACGAGCCGAGCACGAGCACGAGCACGGGCACGAGCCGAGCCGAACGGACAAACGAACGACGCGCGTGTGGCGATTGTCATGTATCTTAACGGTCCATGGTCTTACTCACTGTTGAACACATTAATCCTCTAACCACTTATTAAGTGTAATCATTTTATTACATCTTTCAATGTGGGATGTAATAATTATTACACATTTCAATGTAATAAAGTCTTATACTTTATTACATATTCAATTAAATGCCTTTTTAATTGACTATCTTTAACAATTTATTTGCCACTCACCGAAAATCGGATATTGTCAAAATAAAATTCTATAATTATCTACGAACAACGTAGAAAATTATCGTACCAATTAATTCCCAATCCGAATTATAGCCAGTCAACTCAGTCAAACGTTGGAAAAAACCAACTTTGACTTTAAGATTTTCCAACAATCTCCCACATGAGTGGCAATCAATGCATGCATGTATGCAGACACTTTGTTCAATTCCCCAAAAGAATATATCGCTTCCGGAAAGGTAGTTTGCGGCTTTTAACCTTCCGTAGTGATATAACATCGGAAGTACAGCCTAGTGGACACGATCCCTAGAACTATTCCCCCACAATGTACAACGAATCAATGATATTCACGCAATAAATTCCGTTCAATTTCCCGTTCTATGTTGTGTCCGTTTTGGCCATGGACAACACTTTGGATTCATAAATGTTTACATTTGAAGCGGCCCTCACTTCACATTTATATAGGTAACCTCCCATAAAAAGTATCCTGACATACTTCACCTTTTCCTATTCCATGAGAGTTCCCAAAATTATGAACACTCAAAATAGGAAACCTAAATTTAATTAGGAAAGTGAATCTCGGCCGGAGAAAACACGGGGTGGGGATCCCTGTGCCCCCCCAACCGATCGACCACCACCGGGGAGGATCACCGCCGCCAGTCACCACCGTGACCGGCGGCAGCCCACAACCGAGGGCAATCGAGCCCTCTCCCCATGCGGTCGATCCTAAGGGGTCGATCATGGGGATGATCGCCCCCTTCGTCCTTCGTCTTCATCGTCACACCTCGTCTCTCCGGCGATCGTTCCAACATCGAACCAACGTAAAATAAATTACAAAAATTTAATTACAATTCCGGTATCGATTCTATACATGAAATCGACCCTATACAATTTCCGGAAAAACAAGAACAATAATAATAAATCCTAAATTTGGTCAACCCCCGACTATTTACTATTACAAACATTCACCACACAAAACGAATCTCGACATGTCCGAGAGTTTAATAAAACCAACATATCATGACATTAATTAAAACAAAATTAAATCTAATCATAATAGTCGGAAACCCTGCAAGGTAGAACAATTATATCGAACATACACATGAACTAGAACCAACGCTCTGATACCAATTATTGGAAATCGATATCGCGGGTTATCAAAAATTGCGGAACCGATAACCCAACCGAAATCCCTTCGACGGAAAAACAACCGCGAACACCGCACGAACCGGAGCCCGACCAAGGCATCACCACCGCGGGATGAACCCGCGCTAAACCCTAGCTGAGCCCCCGTTGGGGCTCGCGATCGCCGGGGATGCGATCGCATCCCCCGGGGCTGCTCGTAGCAGCCCCCGGCGGTGAGTCCGGCGACTCACCGCCACCGTCGAGGAGGGCGGTGCGCCCAGCCGCGGCTGCCCCCGCGATCAACCGCATGGTCGATCGCATGGCCCGGCGTCCAGTCGGGGCTTCCTCGTGTGAGCCCGACGATCGACCCGTAGGGTTCGATCGCCTCCCTCGGCGCCCAGCCGAGGGCTTCTCTCGATCTTCGCTGGGGATCTCGAATCCCCGTCCGCGGAGTTCGTTCGTTTCCCGGATCTTCGTTCATGTGCATATTACGATAATTAAATAAAATCATAAAGGGGGTTTATGATTTTTACCTTTGTTCTCGTTGTGCGGAGAAACGAGATCTTTAGTTGAAGACCTTTAACCCTTCCCACGTATTCCTTGCACTCCGTTCGAACGTCGTGTGGGCGACAATCCTCCGAACTCTTTTGGATCTCCTTCACGAACTCTCTAGAATATGAAGTATGATAATTCTTGTCTTTTTATTGTGTCTTGAATTGTGAAGACCATGTAGTGCTTTTATAGGCTACGTAGGGATCTAAAGGAGGTGGAATATTGGGCTTCTAATAATAGTGATTAAATTGAGCCCAAGCCCAAATCCGTTAATCCTTACTATTATTAATTATATTTATTTTTCACTATATAAATATAATTGCACTCCCAATATTATACCGTATTATATCAAATAATATTATCTCCGGTAGTATTATTTATTCCGTACCTTTAAGATATAAATGTCTATGAATAAATTAAATTTATTGCTAATTAATTTATTAATCTATTGTAATCCAAGAATAGTACCATTCAACTTTAATTATTATGCGGAACAAATACACTCGTGAGGTTTACATAATAATTCCTTATGAACTCATCTCGGGGACATTATCAACCCTTTCGAGGACACATTTTCCCGTCAAGAATTCACGGCATGTCATACATAAAATACCGTGACCCAACTTTGCTGGTAATCGACCGATTATTCTAATCGGTCAATTCCTTTGGAAAATCAAAGTCACTAATATTAAATGCATACACCCGCAATAATATCAGGGATTAAGAATAAAATACACTGAGACTTAAATCGATTATCTAAGGCAATCCTAATCGATAAGTCTCAAGCGATCCGCCCAATACACCAAGTGTACAAGTATGATAAAATAATTAAGACAAGTTATTTTTCCTTTCATACAACGACTATACCGATGGATTGGTCCTTGCCCATCTAGGTCGTGAGCTACGTTTTGATCAATATACGAGTGACCGATAGTATGATCTTCCGTGTGACGTCGCACACCATACTAACTACAACGTATATAATCCAGGACTATAATTTGCATATATTTAATTATAACTAATTAAAAGCAAATGATTGTTTATTTATTTAAATAGATTAAATGCCATGGATCGGGAGTTTATGTTATTTAATCTAGACATTAAGTATACAACTCCATCACTCCCCACATGTTCTGAGGTAAACCCGAATTAATAAACGTGGCGTTCATTTTTTCCGTTCAGCAACACCATTTGATTGTGGTGAATAAGGAGCCGTCGTTTGATGAATTATCCCATTTTCAAAACATAATTGCTCAAACGGAACTACATATTCTCCACCTCTATCACTTCAAATTATTTTAATTCGTTTACCAAGTTGATTTTCAACCTTAGCTTTATACTTGGTAAAAGCAACTAAGGCTTCGTCTTTGATACTTAATAAATATAAGTAACAATATCTAGTACAATCATCAAAGAACGCGATGAAGTAATTTTTACCGCCTCTTGTTTGTACAAATTTTAAATCACATATTTCGGTATGGATTAAACCAAGAGGTTCAGTACACCTTTCAATCGAAGGAAAACGCAACTTAGCCATTTTGGCTTCAACACAAATTTCACATTTCTTTTGTGAATCAATTTTTGAAGTTGGTAATAATTCCAAATTCATCAATCTTTTAATCGCATTTTGATTTACATGTCCTAATCTAATATGCCACAATTCAGAACACTTAAGCAAGTAAACCGAAACAGAATCAATTTTATTAATGCTCGAGGCAACATTGGGTACACGACACACAACCATTACATTCATTTTGAACAGTCCATTGTCGAGATAGCCCCGACCAAGGAAAATTCCAAACTTAGTCAAAATAAACTTCTTAGCATCAAATACAAGTTTAAAACCATGCTAAACTAGGAGTGACCCAAAGACTAAGTTCTTGCGGATGTCCAGGACATGCAGCACATCCTTCAACAGCAGCTCCTTTCCAGAAGTGAGCTTCAGGGTCACGTTCCCAACTTAAGCTACATCAGACGAGGAAGAGTTCCCCATGTGGAGCTTTCGGCCAGTCGAAGGAGCATAAGTAGAAAATCCATCCTTATCAGAGCAGACATGGTGAGTGGCTCCAGTATCAATGAACCACTCCTTGGGATTACCAACCAAGTTGGCTTCAAACACCATCGCTGACATGTCGAGATCAGTCAGCTCCTGCCCAGAGATTTCAACAAGGTTAGCAGATTGCTTCCCTTTCCCCTTGTACTGCACAATCAGCTTTTTAGGCTTCTTGCACTCCTTAGCCATGTGGCCTGGTTTCCCACAGTTATGGCAGTTACCAATAAACTTCCTGACCTTGGTGGCATGCTCTTTCCCCTTAGAGAAATTATGAGTATGAGGCAGCTTCCTTTTGTAGGAGTTCTCCTGCTCCATCAGATTCACACGAGGCTCCTAGGGCACTCGTCCAAGATTGAATCTCTTACGATTCTCCTCTTCTACACGAAGCTTGACAATCAGCTTGTCAATAGTCATTTCCTTAGTCTTATGCTTAAGATAGTTTTGATACGCCCTCCAACTAAGGGGTAACTTCTCAAAAGCAGTAGCCACTAGGAAAGACTCGCTGATTTTCATGCCTTCATTCTCAAGGTCATGCATGATCAGCTAGAAGTGTTGGAATTGAGATACGACCGACTTAGCGTCGACCATCTTAAAGTCTAAAAACTTCCCGACGATGAACTTCTTAGTTCCGACGTCCTCAGTTTTGTATTTCTTCTCCAAAGCATCCCAGAGTGCTTTGGCCGAAGGCATGTTCCCATACACATTGTACAGGTCATTGCTCAACTCGTTCAAGACGGTATTCCGGCACAGGTAATCACTATGGCCCCATGCTTCATAAGCCGCACGCTTATTAGCATCACTTTCATTCTCATCCATGGCGAGAGGCTCATTTTTGAGAAACTTTGCCAAACCCAATGTGGTCTGGTAAAACATCATCTTTTGTTACCACCTTTTGAAGTCAGTCCAGCTAAACTTCTCAGGTTTCTCAGCATGAACATCAATTGAAGGCATGATGGGGACATTCATGTTCACCGGTGGGACATGTCCAGATTGGACGATTTTCTCAGCACCAAAATTGTCTCCGGTTGTCATCTTTTAGTACGGATATTTGTCTTGCGTTTTTCGTTATCGTAGCTATTACAATGATCAGTTCTGGACTAGTAAACAGTACTACTGAATACTTTACAAGTTTCCAGAAACTATAATAAAATAAAAGAAATGAAGAAGAAGAGAAACAATCGAACAGGTCTTCAACTTCGATGGATCGTCAGAACTGGACACGACTTCGATCGGAAATTTGTTGCGGGTAGTCGAGGCGCTTTCGCTATCCGCAAGACAAATACGTCTCGTGTATGCTACGGTTTGCTGACGTAATTCCCCCAACGATACAACGACTTTCTTGTTCGTCTCTGAAGCAACCAGAGTCGAACCACTTTCAAACGAGAAAGAGCAGGAACTATGAACTATGAAATGCTGGGAATTATTTTTGCTTTATTTGCTGTGTATGATATGTAGCCTAGGACTCACTATTTATAGTGATCCACCTGCATGTGAGGGGTCAAAAGCATTCAATATCGGCATTGATACACGAGCAATAAACACATATTATCAGCCACATCAAAACCATGTAACGGTTCAGGAGTGATAACATGACCGTTGAATTAATTTTAAAATTATAGGATTTGATATCAATAATACTCATAGTATAATTTTAAATATAATATTAATTCATTAAATATCAAAAATATAGATCTATTAATTTTTGCTTAATTTAATCTCACGAGTCATTGTTGCTTTGGCTGCAAACACTTTTTTAGAATATTTTACGTTAATTAGTTTGTAGTTAATTAAAATTATTAATTAAATTATTTAAATAATCAAAATAGAAACCACAAAAAAAAAAAAAAAAACTTGATTAATAACCAAAGTCGTGCAAATATCTTCAAGCATTTGATTGAAGAATAACTCGTCTTATAATTAAAATTTTCATATTATATAGTTAGTATTATAAATATTATTAATTAGTGAATGACTAGTTTACCCTTTCTTGGTGAACAAGACAGAAACCATACTTTGTATCCTATATAAAGGGGTCTCTCCATATCAATGAATGAACCATTCATAACAAATCTATTTTCCTCTTATATTGTCTCTCTTTCTACTATATTATTCTCTCTCAATTCTCTTGAGTTTATAACACGTTATCAGCACGAAAGCTCAACGGCGTTCTTCATCGAATTTCTACTCATCCAAGATCCGAACTCCAAGGCAATAATTTATATGTTTGTTTATATTCATTAATAATTATAAATATATCTACTTCTCCTCCCTTCTTCTTAAATTCAAATGTTCCCGAAGAACATTATAATCTGATATTCCTGAAATAATATCATATGTTCCCGAAGAACATTATAATCTGATATTTCTGAAGTAATATCATATGTTCCCGAAGAACATTATAATTTAATATTCTTGTAGTAATATCAAATTAATTATGTTTACTAAATCAATTAAAGTTTTTAATGTTCCTGAAGAACAGTGTGACATGATATTCCCGAAGAAATATCAAAATTAAATGTTCCTGAAGAACATGATATAATATTCCTGACGAAATATCAAAACTAAATGTTTCTGAAGAACATCGTTATATGATATTCCTACAGAAATATCAATATCAAATTGCTTATGATTATATACTAATAATCTCCAAAATATCTTTGAAAATCCACCATGAAAGATCCACTAAATTTGTGGAAAGATTTAAAAGAAATATACGATCACCTGAAGTTGGTCGTACTACAAAAAAACGTGGTATGATTGACTCCACATTCGATTACAAGATTTTAAATTTGTGGAGGCATATAATAAAGCTATCATGAAAGTAACTTCTCACAAGTTTGAGTCGCATTATAATTTGATATTCCTGAAGTAATCTCAAATCAAGTATTCTAAATAATCAATTAAATTGAATGTTCCTGAAGAACATATACTCCGGTTTAAAATATTATATTGGAAGAAAATCATGATGTGATATTATTCGATAAATATCAAATTAAATTGCTCCTGTAGTAGCAATAAGTTTGGAAATATCGAATTAAATTTCTCCCGTAGTATCAATAAATTTTAAATGTTCCTGAAGAACATTATGATTTGATATTATGAATAAATATTGATATTCATAAGGAATAATACAAAATATTTCTGAAAGAATATTTTTATTGATTGCTCCCGAAGAAGCAAAATTCAAACATTAAATGTTTTTGAATAAAGTTATATCATGATTAGACGAACGCCAAATTCGATTATTCTCGTCATATTAATTATCCATGAAGGATATCTTTTGAAAATCGAGATAAAATGTATCTTATTAGGTGGGTACTCATGAAATATCGAAAAAGTCGATTATTTTCTTAATGTTTGACGTGTTATTCCTGAAGAATACACAATTGATTTATTAAAATTGATAAATATTCTTGAAGAATATTTGATTTGATTATTCGTGAATAAAGTTTGAATGACACAAGTAATTTGATCCCCGAAGGATCATTGATAAAGATAATGTATCCTCGAAGGATCATTGGTAAATATACTGTATCCTAAAGATACTGTTATGCAAATGATGACATATTAAGAGTTGGCTCCGGAAGAGCTTTACTAATTATCCCCACGAGTTCTACAAATGTACTTAAAAATGAAGATGATGCATATCATGATTATTATTAAGTACGTGAAAATAAATCAAACATTTCCCATCTGCGAATTAATTTGAAATATGCAACTTATATTCATATCACCACTAAAGTGTATTTTTATGAACGGGCATAATATCTCGAGCCCACGATCCTGAAGATCGGTTTATAGCAATTACACTGATTTGCATATTAAAGGAAGATCATTTCCCGGCATTAGGGGGAGATAAGAATATAAAAGATATAAATGCCGAGAAATTCTATTGAATGAAAACGATCTTTAATTCTAGATCCACGCACCAATCAATTGAACTTGAAGTTCATGAAAATAAGTGACTTGCAATATTCAGCAAGTAATCTGCCAAATTCATATTAATGAAGGTGTGACAAAATCACATTTATTTGTGATAAATGAACTATAAGAGTTCAAATACCAAAGAGATCAACTCAAATGTTGATTCTAATATACGCCTGAAGCGTAGTAGATCGATCTCAAGATATAAAATAAATCTGCGGTAGTAAAATTTAGTCACCCTCAAAATTTCTGAAGAGATTTAGATGGAAATCTCATGGAAAAAGCATGTGCACATGATAATAGAAAATCGTTGGATTGCGGAACAACCAAATTAAATAATTTGGGAAATGATTAAAGATTTGGTTGATAGAATGAATTGTCATCGACATGGAAAAATAAAAAGTCGTCAACGACATATTTTCCTCAAGAGTAGCTCTAGAAAATTTGGATCCAAAACTTAAATCAATGATAGTGTGCCAGCAGCACTCGAAAAATAAGAAACGAGCAATTGAGGCTGAGCATGACTCGCTAAATAAAGATATATATTTCGACTCTATAGTACAAACCTCAAAATATTATCTCAGAAGGATTTATGTGTGTGTTCGTACGAAAAATGAGTAATGATGTGGTGAGCTACAAAAGCGAGATTAGTTGCTTAAGAGTTTTTCGCAGAAACTCGATGTTAATCAAATATTTTGAAAGATGACATTAAGTTCCGCTACCTAATATTTCTGGCAGCAACAACGATAAAAATATTCATCGAATGATACATACATGAAAATCCTGGATGAATTTTAAGATTCCTTAAATGAAAGGAAATGAAAATCAGAACATATACAATATCATATTACATATGTCATTATGGACAAAAATGATATTGAAGACAAGGTCCCGAAGACCAGTGATTGGTCCCGAAGGCCAGTGATTGCACTCTTTTTCCCTCTACTAAGTTTTTCCCACGGGGTTTTCTTAGTTAAAGGTTTTTAACGAGACAATCACTACAATATAAATGTGAATGTCATGTACTCTTTTCCTCGAGTATTTTTTGCTACATGGTTTTATAACGAGGTTTTTAATGAGGCATGTCCATCACTCGATATGAGTTTGTTTACGAGATAAACTAAAATATTGAACCTGAAGTTCAAATGATTGTGAATTGAAGTTCACATTATTGTTCATTTGTCAAGAAATGTATATTAGACACTAGACGCATCTAAAATACTCCAGAAGAGTTACCGGCCGGTTATAGCAATTGCGAATGCTCTAGTCAATATAGATGTCTGGGAAAGGCATGTCACAGAAGGACGAAAAATATACAATAATACAAATGAATGTGAAACTCGACAATTCGAAGGTTGTGTCCTGAAGACCAAAATTTATAATTGAATAACTAAGTTTTTCCTATATGGTTTTATTAGTTACATGTTTTAATGAGACTGATTGAAGTCAAAGATCTTCGGTGATTACAATCAGGGGGAGCAAGTTGTACTCTTTTTCCTTCGTCGAGGTTTTATCCCACTGAGTTTTCATGGCAAGGTTTTAACGAGGCAACAATCCTGTAAATAGTCATTCAAGGGGGAGTGTTATAAATATTATTAATTAGTGAATGACTAGTTTACCCTTTATTGGTGAACAAGACAGAAACCCTACTTTGTATCCTATATAAAGGGGTCTCCCCATATCAATGAATGAACCATTCATAACAAATCTATTTTCCTCTTATATTGTCTCTCTTTCTACTATATTATTCTCTCTCAATTCTCTTGAATTTATAACAGTTAATTCATAATATACATTTTCTGGTTTATTATTATAAATAACAAATTGGGAATCTACGTACATTAATGTGTATATGATCTTATTATTTAATATATCATAAAAAGATGTAAAGAAAACGACTATAGATTCTGAGAAGGTGAGCCGAATAATTTGGAATGCATTTAATTAGAACATTGTACTTAGAAATAATATAAAGAATTGGTCAACTAATTAAACATACTTAAGATTTAAGAATCGGCAGTTAGAGCAATAATTATGGAATATAAATCTTACTGTATTTTAGAATCGGTCAATCGGAACAATATTCAACGGTTTCACTTGTGACGTGCCCATCACTGTTAATTACCAGAAAAAAACAACCAAAGATTCAATATTTTTTCAATCTCAAAAAATGTTACTCCTGTAATATATTAGGAGTATTATTTGAATTTATTTTTAAAACTATTATAGTATCATTATATAGTACGAATTTTAATTAAAATATTAAATACCATGATTAATTAAATCTGGTGATTTAAATTTATAATTATTTTTTATTATTCATTAAAAAATAAATTAAAAATAATAATTTGAATAGTTAAATAATAAAATAATAATAATACTGGCATGATCTAATTATTATTCATGTCTCGTTGAGTGCATATTTTATTTTTGAGTTGTTACATTCAGAATGAAGCATTTTCTTAATTGACTAAAATTAAATTAAATCTTCAATATAATATTTGAGTGACTTACTGCAAATATATCTCTACTTTATTTCTCCATTTGATTTATAAAATAATAATTAATTATTACATCAATTATAATCACTTGTTGAAACTGTAATTCGAATCGGAATAAAAACAGAACGAGAAAAAAATACACGTGTGAAATCAACTCACGACCCATATAATTAATTATTGTAATTAAAAGCGAGGCCGGCGAATTAAGGATGACATAATCCGGTCACATGCGTGACAGCGTGAGTAGGAGGCTTTCACGCGGCTTCACTTATAAACTGGAGTTCTCCAATAAACGAAAATCATAAAGTGCATAAAGTGAATTATTGTAAGTTTCAACGATACAATAGATATCTCTTTTATTCCCGTGGTTTCTCCCGTGTTTTGGGTTTCCACGTAAATTTGTGTGTACGTTCTTTCATAATCTTTTTATTCGTCATTTCATATATATTTCGAGAGTCGTGAGCGATTTAGTTTCAATATCGCAACAAGTGGTATCAGGTCTTTGAGGTTCTTGAGCGTGGATATCACAACAATTGTTGGATGACACTCAATTCGGATTTCTCCGCTCAAATATAATGTTGCAAGACCCCTTTCCTCCCATTAACCGCGTCTATGCTCTCGCGGTTCAAGAGGAACGTATCCAAAAAATTGTGGCTGATCGCACTCCATCAACTTACATCGTAGGAGCGTTCGCAACCCTCTCTCCTCAATTCGTCACTTCGGCTTCAAGTTCATCTCTTAAGAATTCCTCTTCTTTTACTAACCGAAGTGCTTTAATGTGTAGTCAATGTGGTCGCTGCAGACTTGAGAAAGTGGGTTGTTTTAAAATTATCGGGTATCCCGACTGGCTCAAGGACCGTATTTCCACTCGTAACAAGGGGCGGGTGTCCAAGACTCGTGACGCTAAGCCCGTAGGCACCCTGACGCAGGGAATCAATAAGAACACTATTAATACTCGTTGATTCCGAAGAATGCCGAGATTAACCGATCAAAGATCGTTGATTCCTAAGAATACCGATAATCGATAAAACAAAGAGAAACTTTTTAATTCATATAAAAACCAAATGAGCGATATAATGTCATACGAAATATAAATAACTATGAAACCCTAAACATGTTGGGCTTTATTAAAAGATAATTGAATAACCTAATTAAATAATGGGCTTCCAGTATCCACATCATTCTCCCTCTCTAAGAGAAGGTTCGACCGCGAACCGAAAGCATCCGCATCATCGTCCTAATCCCCGACGTCGTGAAAGACAACATAAGGACACAAGTGGAGAAGAAGGCGAAACCGATTAGCAACAAGAGTGATTTTCATAAGGACTTCAAGTGGAGATACAATTCTTTGCACGGAGTGCACAAATTGTCCAATGAGAAAGGAGCACGACACTCCAGGTGATAAGGAAGTGGTGCTTCCATGCATAAGAGTTAAGGTGACCAACTGTTGAATATTTTCGAGTGCTTGTTCTCTCAAACTGTTCAAATACTTGTGTTGCCGGAAAAGAGAACAAAAATCGTCACGATGTACCTGCATGATGGAGTTTGACAAGCTGTCCGCACGTTCTTCCATACAAGAAGCGGAATATATTTCTTTTATGGCCAACATAGTGTACGCAAGTGCCGGAGAACGGTCACGAGTGAGCACGACCCAAAATAAGTCGCCGGGATCAAACGCGAACTGTCGACGGCCGTTAACCTCAGCGGACTTGGATGCGATAGTGAAGGCGATCAGCGGGGCAAGTGTAGCATGGTGGGTGTTACCAGAAGCCTCAGTCATTCGAGCAGCCCGGGTGTCCGTGTCGGTGTGAATTCGGGAAGACAAGGACAAAACTGAAGGACTACATGACGATATCTCATACACAATATGAAAGGGGGCAAGGTCAATACCTCGATTAACAACCGAAAGACGAGTTTGGGACGCAGGTGCAACGAGAGGAAGTTGTGACCCGTTTAATTGTGCACATTTGCTGGAAATCAAACAGGGCACCTTGGTAAAAGAATTGCTGCGAGAGCCAATAAATTGGCCACTTGCTCCATCTTGACCGATTTTACAATTCTTAATATAATTGTGATGAATCGTGTTGTACGTTCTCGGGAGAAGCAAATCACAAGGCAAGATGATGGCTTCGGTAAAAATGTCGAATCCCTTTGCTGGATCTACATGAAACTCATCCCAAATTACAATCTCTTCAAGAAATTTTTCAGACTCGTCGTCATCAAAATGAGGAGGTCCATCGTAATGAATTGTTTCACTTTCATCCAAAAATATCATGTGAGGGTGTGTGAATGGGCAAACCTCATAACGTTGGCTGATCGCGCCACACACAGTGCAACGTACCATAGCCGAGGGCGGTGGGGACTCCACGCTGGAAGTGCGAAGCGACCCGAGGGGGCGATACGAGTCGGTGAGGACTACGGACGTCGACGGGGATGAGTGCGGTGGAGTCTGCTGGGGACGGGGACTTGCAGCATCGATGTCGCGCGCGTGTGCGGGGACGGGGCGACGTCGAGCTTCCGGTAGTTTGTTGGCAAGGGTGATGCGGAGCTCTTCAAGACCAACCGTAAGGGCCGTGACCTGGCATCTCAAGGCAGCGACGTCGGCATCACGACGAGCTTTGGCCTCAGCGGCGGGGTCAGAGATAACGGGGCGACGAGGAGGCATCGTGCCTGAATCTGATACCAAACTGACGCAGGGAATCAATAAGAACACTATTAATACTCGTTGATTCCGAAGAATGCCGAGATTAACCGATCAAAGATCGTTGATTCCTAAGAATACCGATAATCGATAAAACAAAGAGAAACTCTTTAATTCATATAAAAACCAACTGAGCGATATAATGTCATACGAAATATAAATAACTATGAAACCCTAAACATGTTGGGCTTTATTAAAAGATAATTGAATAACCTAATTAAATAATGGGCTTCCAGTATCCACATCACACCCCCAACGCCGTTCAAAGCTCAACCTCTTCTGTTTCCGCGCCGTTAATCGCCGCTGATCGTGCACCTTTTGGTCCATCACTAAACAATGAACAATGGGCCGTTGTGATGAATATGTTTAACTCTATGAAGGCTAACTCTTCTACTTCGGGTATGTCTTTTCAGTGGATTCTAGATTCGGGTGCCTCCTTTCATATGACAGACGATCGATCTTTGCTTCGAAATCTCGGCCCCATGAGTACTCCTATCACTATTCGGTTGCCTAACGATAATTTATCTATAGTCGAACAACAAGGATCCCTCACTCTTGGCTGTATCGAGCTCAATGATGTTTTACTTGTTCCTGAACTCGATTGCCGCTTATTATCTCTCTATAAATTGGCTTCTAATTTACGATTGTTTGTTATGCTGACTCCCAAGATTATTGTTCTACATGACAACAGCACGAGGACGGTGATTGGCGTGGGTAGAATGCGCGGTGGGGTTTAGTGGTTTCAGACGTCTGCTCCTTCGGCACTGGCATCCGCTGTTTCGTCGTCTTTTGATGTTACTGCTCAGCTTTGACATCATTGTCTAGGACATCCGTCAGATTCTGTTCTTCTTTCTAGTGTTGATTTGCAGTTATATAAACTTTCTTTAAAGAATAATTCGCCTTGTTCCACTTGTTTTAAGGCTAAACAAACACGATTGTCTTTTTCCGATAGTTCTAATAAAGCCACGACACTTTTTCAGTTAATTCACTGTTATATATGGGGGCCCTATAGCACTCCATCTTTTAGTGGTGCTCGTTTTTTTCTGACTATCGTAGATGATTATTCTCGTGCTGTTTGGATATATTTTCTAGTTGATAAAGTTGAGGTGCCTTCTCAGTTTCGTCAATTTTGTACTATGGTTAGCACTCAGTTCAACACGCAGGTCGCTCGTGTTCGATCGGACAACGGCAAAGAGTTTCTAACGCTCAAGCCTTATTTTGCTGATATAGGTAGGAATCCTATTCGAAACCTCCTGTGTCGCAACGCCGTAGCAAAACTTATGCATCTCAAGAGTCGTCGTTGATACAAGACCCGGTGCATGTTCCAATTGGACCAGTTACGCGCTCGAGAGCTAAGAAGTTCAAGGCAAGTCTGATGGTGATGATCCAAGAAGTTTGGACGCAAGAGCTGTTGAAGAAACCCATTGGTGATTTGGAGAAGCCGATCATTATCAACCTGATTACGTACGAGGAGGCTAACCCAATAGAAGACTATGAGTTTCAGGCTGGAACGACAAAGAATACGCCAAAACGGAGGTCAGACGTGTGCCGAGGACGCACCGCGAAGTTTAGCCAGGAAATTGGCTTGGTGTCGGCCGACACCAAGGCCTGTCGACTGACAGCTCCAAGAAGCTTGACAGCGATTCGAGGAACACCGAGGCTTCGCTCGAAGGAAAATTCCGCGGACGAAGTCGACGTTTCGGGCGACATGTAATACCCGTCGGGCGACATTTGTGTGTCGGCCGATACCCCTTTTCTGTCGGACGACAATGTCCCAGAATTAACAAAACGCGGCGGACGAGTTTTATATTTATTTTATTTTCTTTTTCGTGACTTTTTATGTTTGCCTATTTAAAGGCTTGAACCCCTTTGTTTGAGAACACAACTTTGAGATTCAATATAATTTTCGTGAGTTTAATTCTCTCTTGTTTTCGTTCTCTTTTTCGATTGTGCCAAGAGAGATCCCTTGACGAATCTACGAAGCATCCATACTTCGTCGTGTGTCCTTCATCATCCCCGAGTAATTGAGTCGATCGCGTGTTGGGGTTTAGAATCCGATCTAAATCATTCCACAAATCCGACCCATAGGTTTTGGGATCTTCCACCCAGGTATCCAAATTCAATTTTCGTTCATCAATTCCATTCTATCCAACGAGGTACGTATCATCTGGTATCAGAGACCAGACTAAGGTTTTAATTTCTGATTTCGTTACTTCGTTTTTCTTTATTTTCCGTAATATTCTTCTTGTTCGTTCTTCTTCTTCCTGCTGAATCGGATCTCTTTCATCCGTAAGCATCAGAAAAAAATATACATATAAATCGTCTCGATTTTTTTTCTTCGATTTTTTTTTTGTGATTCTCGATTAAAAAAAAATTGTGAGTGATTCTTTAGATTTTCGGCATCGTTTTGAGTGAATTTGGTGCTATCATTTTTTTTCGTTCTGAAATTTCCATTTTTTCTCAATTTACTGTCAACGTCGTTGTTGTGTGTTTTTTGGATCTTGTTGAGACAGAGCTCATCTGGTAAGATCGAGGGAGTTCGATATATTGAGAGAGAATCTAAGTGGTAAAAGGCAGAGTGTGTGAGAACATTAGAGGGAAAAACTCTATATCTGAGAGAAACACGAGTGCTGAGTGAATCCCATCTTGAGTGATACACGGGCGGTTGTGAGGTGGTGAGGTTCCTTTTATTTTATCGCTTTTATTACTAACGTTTTCTATGCAGGATGACTGAATGTTCGAAGAATAATGAGACGACTGAGGGGTCTACTGCCAACCCCCAAATTAAGCTCCTCATGGAAACATTGCGTACTGAATTAGGGAAGATCATCTCAACTGAGATGGATGTGGTGCATGACAGACTTCTTGCCCTAGAGGAGAGATCTCATCGGGAGAATGCAAGGAATCGTAGAGTAGGAGGACACCAAGGCGGTCTAAATGACCAGCATCGTCATAATGGCCGAAACAAGGACGCCAATTCCGAAGACGATGAAGCTTCTGAGGTTAATGAGAGGAGGCAAGGAGGGAGAGACCGAGAAGATAATAAATTGGGCAATATCAAGATGAATGTTCCTTCCTTCATAGGGAAGAAAGACACAGAGTTGTATATCGAGTGGGAGTGAAAGGTGGAGATGATGTTCGAGTGCCACAATTTTTCTGAACTCAAGAAGGTGAAGATGGAGGCGATAGAGTTCTCTGAGTATGCACTTGTTTGGTGGGATCAGCTGGTTTCCAGCAGGGGAGGAACCGTGAACAACCTATCAAAACGTGGGCCGAGATGAAAGCTGTGATGAGGAAGCGGTTTGTGCCTTCCCACTACTACCGGGAGTTGTACAAAAAATTGCAGAATCTCCGGCAAGGGTCAAAGAGCGTGGACGAGTATTTCAAAGAGATGGAAGTGGCAATGATTCGGGCCAACATTGAGGAGGATCGTGAAGCTACCATGGCTCGGTTCTTGGCTGGACTGAATTGGGAGATTTGGAATGCAGTAGAGTTGCAGAATTATGTCGAGTTGGAGGACATGGTTCATGTAGCGATCAAGATTGAGAACCAGCACAAGAGTAGGGGTAACTTTAGCAATGCAAAGCCGACGCAGTGTACCTGGAGACAACCCCAAGGTCTTTGTGGTTCGACATCCAAAGGGATCCAATGGAAGAGGGAGGTTCCACCTCGAGATGAGAAGAAGACCTTCTTTAAGGGTCGTTCGGAGGGTACCAGCCCAGTGACTCAGGGCATCCCATCCAACCCTGATAGCCGCAACTGAGACAAGAAGTGCTTCAAGTGTCAGGGATTCAGGCACATTATGAGTGAGTGTCCTAACCGACGACTCGTGATCTTGAGAGACGACGGAGAAGTCGTGACTGATGATGAGGGCGAAGAATCGGCACCTACGACTATGGTGGATTCTGAGGAGGAGGAGGAGGAGATCCTACCAATTGATGGAAAACTGTTTGTAGATAGGAGAGTCTTGAGTACCCAGACACAGCCCGATGAGAGGGAGCAGCGGGAGAACCTTTTCCACACGAGATGTCATGTGCAGAATAAGGTGTGCAGTGTGATAATTGATGGAGGGAGTTGCACGAACGTGGCGAGTGCTACCATGGTTCAGCGATTGGGCTTGACGGTGGTGAAGCATCCAAATCAATATCGTCTACAGTGGCTGAATGAGTGCGGCGTTATCAAGGTGACCAAGCAAGTGAAGGTACCCTTCCACATTGGAAAGTATGAAGATGAGGTGTTGTGTGACGTCATTCCTATGCCAGCGGGTCATATCTTATTGGGACGACCGTGGCAGTTCAACAAGAGAGTTATACATGAAGGCTTCACCAACAAGTACTCGTTTGAGTATCACAATAAGAAGGTATCACTTGTTTCTCTCACTCCTTAACAAGTTTACGAGGATCAAGTGCATATGCAAAAGGAGGCAGAAAGGGCGACTTCCAAAGAGCAGCCCTTACCCTCAAAGGCGAATGCCTTGATTCACAGATCCTACCTTGCAAGGGCTAGTGATGTGAAAGAAGCAGTGAATGAAAAGAGGCAGATGTTCGTGATGTTGTGGAAGGGGAACCTGGTTATTACTAACGATCTACCCCCTCTACCCCCTTCTATTTATTCTGTTTTGCAGGAGTTCGATGATGTGTTCCCGAAGGATACACCGCCTGGTCTACCACCCATTCGAGGGATTGAGCATCTGATCGACTTTGTACCTGGAGCAGTGCTACCAAACCGCCCGGCTTACTGCACCAACCCGGAGGAGACAAAGGAGTTGGAGAAGAAATTTGGCGAGCTGTTATTGGTCAAAGGGCACGTGAAAGAGAGCCTGAGTCCTTGCGCGGTACCTGTTCTACTAGTACCCAAGAAGTATGGCACGATGAGGATGTGTTGCGATTGCCGAGCTATTAATAATATCACGGTAAAGTATTGACATCCTATCCCTAGATTAGATGATATTCTTGATGAGTTGTATGGTTCCTGTGTATTTTCCAAAATTGATTTACGTAGTGGGTACCATCAGATTAGGATTAAAGAGGGAGATGAGTGGAAAACTGCTTTCAAAACAAAAATTGGTTTGTATGTGTGGTTAGTTATGCCTTTTGGCTTAACCAATGCTCCTAGTACATTCATGCGCCTTATGAATCATGTTTTGCGTGCTTTTATTGGAAAATTAGTTGTTGTATACTTTGATGATATCTTGGTGTATAGCAGAAATCATGACGAACATGTGGTTCATTTGCGGAAGGTTTTGATTGCACTTCGGCAAGAAAATTTGTTTGCTAACCGTAAGAAGTGCGTCTTTAGCACAGATAGGGTCGTTTTCCTTGGTTTTGTTGTTAGTGCACAGGGTGTACAGGTTGACGAGGAAAAGATACGAGCTATCCAAGAGTGGCCAGCACCGAAGAACATCGGAGATGTACGAAGTTTCCATGGTCTGGCCAGCTTTTATCGACGGTTTGTGCCTAATTTCAACAGCATGGCGGCACCATTAACCGAAGTCATCAAGAAGAATGTGGAGTTCAAGCGGCGAAGAGCGCAAGATGAAGCGTTTCAGAGATTAAAGGACAAGCTGACACATGCTCCGGTATTATCTCTCCCTAACTTTTCTAAATCTTTTGAGATTGAATGTGATGCTTCTGGAATTGGAATTGGTGCAGTGTTGATGTAAGAACGTTGGCCGATAGCCTACTTCAGTGAGAATCTAAACGTAGCTACGTTGAGCTATCCGACGTATGACAAGGAGTTATATGCCCTGGTGAGAGCTCTTCAGACGTGGCAACACTATTTATGGCCTCGGGAGTTCATCATGTTGGGATTCGATGTCCCGGGCTATCAAAATTATGCGGAATCGATAACCCGACCGAAACCCTATCGCCGGAAACCACGAACACGAGCACCACGGTGTCCGGAGCTCGACCCGAGCATCGCCGCGGGATGAACCCGCGGCCGAAACCCTAGCCGAGCCCCACCGCGGGGCTCGCGATCGCGTTCGATCGCGTGGGCTGCTCCGGCAGCCCCGGGCGGTGAGTCCGGCGACTCACCGCCATCACAGGAGGCGGGGGGAGCCACCAGCCGCGGTACCAGCCCGCGGCAGTCCCCTCGGCGATCGAGCGAAGGGCTCGATTGCCCCTAGCCGCGGCTTCTCTCCGTGCGCACGCCACTGGGCGAGGGTGGCCGGGGGGGTTCGTCCGCCGTGGCACCAGCCCACGGCTGAACCCCCAGCGATCGACTTCACGTCGATCGCTTGCCGGGGCTTCCCCTCTCGCCCGCGCGCCGGCGGTCGAACCCTAGGGTTCGGCCGCCCCACTCGATCCCGACGGGGATCGCGTGATCCCCGTATCCCGGTCTCGACGTTTCCCGGATCGTCTTGTTCATGTATATATTGTTGGAGTTGTGTACTTAATGTCTAGATTTAAGTATCGGTAAACTCCCGGTCATAGCATTTAACCTATTTAAATAATAAACAATTATTTGCATTTAATTATTATTAATTAATTATGCAAAATTATAGTCCTGGATTTCATACGTTGTAGTTAGTATGGTGTGCATGGGCACACAGAAGATCATACTATCGGTTACTCGTATTTAATCAAACAGATGCTCACGACCTAGATGGACCCGGACCAATCCATCGGTATAGTCGTTGTGTGAGAGAGAAAATAATTTATCTTAATTATTTTATCACACTTGTACACTTGGTGTATTGGGCGGATCGCTTGAGATTTATTGATTAGGATTGCCTTGGATAATCAATTTAAATCTCAGAGTATTTTATTCTTAATCCCCGATATTATTGCGGGTGTGTATATTTAATATTAGAGGCTTTGATTTTCCAAAGGAATTAACCGATTTAATTATTGGGTTAATTACCGGTAAAATTGGGTCGCTATGTTTTATATATGACATGCCGTGAATACTTGACGGGAAAGTGTATCCCAGAAGGGTTGATAATATCCCCGAGATGAGTTCATAAGGAATTATTGTGTAAACCTCATGAGTGGATTTGTTCCGCACAATAATTAAGGTTGAATGGTACTAGTCTCGGATATAAGAGATGAATATAATTTATTGAGCAATAAATAAATTTATTCATGGATATTTAAATCTTAAATACACGGAATAAATAATACTACCGGAGAAATATTATTTGATATAATATGGTTTAATATTGGGAGTGCAATTAATTTATATAGTGGAAAATAAATTAATTAATATTGATAAGGATTAATGGACTTGAGCATTGGGCTCAATTTAATCTTCAATATTGCAAGCCCAATATTCCACCTCTTTAAGATCCCCTACGTAGCCTATAAAAGCACTACATGGCCTTCATAAATCATAAGACAAGAATATCAATATTTGATAGTTCTAGAGAGTTGAAGGAGATCCATAGGAGTTCGATAGATCGTCGCCCACACGACGTTCGGACGAGGTGCAAGGAATACGTAGGAAGATCGCAAGGTCATCAACGTTTGATTTCGTTTCTCCGTACAACGAATCGAGGTACATAATCATAAACCCCCTCTATGATTATATGTTCGTTTAATCGTGATGTATACATGAACAAGACGATCCGGGAAGACGTCGAGACCGGGATACGGGGATCACGCGATCCCCGTCGGGATCGAGAAGGGGCGGCCGAACCCTAGGGTTCGACCGCCGGTTGCGCGCGGACGAGGGAGCCCCGGCTGGACCGCCGGGGCATGCGATTGACGTGAAGTCGATCGCGGGGAGGTTCGCCGTGGGCTGGTGCCACGGCGGGTGAACCCCCCCAACCACCTCGCCCGGCGGCGTGCAAAGGAGGAGCCCCGGCTGGAGCCAGGGCAGGCGATCGATCGGGTGATCGATCGCCGGGGCGAACCGCGGCTGTTGCCGCGGTGGTCAGCTGGGGGCTGACCGCCCCTCCTGGCGGTGGCGGTGAGTCGCCGGACTCACCGCCGGGGGCTGCCTCATGCAGCCCCAGCGATCGGCATCCACGGCGATCGCGAACCCCGCGGATGGGGTTCGGCTAGGGTTTAGCCGCGGGTTCGTCCCGCGGCGATGCTCTTGTCGATCCCGGTTCTTCGTGGCGTTCGCGTTCGGTTTCCGGCGATAGGGTTTCGGTCGGGTTATCGGTTCCGCAATTTTTTGATAGCCCGGGACATCGAATCCCAGCAATTGGTATCAGAGCGTTTGGTTTCGTGTTCATGTATATGTTCGATTATTGTTCTACCTTGCAGGGATTTCCGGCTATCATGGTTGGATTTAATTATTGTGTTAATTAATTATCATGATTATTCGTTTATTAAACTCTCGGACATGTCGAGATTCGTTTTGTGTGGTTGAATGTTTGTAATAGTAAAAAATTCGGGGGTTGACCGAATTTAGGATTTATTATTACGTTCTATGTTTTCCGGAAAATGTATAGGGTCGATTTCATGTATAGAATTGATACCGGAATTGTAAATTTAATTCTTGTAATTTATTTACGTTGGATCGATGCCGAGACGACCGCCGGAGAACACGTGTGACGAAGAAGACGAAGAGGACGAAAAACCGGGGGGGTCGATCATCCCCATGATCGATCCCCATGAGGATCGATCGACCCCACCATGGGGGCTGCCCGCTAGGGCTTCCGGCCACGCCGGCCACCGGTGGTGGTGGCGCGTGGCTAGGGGGCGGCGGTGGTGGTGCCCGGTGATGGTGGTGGTCGGCGGTGGGGGTGGTGTGGGGATCCCCAACCCATGCTACTCCTACCAAAGATTCACTTTCCTAATTAATTGGGTTTTTCTAATTGAGTTTTCCTATTTTTGGGAATTCTCATGGATTATGAAAAGAATTAATTGGAATTAATTTTATTTCCTTATTCTATTATGGAAGTCTTCTAGAGTATTCCGAGTTCTACTTGGAATAGGATCCTAGAGATTTAATAGAATTGGAAATGAATAAAAGTTAATTTAGGATTGATTTATTTCCTAATTGATTATTCCTATTTTATGGGAATTTTCATAGTAATGGAAATTAATTAATCTTGGAAAGTAGAAGAGTCCTAATTTATTTTATTTCCTTATTCTATTATAGAAGTCTTCTAGAATATTCCAAGTTTTACATGGATAGATTATTCTAGAGATTTAATAGAATTATATAGGAAAATAAATAAATAAAAATATTAATAATATTTAATTTTATTTTTGATTTATTCGATTGACTTAATTTTCGAATTAAGTATCTTTTGGATTTATTAAAAATAAATAGATTTAAATATTGGGATTAATATTCTCGTCACATGGAGCATTCAAGAACGAAGACTGAAGACTAGAAGATGCATATGAAGATGGAATAAAGCCATGATAGTCGGGAAAATAATTTTCTAGCATTATTTTGACTATGTGATACTATGTGATTTATTGCTTGTATGCATGCTATATGTGTTTATTTTATGCACTAGATAGCGTATCCCTTTATTGTAAAAAGCTAAGTGGGAGAGGGGATGGAAACATTCCCATGGTCTCCATTGCTGTTCTCTTGGTGACTCTTATGGACTTTCGAAGTTCGTATAAACGAGTCATTGGAGGAGAATTCTTGTAATTCCTTTTACAAGAAACATTGATCAAGTTTATCAAACAATGCCTAATTTGTCTTTCTGAAACTGACTTCAAGTCGACTCATTCTCACCCCGGGGAGTGGAATGGAGCCAAAGCCACTTGGTCATGTGGATGACACAAATTAGAGACCTTCGTACCATTCTTTGATAGATGGATCGATTGTCTGCTCGGCTCCCTCATTTATGAGAGATAGGGTCGTTCGCATGGTGAATCACTGGTTAGAAACTTCGAGTTTCACTTATGATTCTCCGAGTCTTGATTTGCAAAAATCAAATGGTTCTTGTAATTGGGAGTCAATTATAAAAGTCTCTTGGTGTAGTAAACGTCCACACCACGTGGCTTGCTATACTAACGGACTTTGGATTAATTGATGTAGACAGTTATAAGTAATTGTGAAGAGTTGTGAAATTATCGTAAACGTCCACACCACGTGGCTTGCGGTGATGTAGAAATTCCAAACGATGTACTTTGGTGCTGAGTAATGGTTTACACTTAGATACGCGTTATAGTATTCTTCCCCACGAAGTTACGCTATAATCGATGTATGACCAAAGAAAATCTAATTGCTAAATCATTTAGGTGGGTAAACGTCCACACCACGTGGCTTGCCTCACCTGATGGGATTTTAGATGTAATTAGTAATTTAATGATATTATTTGAGGGAGATAATATCGGACATTAAATTAATTGTTTGTTTATATGTGCTTATAGGTTTAGAGAGTAGCTATGAATCCACTTTCTGTGATACTCAAGGAACATAAACTCACTGGTCCCAATTACATTGATTGGAAGAGAAATTTAGACATTGTCCTGACTTCTGAGGAGTACAAGTTTGTACTCCATGAACTGTGCCCTGCTGAGCCCATGGCTGCCTCGACTGATGAGGAAAAAGGAACATATAGGAAGTGGAAAAAGGCTGATGAAATGGCTAGGTGTTATATTTTGGCTTCCATGTCAAATGTACTCCAAACCCAACATGAGCCGATGGACACTGCCTATGATATGATGTTCAACCTCAAGGAAATGTTTGGGGAGCAAGATCGTGCGGCTAGGCAAGAAGCCATGAGAGTCCTCATGTCGACTACTCAGTCTGAGGGAACGCCCGTTGGGGAACACGTTCTTAAGATGATGAGTTTGTTGAATGAACTTGAGGTCCTAGGAGCTTCTATTGATGCTGAGACGCAAGTCGACATCATACTCCAGTCTCTGGCCCCTAGTTTTGAGCAGTTTCGTATGAGCTATAATATGGGTAAACTATCTTATACTCTTGCGCAACTCCTGACTGAACTAAAGGCGGCAGAGGGGATCTACAAGAAGGGCAAGTCTCAAGCGCTTGTAACTACCAAGTCCAAAAGCTTGAAAGTTGTTGGAGGTAGGGGCAAGAAAAGGAAGCAAGCTTGGAAACCCAGTGGTGCCAAGAGGAATGGACCACGAGTGGGGGCTAGTAAGCCAAAGGGCAAGTGCTTCCGATGCAACAAGTCTGGACACTGGAAGTCTGAATGTCCTCTCAGAGGTACGAATTTTTCTTTAGTCGTAAAAACATAGTCAGCGGTATTATCTACCAGAATTCTGGTGTGTAGATATGGAACCACTGATGGTATGTGCATTGTTTTAAATGCAGGGGTTCCAGAAAACCCGGCGACTTAGAAAAGAAGAGTTCGAGTCTACATGGGCGAAGCTGTTGGGGTAGCAGCGGTTGCAGTGGAAGACATTTATCTGTTTTCAGTAGTTTTAGGATTTCATTTCAAGTTATTGCTTTATGTACCCCTTAATTTCGAAAAGAACTTTTGTTCTGGTTTTTCTTTATTAATGAATGGATATTTATTTCTTTAATTATTCAGTGATTTAGATAAGAAATAATGGTGTTGTCGATTCTGGTACATTTTAGATAGCAATATATGAATGATGAATCCTTAGTCTACCACGATGCAACAAACCGTTATGTATAACTTGTTTTACTTATTAGATGTATTTCTTTATCATTATGCTTGTGAATTCTTGAATTCGGACAAGCATTAAGAATGATTTATGATTAATGCGGTAACATGTGTAATTAGAAAGGTACGAGTCATTCTTTCAAAGAATACTCGAAGATGGATTAGAATACTTGATGTGCCATAAAAGCAAAGTGTTTTTCAGTAGACACAAAGCTATTATGGGGAACCTTCAAAGTATATCCATTGGAAGCCTGCGGCTTGTTCGCGGAGGCTATCACCTATCTAAACAACACATAGCATAGATCAAAGATTGAGATTAAGTCTCAAAAGGACTGCACCATACACTGGAGTGTAGACATGGTGTGTCAGGGATAAGAAATGGAATTCTAATAGTAAAAGGACAAGTTTGTTCGGAACTACCTATGTTCTATGGATATTTCTGGATACAACGGCAAATTCAATGTGGTTGTAGAATATCCTAGGAGAACAAGTAATTTATGTTCAATAGTACTATGAACCAGAGGGGTGTTCTCACCCGGTTCTTAGAGGGAGACTATTAGATGAGCTACAATGCCCTAACTGACAAGGTACTTAAAATGAGGAAAAGGAAAGACTGAGAACCAGCCTAACCGAGTGGTAGTACACCACTAACTGCACCTAATGTTATTACTGTTATACACCAGAACGCCATTGCAGTGGGAGGTTGTTAAGCAACCGGAGATGTTCATAAGACTGGAGGAGTTTTAAACTCTGGATCTAGTAGACATGAAATCGATCTCTAGCTCTGCATAAGGGAAAGTACTAATCTAAATGTGCCTACTTGGATAGCAATAAGTATTATTGTCAAGAGTGCTGGAAATCGATATCCCGGGCTATTAAAATTTGCGGAAAATAATAACCCGACCGAAATCCTTGATCGCCGGAGATCCGACCACGAACCACCGTACGAGCCGGAGCTCAACCGAGCACCACCACGGTCCGCCCGTGGTGCCCAGCCGAGCCCCCGCACGGGGCTCGCGATCATCTCGCGATGATCGCTGGGATCGCTCGTAGCGATCCCTGGGCTGCTGCGAGCAGCCCCGCAGCGGGTCGCGTGACCCGCTGCTCAACGCGCTAGGCTCGTCCCAGCGCACCGCTACGGGAAGCCCCGCAGCACGCCTCGAGTCGCTGCGGGTAACTCCCGCAGCTCCCAGCGATCGAGCCTACGGGCTCGATCGATCCCTCGGCTCCCAGCCGAGGGTCCTCGCGTCACGCGTCCCGGCGGTCCGAACCCTAGGGTTCGACCGCCACCTTCGATCCTCGCCGCGGATCTCGAATCCCCGTCCCCGAGGTTCGTCGTTTTCCCGGATCGTGCGTTCATGTATGTATCACAATCAATTCACATAAAATCATAGAAGAGAGTATATGATTTTACCTTTCGATTCGTTGTGCGGAGAAACGAATTCAATTGATGACCTTACGATCTTCCCACGTATTCCTTGCACTAGCTTGAACGTCGGGTGGGCGACGATCCTCCAAGCTTATGGATCCTCTTCTCTCTCTCTCTACTTTCTTTCTCTAGAAGAATTATGATCTTCAAGTTATGATGTGTGTTGTAGAAGAGAAGACCATGTAGTGCTTTTATAGGCTACGTAGGGGATCTAAAGGAGGTGGAATATTGGGCTTCCAATATTAATGATTAAATTGAGCCCAAGCCCAAATCTATTAATCTCCCATTAATATTAATTAATTTATTTTCCACTATATAAATTAATTGCACTCCCAATATTAAACCATATTATATCAAATAATATTTCTCAGGTAATATTATTTATTCCGTGTATTTAAGATTTAAATATCCATGAATAAAATTAATTTATTGCTAATTAATTTATTCATCTCTTGAATCCGAGACTAGTACCATTCAACCTTAATTATTGTGCGGAACGAATCCACTCATGAGGTTTACACAATAATTCCTTATGAACTCATCTCGGGGATATTATCAACCCTTCCGGGATACACTTTCCCGTCAAGTATTCACGGCATGCCATATATAAAATATAGTGACCCAACTTAACCGGTAATTAACCCAATAATTAAATCGGTTAATTCCTTTGGAAAATCAAAGTCACATATATTAAATATACACACCCGCAATAGTATCGGGGATTAAGATTAAAATACTCTGAGACTTGAATCGATTATCTCAAGGCAATCCTAATCGATAAATCTCAAGCGATCCGCCCAATACACCAAGTGTACAAGTGTGATAAAATAATTAAGACAAATTATTTTCTCTCTCACACAACGACTATACCGATTGATTGGTCCGTGTCCATCTAGGTCGTGAGCAACCGTTCGATTAAATACGAGTAACCGATAGTATGATCTTCTGTGTGACGTCGCACACCATACTAACTACAACGTATAGAATCTAGGACTATATTTTGCACATATTTAATTATCAATAATTAAACGCAAACAATTGTTTATTAATTTTAATAGATTAAATGCTATGACCGGGAGTTTACCGTTACTTAAATCTAGACATTAAGTACACAACTCCAACAATCTCCCACTTGTACTAAGGTCTAGTCATTTCCTCCAAACTCCCGACTCCCATACTCATCACGTGCTTAGAGTTGTACTTCCAAGAAGTACTGTGTGAATGAGCACTCTAGGTTGCCGCTCTGAAGTTATCTTGGTGACTACTGCATCGTCTTCCTCGACGATGACTCGTATCAGATGGTACTTGCTCTATGTGTTATCATCACTTTTGACTTATGACTTCTTCCAGTTTACTGTGCACCGCTATCCAATAGCCTTTGGTAAACTAAGATTCATATCCAAGTCAAGAGGTTATCCCGGAACCTAACCAAAACTTCCGCTGCCTCTGAGGCTGCTTATTCGGTTATGAGAGAGTCAGAGAAGCGTCCTGCTTATCACTCTTTCATTTCATGGTTCCACCTCTTTCTAAAAGTGAACACATAGTCTGATATCGACTTGCACTGGTCCTCCTATGATTTAAGATCTGAGAATTTGTAATCAAAGAAGATTTCGGCTTGCTTAATAATCCAGTACTTCGCAAGTACTATTACAGCATCCGAAAATCTCTTGTCTAGATTACCTTGATATCCTCCCACTACGCAAACCGCATAGTTGATATCAGGTTCTTGTTTTACAACATTGCATCTATAAAGCTTTCCATACTTGAAGTATAGGAAACTGCTTTGTCCTTATCTATCTCCTTCATGTGTTCGAACACATACCCTTTAGATAGATGTATATTCTGTCTCTGAAAGGCAATAACCTTTCTCAGAAGTATGCATGTTTAAAACAAACCATAATCGTATAAGATATCTGGGAGAAGTACAATGTTCTTATCCTTAGATCGAAAGATCTCAAGAACATGCTCTAACTTCTACTCAATCTTATATCTTGATTCATTTAGTCAACCATTATCTTATGTCTGACAACATTTTCTACATTGTTGCCAATGATGAAGTTGTCATCTACATAAAATCTCCGAGAAACACCACCTCGTTTCTATTACATCTCCAATACACCTTTCGTCTATGCCCTTTGATGAATCCATCAAATGGACTATCCCATCAATTCGCAATTTCCACGATTTATAGCTTTGTTTCAATCCATAAATGGATTTACTAAGCTTGTACTCTAAATGATCTTGCCTCTTAACAATAATCCTTATAGTTTTCTAAGCAGGCACATTTAGATCTAGTACTGCCTTTGTGCAGAGCTAGGGGTCGATTTCATCTTTACTAGACCTAGAGTTCAAAACTCTTCTAGTCTTATGAATATCTGCGGTTGTCTTAACAACCTCCCACTGCAATGGCGTCCCGGTGTATAACAGTAATAACAGTAGGTGCAGTGTGTGGTGTACTTCTACTCGGTTTGGCTGGTTCCTAGTCTCTGTCCATTTTCTCATTCCAAGGTATTGCGTCAGTTCGGGTTTTGTGGTTCTTCTAATATTCTTTCTCTAAGAACCGGGCGTTACACGTCCTTCTGGTTCATAGTACTATAGAACACACAATACTTTGTTCATCTAGGATACCCTACAACCATATTGAATATGCCGTTGTCTCCAGGAATATCCATAGAACATAGGTATACTTAATGTCTAGATTTTAGTATTCTGAACTCCTTGTACACTTTCATTTACCTATTAAATACGAACATTCATTTGCTTTTAATTATTGTTAATTAAAATTATGCAAATTATAGTCCTGGATTTCATACGTTGTAGTTAGTATGGTGTGTCGGGCCCACACAGAAGATCATACTATCGGTTACTCGTATTTAATCAAATAGATGCTCACGACCTAGATGGACACGGACCAATCCATCGGTATAGTCGTTGTGTGAGAGAGAAAATAATTTGTCTTAATTATTTTATCACACTTGTACACTTGGTGTATTGAGCGGATCGATTGAGACTCATCAATTAGGATTGCTCGGCGATAATTGATTTGAGACTCAGTGTATTTTATTCTTAATCCCCGATATTGTTGCGGGTGTGTATATTCAATATAAGTGACTTTGATTTACCAAAGGAATTAACCGATTTAATTATTGGGTTAATTACCGGTTAAGTTGGGTCACTATATTTTATATATGGCATGCCGTGAATGATTGACCGGACAGTGTATCCCGGAAGGGTTGATAATATCCCCGAGATGAGCTCATAAGGATTTATTATGTAAACCTCGCGAGTGGATTTAATTCCGCATAATAAATAAGGTTGAGTGGTACTAGTCTCGGATAAAAGAGATGAATAAATTTATTAAGCAATAAATAAATTTTATTCATGGATATTTATATCTTAAATACACGGAATAAATAATACTACCGGAGAAATATTATTTGGATATAATATGGTTTAATATTGGGAGTGCAATTAATTTATATAGTGGAAAATAAATTAATTAATATTAATGGGAGATTAATAGATTTGGGCTTGGGCTCAATTTAATCATTAATATTGGAAGCCCAATATTCCACCTCCTTTAGATCCCCTACGTAGCCTATAAAAGCACTACATGGTCTTCTCTATTCTCATAAGTTGAAGATCATAATTCTTCTAGAGAGAGAAAGTAGAGAGAGAAGTAGATCCATAGAGCTTGGAGGATCGTCGCCCACCCGACGTTCAAGCTAGTGCAAGGAATACGTGGGAAGATTCAAAAGGTCGTCTTGAATTCGTTTCTCCGAACAACGAATCGAAAGGTACAATATCTAAACGCCCTTGATAATTGTTCGATTTTGGATTTATCGAGAATACCGTAGAACGAAGATCCGAGGATCGAATCCCGGAACGAGGGTCGAGCCGGGCGGTGGTGGTCGAACCACCGGACCGCCGGCGGCTCGTGGATCCCGCGTGGGGATCGCGCACGGAAACCCTCGGCTGGGAGCCGAGGATCGATCGGACCCCTACGGGGCCGATCGCTGGGAGCTGCGGGGTTACCCGCAGCGACTCGTAGCGAGCTGCGGGGTTACCCGCAGCGGGTCACTGGGGACGAGCCCCAGCCGTGCGAGCAGCGGATGACCGGATCCGCTGCGGGGATGCCATGAGGCATCCCGTGCGATCGCTGGGAGCGATCGCGGGTTCCCGCGGGGGTGTGGCTGGGCGCGCACGCGTCCTCGTGCGCGTCGTGCGTTCGGTCGAGCCCCGGCTCGCGTGGACTCGTGATTTCTCCGGCAATCGAGGTTTTCGGTCGGGCTATTGTTTCCGCAAATTTTAATAGCCCGGGATATCGAATTCCAACAATTGGTATCAGAGCGTGGTTTACGTTCGCGGTATTTTCGATAAATTTGTTCTACCTTGCAGGGTTTCGACTATTATGGCTTAATTTATTATTCGTTTAATTTATTTTGTCATGTATGTTGGATTGATTAAACTCTCGGACATGTCGAGATTCGTTTTTGGTGGTGAATGCTTGTAATAGTAAAAATTCGGGGGTTGACCGAATTTAGGATTTATTATTACGTTCTACTTTTTTCCGGAAAATGTATAGGGTCGATTTCATGTATAGAATCGATACCGGATAGTGTAAAATTTATTTTGTAATTTATTTTGCGTTGGATCGATGCCGAAACGACCGCCGGAGAAGACGCGTGACGAAGGAGACGACGTGAGGGTGAAGGACCGGGGATCGATCAATCCCCATGATCGATCCCGAGGGGATCGATCGACCCACGGCCGAAGGTGGGCTGTCCGCGGGAGCCTCGGCCACGCCGGCCACCAGTGGTGGTGGCGCGTGGGCCGGGCGGCAGTGGCATGCCCTAGGCGGCGGTCGGACAAGGTGGGGGTGGCGTGGGGATCCCCAACCCATGCTACTCCTACCGGTAGATCCACTTTCCTAATTAGTTCGGGTTTTTTTTCTATTTGAGTATTCCTATTTTTTTGGGAATTCTCATGGATTAGGAAAAGAATTAATTGGAATTAATTGTATTTCCTTATTCTATTATGGAAGTCTTCTAGAGTATTCCGAGTTCTACTTGGAATAGGATCCTAGAGATTTAATAGAATTGGAAAGGAATAAAAGTTAATTTATTATTGATTTATTTCCTAATTGATTATTCCTATTTTATGGGAATTTTCATAGAAATGGAAATTAATTAATCTTGGAAAGTAGAAGAGTCCTAAAATTATTTTATTTCCTTATTTCATTATGGAAATCATCTAGAATATTCCAAGTGGGTCTTGGATAGATTATTCTAGAGATTTAATGAAGTAGAAAGGGAAAATAAAATAAATAAAAATATTAATAATATTTAATTTTATTTTTGATTTATTCGATTGACTTAATTTTAATTAAGTATCTTTTGGATTTATTAAAAATAAATAGATTTAAATATTGGAAATTAATATTCTCGTCACATGGAGCATTCAAGAACGAAGACTAAAGACTAGAAGATGCGTACGGAGATGGAGTAAAGCCATAATAGTCGGAAAATAATATTCTAGTAATTATTTTGACTATGTGATAATACTATGTGCTTTATTACATGTATGCATGCTATGTGTGTTTACTTTCATGCACTAGATAGCGTATACCTTTATTGTAAAAAGCTAAGTGGGAGAGGGTATGGAAACATACCCATGGTCTCCATTGCTGCTCTCTTGGTAACTTTTATAAACTTTTGAAGTTTATATAGATAAGTTATTGGAGGAGAGTTCTTGTAATTCCTCTTACGAGAAACATTGATTAAGTTCATCAAACAATGCCTAATTTGTCTTTCCAAAACTGACTTCAAGTCGACTCATTCTCACCCCGGGGAGTGGAATGGAGCCAGAGCCACTTGGTCATGTCGAGGACACAAATTAGAGGCAGTCGTACCATTCTTTGATAGATGGATCGATTGTCTGCTCGGCTCCCTCATTTATGAGAGATAGGGTTGTTCGCATGGTGAATCACTGGTTAGAAACTTCGAGTTTCACTTATGATTCTCCGCGTCTTAATTTACAAGATTAAATGGGTCAAGTAATTGGATTTCAATTATATAAATCTTCTGGTGTAGTAAACGTCCACACGAACGTGGCTTGCTATACTGGATGGGATTTTAGAATAATTGATGTAGACAATTATAGGGAGTTGTGAAGAATTGCGAGTTGTCGTAAACGTCCACACGAACGTGGCTTGCGGTGACGTAACAATTCTAAACAATTCACCTTGGTACTGAGTAATGGTTTACACTTAGATACGCTTTATAGTATTCTTCCCAACGAAGTAACGCTATAATGATGTATGACCGAAGCAAATCTAATTGCTAAATCATTTGGGTGGGTAAACGTCCACACGAACGTGGCTTGCTTTAACCTGATGGGATTTTAGATGTGATTAGTGATTTAATGATATTATTTGAGGGAGATAATATCGGATATTAAATTGTTTGTTTGTTTTATGTGCTTATAGGTTAGGAATGACTGTGACCCCACTTTGTGATATACTTAAAGATGAAAACTCACTGGTTCCATATAGTACTGATTGGAAAAGAAATCTGGACATTGTCCAGACTGTTGAGCTTTCTGAATCCACTGTTGTTCCAACTACGTTGAGACATGGTGTGGAAGCTAGGCAAGAGGTGTTTAACATACCCACGGAATCGTTCCTCAATGAGTCCCTTAAAACCGGCTCGGCGAAGGCGATTTTTGTGCGTAAGTTAAGAGAAACACGAGCTCTTGTGGCTAGGCTAAAAGAAAAGCGTGCAAAGAGACCCAGTGGTTTAAAACCACGGATTGGGGAAAGCAAGCGGTTTCGCAGATGCTTTCGATGCAAACAGTTTGGGCACTGGAGGTCTGATTGTCCTCTCATCAAAGGTACGAAATTTTCCTTAGTCACCGAAACATTGTCAGTGGTGTTATCTACCAGCACCTGGTGTGTAGATACGGGGGCCACTGATCATGTCTGCAATTCATTGCAGGGGTTCCAGGAAACCCGGAGACTTAGAGAGGGAGAGATCGTGGTCTACATGGGCAATGCCGCGAAGGTGGCGGCTGTTGCAGTGGGAGACGTCCACTTACGCTTTAGTAGTGATAGGATTTTAGTTTTACATAATTGTCTTTATGTACCCAACTTTAGAAAGAATTTAATTTCGGTTTCTAAACTTATTATGAATGGATATTCTGTCTCTTTTGACCACTCGGTGATCATAAGAAGAAACAGTGAAATTATCTGTTCTGGTACATTGGTGGACGATTTGTATGTGCTAAATCCTGAGTCTAACACGATGCAACTAACCGAGAGTAATAACACATCTACGAACACCAATAAGAGAAAGGAACCTTCTAGGATGAATCAATTATACTTGTGGCACCTAAGGCTAGGTCATATCAACTCAAATAGAATTCAAAGGTTGAAATCTGATGGTCTCATCAGTGGTGTTGAAGGAGAGGACCTTCCAACCTGCGAATCCTGTTTAGAGGGAAAGATGACCAAGCGTTCTTTTTCTGGTAAAGGACGAAGGGCTGAACAAGTATTGGATTTGATTCACTCTGATGTATGCGGACCTATGTCTACTCAGGCAAGGGGAGGGTACGAGTATTTCATCACTTTCACTGATGATTACTCAAGGTATGGATTTGTATACCTGATGCGCCGCAAGAGCGAATCCTTTGACAAGTTCAAGGAGTTCAAAGCTCTTGTGGAGAACCTTCAAGGTAAATCCATTAAATGCCTGCGATCTGATCGCGGAGGCGAGTACCTGTCTGGAGAATTCAAGGCATACTTAGCAGAGAATGGGATTGATTCCCAAATGACATCACCATATACTCCTCAGCAGAATGGTGTGTCAGAAAGAAGGAATAGGACTCTTATGGAAATGGTGCGTTCAATGATGAGTTACTCGGACTTACCTACTATGTTCTGGGGATATGCCTTGGAAACGGCGGCGTACATTCTCAACATGGTTCCAACAAAAACGGTACCCACCACACCCATGGAAAGGTGGAGCGGGCGCAAGCCTAGCCTCATGCACCTTCAGATCTGGGGTTGTCCAGCACATGTGTTGCGACAAGGTGCCGATAAGTTAGAACCTAGATCAGAATTACGGCTGTTTGTAGGATACCCGAAAGGAACTAAAGGTGGCATGTTCTATAGTCCTACGGACCAGAAGATCGTTATAAGTACTAACGCTCGGTTCTTAGAGGAAGACTATGTCATGGACCACAAGCCCAAAAGTGACATAATACTTGATGAGTTGAGAGGTAACAAGGAAGACTTAGATACAGCCGAACCGAGTATAGATACACCACTAGAATCTGCACCTGACACTATCACTGTTAATACACCGGAACGCCGTCGTAGTGGGAGGGTTGTTAAGCAACCAGACCGATGGATTGGACTGGGTGAGTCTTCGGACTCTGGACCTGGAGTTCATGAAATCGATCCCTGGACCTATGATGAGGCGGTACAAGATATAGATGCGCCTTCTTGGAAGAAAGCGATGAAATCCGAAATAGAATCTATGGATTCTAATAAAGTCTGGGATCTTGTAGAACCACCAAGCGGCGTAAAGCCAATTGGGTGTAAATGGGTTTACAAGAGAAAGAGAGGATCTGACGGAAAGGTTGAAACCTTTAAAGCTCGGCTTGTTGCGAAAGGATATACTCAGAAAGAGGGAATCGATTATGAGGAGACCTTCTCGCCAGTAGCCAAGATAAAGTCGATCCGGATTCTCTTATCCATAGCAGCTCATATGGATTATGAGGTGTGGCAAATGGATGTCAAGACAGCTTTCCTAAATGGAAGTCTTGACGAGACGATTTATATGAAACAACCAGAAGGATTCATTGCTAAGGGGCGAGATCATCTAGTGTGCAAGCTTAATCGATCCATTTATGGATTGAAACAAGCCTCGAGATCGTGGAACCTGCGGTTTGACGAAGTAGTCCAATCTTTTGGATTTAGTCAAAGCATGGACGAATCGTGTGTGTATTGGAAACGTGATGGGAAGAAGGTGGTGTTTCTCGTGCTTTATGTAGACGACATTCTTCTCATTGGCAACAGTGTGAAAATATTATCAGACATAAAGGGATGGTTGTCTAGACAATTCGATATGAAAGATTTGGGAGAAGTCGGGCATGTTCTAGGGATCAAGGTTATAAGGGATCGCCGGAATAGAACATTGTACCTATCCCAGCAATCTTACATAGACACAATTCTGGCTCGTTTTAACATGCAAGATTCCAAGAAGGGTGAGCTGCCCTTCAGTAAAGGAACTTATCTTTCTAAGGAAATGTGTCCTCGGACACAAAAGGAGAAAGATGAAATGAAAGCAGTTCCCTACGCTTCGGCTGTGGGAAGCTTGATGTATGCAATGTTATGCACGAGGCCTGATATCTGCTATGCAGTTGGCGTAGTAGCGAGATATCAGAGTAACCCTGGAAAGGCTCATTGGACTGCCGTAAAGAGCATTTTCAAGTATTTGCGAAATACTAAGGATTATGTTCTAAGTTACGGGGCAGACAATCTGATTCCTTTGGGTTATACAGATTCGGATTTCCAAGCTGATAAGGACCGGCGTAAGTCGACATCAGGCTATGTGTACACTATGGGAGGTGGAGCCATATCATGGAAGAGTGTTAAGCAAAAGTGCATTTCAGACTCTACCATGGAAGCTGAATATGTTGCAGCCTCAGAGGCAGCGAAAGAGTCAGTTTGGTTCCTTAATTTCCTCCAGGACTTAGATGTGATTCCGAGTTTGCCCAAGGCTATGACAATTTATTGTGATAATAGCGGTGCAGTGGCAAACAGTAAGGAACCACGGTCCCATAGTGCTATGAAACACATAGAGCGCAAGTACCACCTGATTCGAGACATCGTCAAGAGGGGCGATGCGATAGTCACCAAGATAGCTTCGGAGGACAACCTAGCGGACCCTTTCACCAAGATACTTCCTAAGGAAGTTTATTTCAAGCACTTGGAGGGTTTGGGAGTCAGAAGTTTGGAGGATAAGACTAGACCTTAGTATAAGTGGGAGATTGTTGGAGTAGTATACTTAATGTCTAGATTTGAGTATTCTGAACTCCTTGTACACTTTCATTTACCTATTAAATACGAACATTCATTTGCTTTTAATTATTGTTAATTAAAATTATGCAAATTATAGTCCTGGATTTCATACGTTGTAGTTACTATGGTGTGTCGGGCCCACACAGAAGATCATACTATCGGTTACTCGTATTTAATCAAACAGATGCTCACGACCTAGATGGACACGGACCAATCCATCGGTATAGTCGTTGTGTGAGAGAGAAAATAATTTGTCTTAATTATTTTATCACACTTGTACACTTGGTGTATTGAGCGGATCGATTGAGACTCATCAATTAGGATTGCTCGGCGATAATTGATTTGAGACTCAGTGTATTTTATTCTTAATCCCCGATATTGTTGCGGGTGTGTATATTCAATATAAGTGACTTTGATTTACCAAAGGAATTAACCGATTTAATTATTGGGTTAATTACCGGTTAAGTTGGGTCACTATATTTTATATATGGCATGCCGTGAATGATTGACCGGACAGTGTATCCCGGAAGGGTTGATAATATCCCCGAGATGAGCTCATAAGGATTTATTATGTAAACCTCGCGAGTGGATTTAATTCCGCATAATAAATAAGGTTGAGTGGTACTAGTCTCAGATAAAAGAGATGAATAAATTTATTAAGCAATAAATAAATTTTATTCATGGATATTTATATCTTAAATACACGGAATAAATAATACTACCGGAGAAATATTATTTGGATATAATATGGTTTAATATTGGGAGTGCAATTAATTTATATAGTGGAAAATAAATTAATTAATATTAATGGGAGATTAATAGATTTGGGCTTGGGCTCAATTTAATCATTAATATTGGAAGCCCAATATTCCACCTCCTTTAGATCCCCTACGTAGCCTATAAAAGCACTACATGGTCTTCTCTATTCTCATAAGTTGAAGATCATAATTCTTCTAGAGAGAGAAAGTAGAGAGAGAAGTAGATCCATAGAGCTTGGAGGATCGTCGCCCACCCGACGTTCAAGCTAGTGCAAGGAATACGTGGGAAGATTCAAAAGGTCGTCTTGAATTCGTTTCTCCGAACAACGAATCGAAAGGTACAATATCTAAACGCCCTTGATAATTGTTCGATTTTGGATTTATCGAGAATACCGTAGAACGAAGATCCGAGGATCGAATCCCGGAACGAGGGTCGAGCCGGGCGGTGGTGGTCGAACCACCGGACCGCCGGCGGCTCGTGGATCCCGCGTGGGGATCGCGCACGGAAACCCTCGGCTGGGAGCCGAGGATCGATCGGACCCCTACGGGGCCGATCGCTGGGAGCTGCGGGGTTACCCGCAGCGACTCGTAGCGAGCTGCGGGGTTACCCGCAGCGGGTCGCTGGGGACGAGCCCCAGCCGTGCGAGCAGCGGATCACCGGATCCGCTGCGGGGATGCCATGAGGCATCCCGTGCGATCGCTGGGAGCGATCGCGGGTTCCCGCGGGGGTGCGGCTGGGCGCGCACGCGTCCTCGTGCGCGTCGTGCGTTCGGTCGAGCCTCGGCTCGCGTGGACTCGTGATTTCTCCGGCAATCGAGGTTTTCGGTCGGGCTATTGTTTCCGCAAATTTTAATAGCCCGGGATATCGAATTCCAACAGGTAGTTCCGAACAACTTGTTCTTTCACTATTAGAATTCTATTTCTTACTGACTCACCATCTCTACACGTAAGTGTATGGTGTAGTCATTTGAGACTTAATATCAATCTTTGATTATGCTATGTGTTATGTGGTAGCCTCCGCGATTTTAGTCGCAGGCTTCCAATGGATATACTTAGAAGGTTCCCCATAATTGCTTTGTGACTTAAAACACTTTGCTTTTATGGCACATCAAGTATTCTAATCCATGTTTCGAGTATTCTCAAAAGAACTACTCACATCTTACACATATGTCTGCATATATCATTGACCATTCTCAATACTTGTCCGAATTCTATCTTTTACCAAAAAGTATGCTTAGTTGTATTATCTTCCAAACTTGATTCTTAGGTCGGAAGGTCCATTCCTTCAACTATAATTGATCAAATCAATTTCAACCTTTTGAATCTTATTTGAATAAATACTACTAAGTATAAGAATTCACAAGTATAATGATTTTACAAGAAATATATCTAAATAGTAAAACAAGTTATAGAACGGTTTGTTGCATCGTGGTAGACTAAGGATTCATCATTCACATATTGCTATCTAATGTACCAGAATAGATAATACCCATTATTTCTTATCAAAATCATCACCATGATTAAAGAAATAAAATATCCATTCATAAATAATAGAAATCCAGAACAAAAGTTCTTTCTAAAATAAAGGGTACATAATGCAATAAACTTGAAATGAAATCCTATTTAACTACTAAAGCAGATAAATGTCTTCCACTGCAACAACTGCCTCCTCTACAGCTTTCGCCCGTGTAGACTCGAACTCTTCTTCTCTAAGTCGCGGGGTTTTCTGGAACCCCTGCATTTAAAATGCACATACCGTCAGTGGTTCCATATCTACACACCAGATTTCTGGTAGATAATACCGCTGACTATGTTTTTACGACTAAAGAAAAATTCGTACCTTTGAGAGGACATTCAGACTTCCAGTGTCCAGTCTTATTGCATCGGAAGCACTTGCCTCTTGGCTTTGCAGCCCCCACTCGTGGTCCACTCCTCTTGGCACCACTGGGTTTCCAGGCTTGCTTCCTTTTCTTGCCCCTACCTCCAACAGGCTTCGAGCCCTTGGACTTGGTAGCTACAAGCGCTTGAGACTTGCCCTTCTTGTAGATCCACTCTGCCGCCTTTAGTTCAGTCAGGAGTTGCGCAAGAGTATAAGATAGTTTACCTATATTATAGCTCATACGAAACTGCTCAAAACTAGGGGTCAGAGACTGGAGTATGATGTCGACTTGCATCTCAGCATCAATAGAAGCTCCTAGGACCTCAAGTTCATTCAACAAACTCATCATCTTAAGAACGTGCTCCCCAACGGGCGTTCCTTCAGACTGAGTAGTCGACATGAGGACTCTCATGGCTTCTTGCCTAGCCGCACGATCTTGCTCCCCAAACATCTCCTTGAGGTTAAACATCATATCATAGGCAGTGTCCATCGGCTCATGTTGGGTTTGGAGTACATTTGACATGGAAGCCAAAATATAACACCTAGCCATTTCATCAGCCTTTTTCCACTTCCGATATGTCAGTTTTTCCTCATCAGTTGAGGCAGCCGTGGGCTCGGCAGGGCACACTTCATGGAGTACAAACTTGTACTCCTCTGAAGTCAGGACAATGTCTAAATTTCTCTTCCAATCAATGTAATTGGGACCAGTGAGCTTATGCTCCTTGAGTATCACAGAAAGTGGGTTCATAGCTATTCTCTAAACCTATAAGCACATTTAAACAAACAATCAATTTAATATCCGATATTATCTCCCTCAAATAATATCATTAAATTACTAATCACATCTAAAATCCCATCAGATATGGCAAGCCACGATAGTGTGGACGTTTACCTATCCAAATGATTTCGTAATTAGATTTGCTTCGGTCTTACATCACTATAGCGTTACTTCGATGGGAAGAATACTATAGAGCGTACCTAAGTGTAAACCATTACTCAGTACTAAGAAGTTTGTTTAAGATTCGCATGTTACCGCAAGCCACGATAGTGTGGACGTTTACGTTAACCTACGTTTCCTTCACTCCCTTCTATAACTGTCTACATCAATCGTTCCAAAATCCCATTCAATGCAGCAAGCCACGATAGTGTGGACGTTTACTACACCAAAAGACTTTTACAATTGACATCCAATTACTTGAATCATTCGATTTTGTAAATCAAGACGCGGAGAACCATAAGTGAAACTCGAAGTTTCTAACCAGTGATTCACCATGCGAACAACCCTATCTCTCATTAGATGAGGGAGCCGAGCCGACAAACGATCCATCTTCAAAAGAATGGTACGAATGTCTCTAATTTGTGTCATCCACATGACCAAGTGGCTTTGGCTCCATTCCACTCCCCGGGGTGAGAATGAGTCGACTTGAAGCCAGTTTCAGAAAGACAAATTAGGCATTGTTTGATAAACTTAATCAATGTTTCTTGTAAAAGGAATTACAAGAATTCTCCTCCAATGACATATCTATATGAACTTCGAAAGCTCATAAATGTCACCAAGTGAACAGTAATGGAGACCATGGGAATGTTTCCATCCCCGCTCCCACTTAGCTTTTTATAACAAAGGGATACGCTATCTAATGCATAATTAAATACATAAGCATGAATACAAGTAATAAAGCACATATCACATAGTCAAAATAATGCTAGAAAATTATTTTCCGACTATCATGGCTTTATTCCATCTCCGTATGCGTCTTCTAGTCTTCAGTCTTCGTTCCTGATACTCCATGTGACGAGAATATTAATCCCAATATTTAAATCTATTTATTTTTAATAAATCCAAAAGATACTTAATTCGAAAATTAAGTCAATCGAATAAATCAAAAATAAAATTAAATATTATTAATATTTTTTATTTATTTATTTTCCCATCTAATTCTATTAAATCTCTAGAATAATCTATCCAAGTTAAACTTGGAATATTCTAGAAGACTTCTATAATAGAATAGGGAAATTATAAAATTCCCAAAAAAATAGGAATAATCAAATAGGAAATAAATCAATTCATTAATTAATTATTTTCCTATCTAATTCTATTAAATCTCTAGATACCTATTCCAAGTAGAACTTGGAATATTCTAGAAGATTTCCATAATAGAATAAGGAAATAAATAATATTAATTAATTCTTTTCCTATCTCCATGAGAGTTCTCAAACTTAGGAATACTCAAAATAGGAAAACTTGAATCAATTAGGAAAGTGAATCTAGGTAGGAGTAGCACGAGATCACGAGGACCCCGCGCCCTCCCACCTTGATCGCCGGCCGGGAGCACCACCGCCGCCGTCCCCAGCCCACGCGCCACCACCACCGGTGGCCGGCGTGGCCGAGGAGCCCCGCGGGCAGCCCCCTCGATCGATCATCATCCCCATGGGATCGATCCCATCGATCCCAAGCCCTAATTCTCCCTCTCATCATCTCCTTCGTCACATGAGTTCTCCGGCGGTCGTCTCGGCATCGATCCAACGTAAATAAATTACAAGAAATAAATTTACAATTCCGGTATCGATTCTATACATGAAATCGACCCTATACACTTTCCGGAAAACATAGAACAATAATAATAAATCTAAATTCGGTCAACCCCCGAATTTTTACTATTACAAGCATTCATCCACACAAAAGGAATCTCGACATGTCCGAGAGTTTAATAATCATGGTAAAATTAAATAACAATTAATTAAGCAATTAATCAATTAATTAACCATGATAGTCGGAATCCCTGCAAGGTAGAACGATAATTGAACACATACATGAACACGAAACCAAACGCTCTGATACCAGTTTCTGGAAATCGATATCCCGGGCTATTAAAATTTGCGGAAAATAATAACCCGACCGAAATCCTCGATCGCCGGAGATCCGACCACGAACCACCGTACGAGCCGAAGCTCAACCGAGCACCACCACGGTCCGCCCGTGGTGCCCAGCCGAGCCCCCGCACGGGGCTCGCGATCATCTCGCGATGATCGCTGGGATCGCTCGTAGCGATCCCTGGGCTGCTGCGAGCAGCCCCGCAGCGGGTCGCGTGACCCGCTGCTCAACGCGCTGGGCTCGTCCCAGCGCACCGCTGCGGGAAGCCCCGCAGCACGCCTCGAGTCGCTGCGGGTAACTCCCGCAGCTCCCAGCGATCGAGCCTACGGGCTCGATCGATCCCTCGGCTCCCAGCCGAGGGTCCTCGCGTCACGCGTCCCGGCGGTCCGAACCCTAGGGTTCGACCGCCACCTTCGATCCTCGCCGGGGATCTCGAATCCCCGTCCCCGAGGTTCGTCGTTTTCCCGGATTGTGCGTTCATGTATGTATCACAATCAATTCACATAAAATCATAGAATAGAGTATATGATTTTTGTTGGAGTTGTGTACTTAATGTCTAGATTTAAGTAACGGTAACTCCCGGTCATTGCCATTAATCTATTTAATTAAATAAACAATTATTTGCGTTTAATTATTTATAATTAAATATATGCAAACCATAGTCCTGGATTTTATACGTTGTAGTTAGTATGGTGTTGTATGGACACACAGAAGATCATACTATCGGTTACTCGTATTTAATCGAACAGTTGCTCACGACCTAGATGGACACGGACCAATCCATCGGTATAGTCGTTGTGTGAGAGAGAAAATAATTTATCTTAATTATTTTATCACACTTGTACACTTGGTGTATTGAGCGGATCGTTGAGATTTATCGATTAGGATTGCCGGCGATAATCGATTTAAGTCTCAGTGTATTTTATTCTTAATCCCCGATACTATTGCGGGTGTGTATATTTAATATAAGTGACTTTGATTTACCAAAGGAATTAACCGATTTAATTATTGGGTTAATTACCGGTTAAGTTGGGTCACTATATTTTATATATGGCATGCCGTGAATACTTGACGGGAAAGTGTATCCCGTAAGGGTTGATAATATCCCCGAGATGAGTTCATAAGGAATTATTATGTAAACCCTGCAGGTGGATTTGTTCCGCATAATAATTAAGGATGAATGGTACTAGTCTCGGTTACATGAGATGAATAAATTAATTAGCAATAAATTAATTTTATTCATGGATATTTATATCTTAAATACACGGAATAAATAATACTACCGGAGAAATATTATTTGATATAATATGGTTTAATATTGGGAGTGCAATTAATTTTATATAGTGGAAAATAGAATTAATTAATATTAATGGATTAATAGATTTGGGCTAGGGCTCAATTTAATCATTAATATTGGAAGCCCAATATTCCACCTCCTTAAGATCCCCTACGTAGCCTATAAAAGCACTACATGGTCTTCTCTATTCTCATAATCTCATAAGTTGAAGATCACAATTCTAGAGAGAGAAAGTAGAGAGGAGGATCCATGGAGTTCGGTAGATCGTCGCCCACACGACGTCCGGGCTAGTGCAAGGAATACGTGGGAAGATCTCAAGGTCGTCAAATTGAGTTCTTCGTTTTTCCGAACAACGAGAACGAGGTAAATCGTAAAACCCTCTTTATGATTTTATCGTTTAATTATCGTAAAAATATCGTGAACCAAGATCCGAGAACGCGACCTTTGTCGAGGTTGAACCGGGCGGTGGATATCGAAGATCACCGGACCGCCGGCGGCTCAACGGCTCGAACAAGAGAGGGTCGAGAGGGGCGAGCCTCGGCTGGACGCCGAGACTCGATCGAGGGCGAGCTCGATCACCCACGCACCTCCGGCGGGCTGCTGGAGCAGCCCCGCTCACGCGGCTGGACCGCCGCTCGAGCGGCGGTGGCTGGTGGTGATCGCAAGCCACGGTTCGCCGTGGCTGGTCGTGCGATCACCGGGGGCGGCTGGGCGTGCATAAGGGGCTGCCAAGGGCAGCCCTAGGCGGCTGCTACGAACAGCCGCGAGCCCCATGCGGGGGCTCGACCGAAACAGCCGCGGGCTATCCCCGCGGTTAGGGTTTTGGTTGAGCCGGCCTTCGTGGTGGTTTGTGGCGGGATGTTCCGGCAACCGGGAGTCGATTGGAGTTGTCGTTCCGCAATTTGACAACACCGGATATTCGATCTCCAAAGGATTTCGGTCGGAATTAATTAGATAATTAATTTTAATTAATTTATTAATTCCGGGATATCGATTTCCAACAATTGGTATCAGAGCGTTGGTTTTAGTTCATGGTATTTTTCGATAAATTGTTATACCTTGCAGGGTTTCCGATTATTATGGCTAGATTTAATTATTGTTAATTAATGTCATAATATTTCTCTTGATTATTAAACTCTCGGTGATGTCGATATTTGTTCTTGTGTGGTGAATGCTTGTTCTTAATTTTTCCCGGAAATTGTATGAGGTCGATTTCATGTAGAGAATTGATACCGGATAATTGTAAATTAATTTTGTGAAATTATTTACGTTGGATCAATTCCGAAACGATCGCCGGAAAAAGTGTGACGGAGGAGACGTAGAGAGGGAGGATTCCGGGGATCGATCATCCCCGAAGGAAGGATCGATCGAAGGGGGAGGGGGCTGCCCGCGGCCTTCTCGGCCGTGATGTCGCCGGCGACGGCGGCTGATCGGCTGGGCGGTGGCGGTGGCTCTCCTCTCGGCCGGCGATGGTGGTGGGGCGCGGGGTCCTCGTGATCTCGTGCTCTCCCGGCAAGATCCAACTTTCCTAAATTATTCGGTTTTCCTATTTTGAGTATTCCTTTTTTTGGGAATTCTCATGGAATAGGAAAAGAATAAATTTATTTTTCCTTATTGATTATTCCTATTCTTGGGAGTTTTCATAGGTTAGGAAAAGGAATAAATTTATAAATTAATTTATTTTTCCTATTTAATTATTCCTTTATGGAATTTTTAATGGATTAGGAAAATAATTAATTTGGAAAGTTTAGGAGTCCTAAATTAATTTTTCCTTATTTGATTATTCCTTTATGGAATTATTAATGGATTAGGAAAGGAATTAATTTGGAAGGACTAGGAGTCCTAAATTATTTTATTTCCTTATTTCATTATGGAAATCATCTAGAATATTCCAAGTGGGTCTTGGATAGATTATTCTAGAGATTTAATGAAGTAGAAAGGGAAAATAAAATAAATTATTTTATTTCCTTATTTCATTATAGAAGTCTTCTAAAATATTCCAAGTGGGTCTTGGATAGATTATTCTAGAGATTTAATGAAGTAGAAAGGGAAAATAAAATAAATAAAAATATTAATAATATTTAATTTTATTTTTGATTTATTCGATTGACTTAATTTTCGAATTAAGTATCTTTTGGATTTATTAAAAATAAATAGATTTAAATATTGGAATTAATATTCCCGTCACATAGAGCATTCAACAACGAAGACTGAAGACTAGAAGATGCGTACGGGGATGCGATAAAGCCATAATAGTCGGAAAATAATATTCTAGTATTATTTTGATTATGTGATAATATTCTATGTGCTTTATTTCATGTATGCATGCTTATGTGTATTTAATTATGCATTAGATAGCGTATCCCTTTATTGTAAAAAGCTAAGTGGGAGAGGGTATGGAAACATATCCATGGTCTCCATTGCTGTTCTCTTGGTGACTTTTATGAACTTTTGAAGTTCGTATAGACAAGTCATTGGAGGAGAATTCTTGTAATTCCTCTTACGAGAAACATTGATTAAGTCTATCAAACAATGCCTAATTTGTCTTTCCAAAACTGATTTCAAGTCGACTCATTCTCACCCCGGGGAGTGGAATGGAGCCAAAGCCACTTGGTCATGTCGAGGACACAAATTAGAGACTTTCGTGTCATTTGATGACTAGATCGATTGTCTGCTCGGCTCCCTCATTTATGAGAGATAGGGTCGTTCGCATGGTGAATCACTGGTTAGAAACTTCGAGTTTCACTTATGATTCTCCGCGTCTTGATTTACAAGATTAAATGATTCAAGTAATTGGATTTCAATTATAAAGATCTTTTGGTGTAGTAAACGTCCACACAAACGTGGCTTGCTATGCTGAATGGGATCTTGGATTAATTGATGTAGACAGTTATAGAAGGGAGTGAAGGAGCGTATGTTAACGTAAACGTCCACACGAACGTGGGTTGCGGTGAATATACGTGTCCCAAACAATCTTCTTGGATACTGAGTAATGGTTTACACTTAGGTACGCTTTATAGTATTCTTCCCAACGAAGTAACGCTATAATTGATGTACGACCGAAGCAAATCTAATTGCTAAATCATTTGGATAGGTAAACGTCCACACGAACGTGGCTTGCCATATCTGATGGGATTTTAGAGGTGATTAGTGGTTTAATGATATTATTTGAGGGAGATAATATCGGAGATTAAATCGATTGTTTGTTGTTATATGTGCTCATAGATTAGGATATGGTTTTGAACCCACTTTATGTGATACGTAAGGATTTTAAACTCACTGGTCCCTGAATGTAATGATTGGAATAGAGATCTAGACATTACCCAAACTGTTAAAGAGTGCAAGGTTGTACTTAGTGAGCTTTGTCCTCCCGAGCCTATTGACATAGGCGGCTAGACAAGAAGCGATGAGGATACTCATAAAGGCCAGTCGCTTCGAGGAAACGCTTAAACACGTTTTTGAGATGATTGACCTTTTAGACGAGTTGAGACGGAAATCGCAAGCTCTTGTAGCCAATGCCATAGGTTTCGAACCTAAGGGTAAGATCGGGGGAAAGGAAAAGCAAGCAAAGAAACCCAGTGGTCCTAAGCTACTTGGACCACGAGATGGGACGAGAAAGCCATGAGGCAAGTGTTCTCAATACAAACAGTCTGGGTACTGGAAGTCTGATTATCCTCTCAAAGAAAGTACGAAATTTTCTTTAGTCGTAAAACATAGTTAGTGGTATTATCTACCGGAACCTGGTGTGTAGATATGGAACCACTGACGGTATGTGCATTTTAAATGCAAGGGTTCCAGGAAACCCGACGACTTAGAAAAGAAGAAATCGTAGTCTACATGGGCAATGCTGTGGAGGAGGCAGCAGTTGCAGTGGAGGACATTTTATAGGATTTCATTTTGAGTTATTGCTTTTATGTACCTTTAATTTTAGAAGGAACTCTGTTCTGGATTTCTGAAATTTAATGAATGGATATTTTATTTCTTTTAATCATTTGATGGTTATAAGAAGAAATAATGATATTATCTATTTTGGTACATTGGCTAGCAATATATAAATGATGAATCCTAAGTCCACCATGATGCAACGAACCGTAGTATGAAACTCGTTTTACTAATAAGATATTTCTTTATCAATTATACTTGTGGATTCTTATGCTGAGTCATGTTTATTCAAATAAGAAGTTCAAAGGTCGAAAATTGATTTTTGATCGATTAAGTTGAAGGAGTGGACCTTCCGACCTATGAATCTAATTTGGAAGATAACATGACTAAGCAATCCTTTATGGATATAAGATGTAAGAATCGGACAAGTATAAGAATTGATAGACTCTGATGTATGCAGACCTATGTTTACTCAGACAATAAGGTACGAGTAATGATTACTCAAGAAATGGATTAGAATACCTGATGTGCCACAAAAGCAAGTGTTTTGACAAGTCAATGGACACAAAGCTATTGTGGAGAACCTTCAAGGTATATCCATTTGTAGCCTGCGATTTGATCGTGGAGGCATGTTTCTGTCTGAAGAATGCATGGCATACTGATCAGAGATTGGGATTTGATCCCAAATGACTACACCATACACTGTTGTGTAGAGATGGTGTGTCGATAATAAGAAATGGAACTCTTATAGAGATAGTAAAAGATGAGTTATACGGAACTACCTATGTTCTAAGGATATATCTGGAAACAACGGCGCATTCAAATGCGGTTGTAGAATGTCCTGGAAGAACAAAAGATGTGTGTTCAATAGTACTATGAACCAGAAGGACGTTGTAAGTTCTAACGCCCGGTTCTTAGAGAAAGACTATATGATGAACCACAAGCCTAAAGTGACATGATACTTTGAAATGAGAGAGAAAGATTAAGACTTAGAACCAGCCGAACCGAGTAGCGGTACACCACTAACTGCACCTACTGTTATCACTGTTTATACACCGGAATGCCATTGTAGTGGGAGGTTGTGTGACAACCGGAGATATTCATAAGACTGGGTGAGTCTTCGAACTCTGGACCTAGTATACATGAAATCGATCCCTAGAACTACATGAAGGCAGTACTAGATCTAAATGTGCCTTCTTGGAAAGCAATAAGGATTATTGCTAAGAGGCAAGATCATTTAGAGTACAAGCTTAGTTAATCCATTTATGGATTGGAACAAAGCATTGAGTTCGTAGTACTTGCAAATTGATGAGATAGTCCATTTTATGGATTCATCAAAGCATAGACGAATCATGTGTATTGGAAACGTGATGGAACAAGGTGTTGTTTCTCGGGTTTTATGTAGAGAACATTCTTATCATTGGTAACAATGTAAAGATGTTGTCAAAACATAAAATGAGGTTGTCTAGATAAATCAATATGAAAGATATAGGAAGAAGTTGGACATGTTCTTGAGATCTTGGATCTCTGGGAAAGAACATTGTACTTCTCCTGGACATCTTACATATATATGATTATGGTTCGTTTTAACATGCAAGATTCCGAGAAAGGTTCGTTACCTTTCAGAGACGGAATGCATCTATCTAAGGATATGTGTTTTAAAACACAAAAGGAGATAGAAGCAATGAAAGCAGTTTCCTACACTTCGAGTGTGGAAAGCTTGATAAATGCGATGTTGAAAACGAGAACCTGATATCGGCTATGTGGTTAGCATAGTGGGAGGATATCAAGGTAGTCCTGGAAAGGAATATTCGACTGCTGTAAAAGTACTTTCGAAGTACTGTTCTAGACTACGAAGCAGACGAACATTTCCTTTGGATTACATTCTCTTAGATTTCTAATCGAATGAGGACCGGTGTAAGTCGATATCAGGCTATGTGTTTCACTATTGAAGGAGAAGGAGTTTTAACATGGAAGAGTGATAAGCACGATGCTTTTCGGACTCTGCCATAGGTAACCAAATAGCGGCCTCAGAGGCAGCGGAAGTTTTGGTATAACTCCGGGATAATCTCTGGGACTTAGATGTGATTCTCAATTTGCCAAAGGCTATGTAAATAGCGGCGCAATGGCAAATGGTAAGAAATCACTAGTCCATAAGTGTAAGATAACACATAGTGCAAGTACCACCTGATACGAGTCATCGTCAAGGGAGACGACGCTGTAGTCACCAAGATAACTTCAGAGCGGCAACCTAGAGTGCTCATTCACATAGTACTTCTTGGAAGTACAACTTAAGCACGTGATGAGTATGGGAGTCGGGAGTTTAGAGGAAATGACTAGACCTTAGTACAAGTGGGAGATTGTTGGAGTTGTGTACTTAATGTCTAGATTTAAGTAACGGTAACTCCCGGTCATTGCCATTAATCTATTTAATTAAATAAACAATTATTTGCGTTTAATTATTTATAATTAAATATATGCAAACCATAGTCCTGGATTTTATACGTTGTAGTTAGTATGGTGTTGTATGAACACACAGAAGATCATACTATCGGTTACTCGTATTTAATCGAACAGTTGCTCACGACCTAGATGGACACGGACCAATCCATCGGTATAGTCGTTGTGTGAGAGAGAAAATAATTTATCTTAATTATTTTATCACACTTGTACACTTGGTGTATTGAGCGGATCGTTGAGATTTATCGATTAGGATTGCCGGCGATAATCGATTTAAGTCTCAGTGTATTTTATTCTTAATCCCCGATACTATTGCGGGTGTGTATATTTAATATAAGTGACTTTGATTTACCAAAGGAATTAACCGATTTAATTATTGAGTTAATTACCGGTTAAGTTGGGTCACTATATTTTATATATGGCATGCCGTGAATACTTGACGGGAAAGTGTATCCCGTAAGGGTTGATAATATCCCCGAGATGAGTTCATAAGGAATTATTATGTAAACCCTGCAGGTGGATTTGTTCCGCATAATAATTAAGGATGAATGGTACTAGTCTCGGTTACAAGAGATGAATAAATTAATTAGCAATAAATTAATTTTATTCATGGATATTTATATCTTAAATACACGGAATAAATAATACTACCGGAGAAATATTATTTGATATAATATGGTTTAATATTGGGAGTGCAATTAATTTTATATAGTGGAAAATAGAATTAATTAATATTAATGGATTAATAGATTTGGGCTTGGGCTCAATTTAATCATTAATATTGGAAGCCCAATATTCCACCTCCTTAAGATCCCCTACGTAGCCTATAAAAGCACTACATGGTCTTCTCTATTCTCATAATCTCATAAGTTGAAGATCACAATTCTAGAGAGAGAAAGTAGAGAGGAGGATCCATGGAGTTCGGTAGATCGTCGCCCACACGACGTCCGGGCTAGTGCAAGGAATACGTGGGAAGATCTCAAGGTCGTCAAATTGAGTTCTTCGTTTTTCCGAACAACGAGAACGAGGTAAATCGTAAAACCCTCTTTATGATTTTATCGTTTAATTATCGTAAAAATATCGTGAACCAAAATCCGAGAACGCGACCTTTGTCGAGGTTGAACCGGGCGGTGGTGATCGAAGATCACCGGACCGCCGGCGGCTCAACGGCTCGAACAAGAGAGGGTCGAGAGGGGCGAGCCTCGGCTGGACGCCGAGACTCGATCGAGGGCGAGCTCGATCACCCACGCACCTCCGGCGGGCTGCTGGAGCAGCCCCGCTCACGCGGCTGGACCGCCGCTCGAGCGGCGGTGGCTGGTGGTGATCGCAAGCCACGGTTCGCCGTGGCTGGTCGTGCGATCACCGGGGGCGGCTGGGCGTGCATAAGGGGCTGCCAAGGGCAGCCCTAGGCGGCTGCTACGAACAGCCGCGAGCCCCATGCGGGGGCTCGACCGAAACAGCCGCGGGCTATCCCCGCGGTTAGGGTTTTGGTTGAGCCGGCCTTCGTGGTGGTTCGTGGCGGGATGTTCCGGCAACCGGGAGTCGATTGGAGTTGTCGTTCCGCAATTTGACAACACCGGATATTCGATCTCCAAAGGATTTCGGTCGGAATTAATTAGATAATTAATTTTAATTAATTTATTAATTCCGGGATATCGATTTCCAACAATTTTACCTTTCGATTCGTTGTGCGGAGAAACGAATTCAATTGATGACCTTACGATCTTCCCACGTATTCCTTGCACTAGCTTGTACGTCGGGTGGGCGACGATCCTCCAAGCTTATGGATCCTCTTCTCTCTCTCTCTACTTTCTTTCTCTAGAAGAATTATGATCTTCAAGTTATGATGTGTGTTGTAGAAGAGAAGACCATGTAGTGCTTTTATAGGCTACGTAGGGGATCTAAAGGAGGTGGAATATTGGGCTTCCAATATTAATGATTAAATTGAGCCCAAGCCCAAATTTATTAATCTCCCATTAATATTAATTAATTTATTTTCCACTATATAAATTAATTGCACTCCCAATATTAAACCATATTATATCAAATAATATTTCTCCGGTAGTATTATTTATTCCGTGTATTTAAGATTTAAATATCCATGAATAAAATTAATTTATTGCTAATTAATTTATTCATCTCTTGAATCCGAGACTAGTACCATTCAACCTTAATTATTGTGCAGAACGAATCCACTCATGAGGTTTACACAATAATTACTTATGAACTCATCTGGGGGATATTATCAACCCTTCCGGGATACACTTTCCCGTCAAGTATTCACGGCATGCCATATATATAATATAGTGACCCAACTTAACCGGTAATTAACCCAATAATTAAATCGGTTAATTCCTTTGGAAAATCAAAGTCACATATATTAAATATACACACCCGCAATAGTATCGGGGATTAAGAATAAAATACTCTGAGACTTGAATCGATTATCTCAAGGCAATCCTAATCGATAAATATCAAGCGATCCGCTCAATACACCAAGTGTACAAGTGTGATAAAATAATTAAGACAAATTATTTTCTCTCTCACACAACGACTATACCGATGGATTGGTCCGTGTCCATCTAGGTCGTGAGCAACCGTTCGATTAAATACGAGTAACCGATAGTATGATCTTCTGTGTGACGTCGCACACCATACTAACTACAACGTATAGAATCTAGGACTATATTTTGCATATATTTAATTAACAACAATTAAACGCAAACAATTGTTTATTAATTTTAATAGATTAAATGCTATGACCGGGAGTTTACCGTTACTTAAATCTAGACATTAAGTACACAACTCCAACAAAGAGGCGAGATCATTTAGAAGTACAAGCTTAGTGAATCCATTTATGGATTATCACAAAGCTGTAAATTGTGGAACTTGCGAACTGATGAGATAGTCCATGAGATGGATTCATCAAAGTGCATAAGAAAAAGAAAGGTGTGTTAGAGACGTAATGGAAACAAGGTGGTGTTTCTCGGAATTTTATGTAGATAACACTTCATCGTTGGCAACAATGTAAAAGTGTTGTCAGACATAAAATAAAGGTTGTCTAAATGAATCGAGATATAAGATTAAGAGTAAGTTAGACCATGTTCTTAGAATCCTTCGATCTCTAGACAAGAACATTTGTACTTCTCTTAAGATATCTTATACGATTATGGTTTGTTTTAAACATGCATAATTATGAGAAAGGTTATTGCCTTTCGGGAACAGAATACATCTATCTAAAGGTATGTGTCTTGAACACATGAAGGAGATAGACAAAGCTGTTCCTTACACTTCGGGTGTGGAAAGCTTTATAGATGCAATGTTGAAAAACAGGAACCTGATATCAACTATGCGGTTAGCATAGTGGGAGGATATCAAAGTAATCTAGATAAGGGATGTTCGAATGCTGTAAGAGTACTTTCATATTACTGGCTTACGGAGCAAGACGAAATCTTCTTGGATTACAGTTTCTCAAATTCAAAATCAGAGAAAGACCAGTGTAAGTCGATATCAGGCTATGTGTTCACTTTTAAAAAGAGGTGGAACCTAAAGATGAAAGAGTGATAAGCAGGATGCTTCTCGGACTCTCTCATAACCGAATAGCATCCTCAGAGGCAGCGGAAGTTTTTGGTTAGGTTCCGGGATGACCTCTGAACTTGGATATGATTCTTGGTTCACCAAAGGCTATGTGTATAGCGGCGCATGGTAAACTGGAAGAAGTCATAAGTTCAAAAAGTGATGATAACACATAGAGCAAGTACCACCTGATTCGAGTCATCGTCTAGGGAGACGACGCAGTAGTCACCAAGATAACTTCAGAGCGGCAACCCAGATTTCTCATTCACATAATACTTCTGGGAAGTATAAACTTAAGCACGTGATGAGTATGGGAGTCGGGAGTTTGGAGGAAATGACTAGACCTTAGTACAAGTGGGAGATTGTTGGAGTTGTGTACTTAATGTCTAGATTTAAGTATCGGTAAACTCCCGGTCATAGCATTTAACCTATTTAAATAATAAAAAATTATTTGCATTTAATTATTATTAATTAATTATGCAAAATTATAGTCCTGGATTTCATACGTTGTAGTTAGTATGGTGTGCATGGGCACACAGAAGATCATACTATCGGTTACTCGTATTTAATCAAACAGATGCTCACGACCTAGAAGGACCCGGACCAATCCATCGGTATAGTCGTTGTGTGAGAGAGAAAATAATTTATCTTAATTATTTTATCACACTTGTACACTTGGTGTATTGGGCAGATCGCTTGAGATTTATTGATTAGGATTGCCTTGGATAATCAATTTAAATCTCAGAGTATTTTATTCTTAATCCCCGATATTATTGCGGGTGTGTATATTTAATATTAGAGGCTTTGATTTTCCAAAGGAATTAACCGATTTAATTATTGGGTTAATTACCGGTAAAATTGGGTCGCTATATTTTATATATGACATGCCGTGAATACTTGACGGGAAAGTGTATCCCGTAAGGGTTGATAATATCCCCGAGATGAGTTCATAAGGAATTATTGTGTAAACCTCATGAGTGGATTTGTTCCGCACAATAATTAAGGTTGAATGGTACTAGTCTCGGATATAAGAGATGAATATAATTTATTGAGCAATAAATAAATTTATTCATGGATATTTAAATCTTAAATACACGGAATAAATAATACTACCGGAGAAATATTATTTGATATAATATGGTTTAATATTGGGAGTGCAATTAATTTATATAGTGGAAAATAAATTAATTAATATTGATAAGGATTAATGGACTTGAGCATTGGGCTCAATTTAATCTTCAATATTGGAAGCCCAATATTCCACCTCCTTTAGATCCCCTACGTAGCCTATAAAAGCACTACATGGCCTTCATAAATCATAAGACAAGAATATCAATACTTGATAGTTCTAGAGAGTTGAAGGAGATCCATAGGAGTTCGATAGATCGTCGCCCACACGACGTTCGGACGAGGTGCAAGGAATACGTAGGAAGATCGCAAGGTCATCAACGTTTGATTTCGTTTCTCCGTACAACGAATCGAGGTACATAATCATAAACCCCCTCTATGATTATATGTTCGTTTAATCGTGATGTATACATGAACAAGACGATCTGGGAAGACGTCGAGACCAGGATACGAGGATCACGCGATCCCCGTCGGGATCGAGAAGGGGCGGCCGAACCCTAGGGTTCGACCGCCGGTTGCGCGCGGACGAGGGAGCACCGGCTGGACCGCCGGGGCATGCGATCGACGTGAAGTCGATCGCGGGGAGGTTCGCCGTGGGCTGGTGCCACGGCGGGTGAACCCCCCCAGCCACCTCGCCCGGCGGCGTGCAAAGGAGGAGCCCCGGCTGGAGCCGGGGCAGGCGATCGATCGGGTGATCGGTCGCCGGGGCGAACCGCGGCTGTTGCCGCGCTGGTCAGCTGGAGGCTGACCGCCCCTCCTGGCGGTGGCGGTGAGTCGCCGGACTCACCGCCGGGGGCTGCCTCATGCAGCCCCAGCGATCGCCATCCACGGCGATCGCGAACCCCGCGGATGGGGTTCGGCTAGGGTTTAGCCGCGGGTTCGTCCCGCGGCGATGCTCTTGTCGAGCCCAGTTCTTCGTGGCGTTCGCGTTCGGTTTCCGGCGATAAGGTTTCGGTCGGGTTATCGGTTCCGCAATTTTTTGATAGCCCGGGACATCGAATCCCAGCATATATCACAATTAAACGAACATAAATCATGGAGGGGTTTTATGATTAGGTACCTCGATTCGTTGTACGGAGAAACGAAATCAAACGTTGATGACCTTGCGATCTTCCTACGTATTCCTTGCACCTCGTCCGAACGTCGTGTGGGCGACGATCTATCGAACTCCTATGGATCTCCTTCACTCTTCAAGACTTTATGATTGGCGTAGGTTATGAATTGTGAAGACCATGTAGTGCTACGTAGGGGATCAAAAGGAGGTGGAATATTGGGCTTCTAATATTGAAGATTAAATTGAGCCCAGCCCAAATCTATTAATCCTTATCAATATTAATTAATTTATTTTCCACTATATAAATTAATTGCACTCCCAATATTAAACCATATTATATCAAATAATATTTCTCCGGTAGTATTATTTATTCCGTGTATTTAATATTTAAATATCCATGAATAAATTTATTTATTGCTCAATAAATTATATTCATCTTTTATATCCGAGACTAGTACCATTCAACCTTAATTATTTGCGGAACAAATCCACTCATGAGGTTTACACAATAATTCCTTATGAACTCATCTCGGGGATATTATCAACCCTTCCGGGATACACTTTCCCGTCAAGTATTCACGGCATGTCATATATAAAATATAGCGACCCAATTTTACCGGTAATTAACCCAATAATTAAATCGGTTAATTCCTTTGGAAAATCAAAGTCTCTAATATTAAATATACACACCCGCAATAGTATCGGGGATTAAGAATAAAATACTCTGAGATTTAAAATGATTATCCAAGGCAATCCTAATAAATAAATCTCAAGCGATCCGCCCAATACACTAAGTGTACAAGTGTGATAAAATAATTAAGATAAATTATTTTCTCTCTCACACAACGACTATACCGATGGATTGGTCCGTGTCCATCTAGGTCGTGAGCATCTGTTCGATTAAATACGAGTAACCGATAGTATGATCTTCTGTGTGCCCATGCACACCATACTAACTACAACGTATGAAATCCAGGACCATATTTTGCATAATTAATTAATAATAATTAAATGCAAATAATTGTTTATTAATTAAATAGGTTAAATGCTATGACCGGGAGTTTACTGATACTTAAATCTAGACATTAAGTACACAACTCCAACAATCTCCCACTTGTACTAAGGTCTAGTCATTTCCTCCAAACTCCCGACTCCCATACTCATCACGTGCTTAAGTTATACTTCCCAGAAGTATTATGTGAATGAGCAATCTAGGTTGCCGCTCTGAAGTTATCTTGGTGACTACTGCGTCGTCTCCCTAGACGATGACTCGAATCAGGTGGTACTTGCTCTATGTGTTATCATCACCTTTTGAACTTATGACTTCTTCCAGTTTACCATGCACCGCTATATACATAGCCTTTGGTGAACCAAGAATCATATCCAAATATCAGAGGTCATCCCGGAACCTAACCAAAAACTTCCGCTGCCTCTGAGGCTGCTATTCGGTTTATGATAGAGTCCGAGAAGCATCATGCTTATCACTCTTTCATCTTTAGGTTCCACCTCCTTTTAAAAGTGAACACATAGCCTGATATCGACTTACACTGGTCTTTCTCTGATTTTGGATCTGAGAAACTGTAATCCAAGAAGATTTCGTCTTGCTCCGTAAGCCAGTACTTTGAAAGTACTCTTACAACATTCGAACATCCCTTATCCAGATTACTTTGATATCCTCCCACTATTCTAACCGCATAGTTGATATCAGGTTCTTGTTTTACAACACTGCATTTACAAAGCTCTCCACACTCGAAGTGTAGGAAACTGCTTTGTCTATATCTATCTCCTTTATGTGTTCAAAACACATACCTTTAGATAGATGCATTCTGTTCCCGAAAGGCAATAACCTTTCTCAGAATTATGCATGTTTAAAACAAACCATAATCGCACAAGATATCTTAAGAGAAGTACAAATGTTCTTATCTAGAGATCGAAGGATTCTAAGAACATGGTCTAACTTACTCTTAATCTTATATCTCGATTCATTTAGACAACCTTTATTTTATGTCTGACAACACTTTTACATTGTTGCCAACGATGAAGTGTTATCTACATAAAATTCCGAGAAACACCACCTTGTTTCCATTACGTCTCTAACACACCTTTCTTTGTCTTATGCACTTTGATGAATCCATCTCATGGACTATCTCATCAGTTCGCAAGTTCCACAATTTACAGCTTTGTGACAATCCATAAATGGATTCACTAAGCTTGTACTTCTAAATGATATTGCCTCTTAACAATAATAGTTATTGTTATCTAAGTAGGCACATTTAGATTAGTACTGCCTCCTATGCAGAACTAGGGATCGATTTCATGTCTACTAGATCCAGAGTTCAAAACTCCTCCAGTCTTATGAACATCTCCGGTTGCTTAACAACCTCCCACTGCAATGGCGTTCCGGTGTATAACAGTAATAACATTAGGTGCAGTTAGTGGTGAACTACTACTCGGTTAGGCTGGTTCTCAGTCTTTCCTTTTCCTCATTTTCAAGTACCTTGTCAGTTAGGGCATTGTAGTTCATCTAATAGTCTTCCTCTAAGAACCGGGTGAGGACACCCCTCTGGTTCATAGTACTATTGAACATACAATTACTTATTCTCCTAGGATATTCTACAACCACATTAAATGTGCCGTTGTATCCAGAAATATCCATAGAACATAGGTAGTTCCGAACAAACTTGTCCTTTTACTATTAGAATTCCATTTCTTATTCCTGACACACCATGTCTACACTCCAGTGTATGGTGCAGTCCTTTGAGACTTAATCTCAATCTTTGATTTATGCTATGTGTTGTTTAGATAGGTGATAGCCTCCGCGAACAAGCCGCAGGCTTCCAATGGATATACTTTGAAGGTTCCCCATAATAGATTTGTGTCTACTGAAAAACACTTTGCTTTTATGGCACATCAAGTATTCTAATCCATCTTCGAGTATTCTTTGAAAGAATGACTCGTACCTTTCTAATTACACATGTTACTGCATTAATCATGAATCATTCTTAATGCTTGTCCGAATTCAAGAATTCACAAGCATAATGATAAAGAAATACATCTAATAAGTAAAACAAGTTATACATAATGGTTTGTTGCATCGTGGTAGACTAAGGATTCATCATTCATATATTGCTATCTAAAATGTACCAGAATAGATAACACCATTATTTCTTATCTAAATCACTGAATGATTAAAGAAATAAATATCCATTCATTAATAAAGAAAAACCAGAACAAAAGTTCTTTTCAAAATAAGGGGTACATAAAGCAATAACTTGAAATGAAATCCTATAACTACAGAAAGCAGATAAATGTCTTCCACTGCAACCGCTGCTACCCCAACAGCTTCGCCCATGTAGACTCGAACTCTTCTTCTCTAAGTCGCCGGGTTTTCTGGAACCCCTGCATTTAAAACAATGCACATACCTGCAGTGGTTCCATATCTACACGCCAGAATTCTGGTAGATAATACCGCTGACTATGTTTTTACGACTAAAGAAAAATTCGTACCTCTGAGAGGACATTCAGACTTCCAGTGTCCAGACTTGTTGCATCGGAAGCACTTGCCCCTTGGCTTACTAGCCCCCACTCGTGGTCCATTCCTCTTGGCACCACTGGGTTTCCAGGCTCGCTTCCTTTTGTTGGAGTTGTGTACTTAATGTCTAGATTTAAGTATCGGTAAACTCCCGGTCATAGCATTTAACCTATTTAATTAATGAACAATTATTTGCATTTAATTATTATTAATTAATTATGCAAAATATAATCCTGGATTTTATACGTTGTAGTTAGTATGGTGTTGCATGGGCACACAGAAGATCATACTATCGGTTACTCGTATTTAATCAAACAGTTGCTCACGACCTAGATGGACATGGACCAATCCATCGGTATAGTCGTTGTGTGAGAGAGAAAATAATTTATCTTAATTATTTTATCACACTTGTACACTTGGTGTATTGGGCGGATCGCTTGAGATTTATTGATTAGGATTGCCTTGGATAATCAATTTAAATCTCAGAGTATTTTATTCTTAATCCCCGATACTATTGCGGGTGTATATATTTAATATTAGAGACTTTGATTTTCCAAAGGAATTAACCGATTTAATTATTGGGTTAATTACCGGTTAAGTTGGGTCGCTATATTTTATATATGACATGCCGTGAATACTTGACGGGAAAGTGTATCCCGGAAGGGTTGATAATATCCCCGAGATGAGTTCATAAGGAATTATTGTGTAAACCTCATGAGTGGATTTGTTCCGCACAATAATTAAGGTTGAATGGTACTAGTCTCGGATACAAGAGATGAATATAATTTATTGAGCAATAAATAAATTTATTCATGGATATTTAAATCTTAAATACACGGAATAAATAATACTACCGGAGAAATATTATTTGATATAATATGGTTTAATATTGGGAGTGCAATTAATTTATATAGTGGAAAATAAATTAATTAATATTGATAAGGATTAATGGACTTGAGCATTGGGCTCAATTTAATCTTCAATATTAGAAGCCCAATATTTCACCTCCTTATGATCCCCTACGTAGCCTATAAAAGCACTACATGGCCTTCATAAATCATAAGACAAGAATATCAATAGTTGATAGTTCTAGAGAGTTGAAGGAGATCCATAGGAGTTCGATAGATCGTCGCCCACACGACGTTCGAACAAGGTGCAAGGAATACGTAGGAAGATCGCAAGGTCATCAACGTTTAATTCGTTTCTCCGTACAACGAATTGAGGTAACATGATCTAAAACCCCCTCTTTGATTATGTGTTCGTTAATCGTGATATATACATGAACAAGACGATCCGGGAAAGCGTCGAGACCTAGATACGGGGATCGTTGGATCCCCGTGGGGATCGAACGAGGGCCGGTCGAACCCTAGGGTTTCGACCGCCGGTACCGCCGACAAAGGGGAGCCCCGTCTGGACGCCGGGGCACGCGATCGACTTCGGTCGATTGCTGGGGGTTCGCCGTGGGCTGGAGCCACGGCGGATGAGCCCCCCGTCCACCCTCGATCGGCGGCGCGTGCATAGGAGGAGCCCCGGCTGGAGCCGGGGCAGGCGATCGATCGGGTGATCGATCGCCGGGGCGAACAGCGGCTGTTGCCGCGGTGGTCAGCTGGAGGCTGACCGCCCCTCTTGGCGGTAGCGGTGAGTCGCCGGACTCACCGCCGGGGGCTGCCCCATGCAGCCCCAGCGATCGCCATGCACGACGATCGCGAACCCCGCGGATGGGGTTCGGCTAGGGTTTAGCCGCGGGTTCGTCCCGCGGCGATGCTCTTGTCGAGCCCTGTTCTTCGTGGCGTTCGTGATCGGTTTCCGGCGAAGGGGTTTCGGTCGGGTTATCGGTTCCGCATAATTTTTGATATCCCGGGACATCGAATCCCAGCAGTTGGTATCAGATCGTTTGGTTTCGTGTTCATGTATATGTTCGATTATTGTTCTACCTTGCAGGGATTTCCGGCTACATGGTTGGATTTAATTATTGTGTTAATTAATTATCATGATTATTCGTTTATTAAACTCTCGGACATGTCGAGATTCATTTTGTGTGGTTGAATGTTTGTAATAGTAAAAATTTGGGGGTTGACCGAATTTAGGATTTATTATTACGTTCTATGTTTTCCGGAAAATGTATAGGGTCGATTTCATGTATAGAATCGATACCGGAATTGTAAATTTAATTCTTGTAATTTATTTACGTTGGATCGATGCCGAGACGACCGCCGGAGAACTCATGTGACGAAGGAGAAGATGAGAGGGAGGACTAGGGATCGATTGGATCGATCCCATGATGATGATGATCGAAGGGGGCGATGGGGCTATCCGCGGGGATCCTCGGCCACGCCAGCCACCGGTGGTGGTGGCGCGTGGGCTGAGGTGGCGGCGACGCTCCTTCCCGGCCGGCGATCAAGGTGGGGGGCGCGGGGTCCTCGTGATCTCGTGTTCTCCTACCAAGATACTACTTTCCTAATTAATTCGGTTTTCCTATTTGAGTTTTCCTATTTTTGGGAATTCTCATGGATTAGGAAAAGAATTAATTGAAATTTATTTTATTTCCTTATTCTATTATGGAAGTCTTCTAGAGTATTCCGAGTTCTACTTGGAATAGGATCCTAGAGATTTAATAGAATTGGAAAGGAATAAAAGTTAATTTAGGATTGATTTATTTCCTAATTGATTATTCCTATTTTATGGGAATTTTCATAGTAATGGAAATTAATTAATTTGGAAAGTAGAAGAGTCCTAATTTATTTTATTTCCTTATTCTATTATAGAAGTCTTCTAGAATATTCCAAGTTTTACTTGGATAGATTATTCTAGAGATTTAATAGAATTATATAGGAAAATAAATAAATAAAAATATTAATAATATTTAATTTTATTTTTGATTTATTCGATTGACTTAATTTTCGAATTAAGTATCTTTTGGATTTATTAAAAATAAATAGATTTAAATATTGGGATTAATATTCTCGTCACATGGAGCATTCAAGAACGAAGACTGAAGACTAGAAGATGCATATGAAGATGGAATAAAGCCATGATAGTCGGGAAAATAATTTTCTAGCATTATTTGACTATGTGATGTGCTTTATTAGTTTTATGCATGCTTATGTGTTTAATTATGCATTAGATAGCGTATCCCTTTGTTATAAAAAGCTAAGTGGGAGAGGGGATGGAAACATTCCCGTGGTCTCCATTACTGTTCTCTTGGTGACATTTATGAGCTTTCGAAGTTCATATAGATATGTCATTGGAGGAGAATTCTTGTAATCCCTTTTACAAGAAACGTTGATCAAGTTTATCAAACAATGCCTAATTTGTCTTTCTGAAACTGACTTCAAGTCGACTCATTCTCACCCCGGGGAGCGGAATGGAGCCAAAGCCACTTGGTCATGTGGATGACACAAATTAGAGATCTTCGTACCATTCTTTGATAGATGGATCGATTGTCTGCTCGGCTCCCTCATTCATGAGAGATAGGGTCGTTCGCATGGTGAATCACTGGTTAGAAACTTCGAGTTTCACTTATGATTCTCCGCGTCGTGATCTACGAGAATCGAATGGATCTTGTAACTGGGAGTCAATTATAAAAGTCTCTTAGTGTAGTAAACGTCCACACCACGTGGCTTGCTATTGATGGAGTTGTGTACTTAATGTCTAGATTTAAGTAAAGGAAACTCACGATCCATTGCCATTAATCTATTTAATTAAATAAACAATTATTTGCATTTAATTATTTATAATTAAATATATGCAAATTATAGTCCTGGATTCTATACGTTGTAGTTAGTATGGTGTGTCGGGCCCACACAGAAGATCATACTATCGGTTACTCGTATTTAATCGAACAGTTGCTCACGACCTAGATGGACACGGACCAATCCATCGGTATAGTCGTTGTGTGAGAGAGAAAATAATCTGTCTTGATTATTTTATCACACTTGTACACTTGGTGTATTGAGCGGATCTGCTTGAGATTCATCGATTAGGATTGCCGGCGATAATCGATTCGAGTCTCAGTGTATTTTATTCTTAATCCCCGATATTATTGCGGGTGTGTATATTTAATATAAGTGACTTTGATTTACCAAAGGAATTAACCGATTTAATTATTGGGTTAATTACCGGTTAAGTTGGGTCACTATATTTTATATATGACATGCCGTGAATACTTGACGGGAAAGTGTATCCCGGAAGGGTTGATAATATCCCCGAGATGAGTTCATAAGGAATTATTATGTAAACCCTGCAGGTGGATTTAATCCGCATAATAATTAAGGTTGAATGGTACTAGTCTCGGATATAAGAGATGAATACATTAATTAGCAATAAATTAATTTTATTCATGGATATTTATATCTTAAATACACGGAATAAATAATACTACCGGAGAAATATTATTTGATATAATATGGTTTAATATTGGGAGTGCAATTAATTTTATATAGTGGAAAATAGAATTAATTAATAATAGTAAGGATTAATAGATTTGGGCTTGGGCTCAATTTAATCACTATTATTGGAAGCCCAATATTCCACCTCCTTAAGATCCCCTACGTAGCCTATAAAAGCACTACATGGTGTTCACAATTAGACAAGACAAGATAATCATACTTGATTAGTCTAGAGAGTTCGTGAAGGAGATCCATGGAGTTCGGTAGATCGTCGCCCACACGACGTCCGAGCTAGTGCAAGGAATACGTGGGAAGATCTCAAAGGTCGTCAAATTGAGTTCTACGTTTTTCCGAACAACGAGAACGAGGTAAATCGTAAAACTCACTTTATGATTTTATCGTTTATTTATCGTGAGAATATCATGAACAAAGATCCGAGGACGAACCCCGGAACGAGGATACACCGCGCGGTGGTAGTCGAAAACCACCGGACCGGCGGCGTGATCCCCGTGGGGATCGAACCAAGCGAACCCCGGCTGGACGCCGGGGACGCGTGCATGGGAGCCCTCGGCCGAAGCCGAGGGGGCGATCGATGCCCTAGGGCACGATCGCCGGGCGGGCGGCTGGTGCGCCCGCGGCGGCTCGTCGATCGAGCCGCGCCTCCACGGTGGGCAGCAGGTCGCCGGACCTGTTGCCGGGGGCTGCCGGGAGCAGCCCCAGCGATCGCATCATGCGATCGCGAGCCCCACGTACGGGGCTCGGCTGAACGCGCGTGGGTTCGCCCACGGCTGCGTGTTCGGTTGAGCTTCGGGCTTCGTGGCGTGCTCGCGATCAAACTCCGGCGAAGGGTTTATTCGATTGGATTGTCGGTTCCGCAATTTAGACAATCCGGATATTCGAAGGATTTCGGTCGGAATTAATTAGATAATTTATTTATTTAAATTTATTAATTCCGGGATATCGATTTCCAACAATTGGTATCAGAGCGTTGGTTTTAGTTCATGGTATTTTTCGAAAAAATTTTCTACCTTGCAGGGTTTCCGATTATTATGGCTAGATTTAATTTTGTTAATTAATGTCATAATAATGTTCTTGATTATTAAACTCTCGGTGATGTTATTTGTTCTTGTGTGGTGAGTGCTTGTTCTTAATTTTTCCGGAAATTGTTTGAGGTCGATTTCATGTAGAGAATCGATACCGGATAATTGTAATTTAAATTCTTGTAATTTATTTACGTTGGTTCGATGCCGAAACGACCGCCGGAGAAGACGTGTGACGAAGAAGACAAAGGGCTCGAGGATCGATCATGGAGATCGATCCCCATGAGATCGATGGCAAGGGAGAGGGGCGGTGATCGCACCCCTCGGCTGGGGCTGCCGCCGGCTTGGTGGTGGCCGGCCGACTGAGTGGTGGCGGCGGTTGCCCTCTCCGGTGGCCGGTCGATGGTGGTGGTGGCGCGGGGTCCTCGTGATCTCGTGCTACTCCTACCGAGATTTACTTTCCTAAATTATTCGGTTTTCCTATTTTGAGTATTCTTTTTATTAGGAACTCTCATGGAATAGGAAAAGAATAAATTTAGAATAAATTTATTTCCTTATTGATTATTCCTATTTTATGGGAATTTTCATGGATAAGGAAGGAATAAATTTAGAATTAATTCGGTTTTCCTTATTGAGTGTTTTTCTTTATGGAAACTCTCATGGATTAGGAAAAGAATTAATTGGAATTAATTTATTTCCTTATTCTATTATGGAAGTCTTCTAGAATATTCTAAGTTCTACTTGGAATAGGATTATAGAGATTTAATGGAATTAGAAAGAAAAATAATTAATTATTAAATTAATTTATTTCCTATTGATTATTCCTATTTTATGGGAATTTTCATGGACATGGAAATTAATTAATTTTGGAAAGTAGAAGAATCCTTAATTAATTTTTCCTATTTAATTATTCCTTTATGGAATTTTTAATAGATTAGGAAAGGAATTAATTTGAAAGGATTAGGAGTCCTAATTTATTTTATTTCCTTATTCTATTAAAGAAGTCTTCTAGAATATTCCAAGTGGGTCTTGGATAGATTATTCTAGAGATTTAATAGAATTAGATAGGAAAATAAATAAATAAAAATATTAATAATATTTAATTTTATTTTTGATATATTCGATTGACTTAATTTTCGAATTAAGTAACTTTTGGATTAATTGAAAATAAATAGATTTAAATATTGGAATTAATATTCCCGTCACACGGAGCATTCAAGAACGAAGACTAAAGACTAGAAGATGCGTACGGAGATGCGATAAAGCCATAATAGTCGGAAAATAATATTTCTAGTATTATTTTGATTATGTGATAATATTCTATGTGCTTTATTTCATGTATGCATGCTTATGTGTATTTAATTATGCATTAGATAGCGTATCCCTTTATTGTAAAAAGCTAAGTGGGAGAGGGTATGGAAACATATCCATGGTCTCCATTGCTGTTCTCTTGGTGACTTTTATGGACTTTTGAAGTTCGTATAGACAAGTCATTGGAGGAGAATTATTGTAATTCCTCTTACGAGAAACATTGATTAAGTCTATCAAACAATGCCTAATTTGTCTTTCCAAAACTGATTTCAAGTCGACTCATTCTCACCCCGGGGAGTGGAATGGAGCCAAAGCCACTTGGTCATGTCAAGGACACAAATTAGAGGCAGTCGTACCATCTTTTGAAGGTGGATCGATTGTCTGCTCGGCTCCCTCATTTATGAGAGATAGGGTCGTTCGCATGGTGAATCACTGGTTAGAAACTTTGAGTTTCACTTATGATTCTCCGCGTCTTGATTTACAAGATTAAATGATTCAAGTAATTGGGAGTCAATTGTAAAAGTCTTTTGGTGTAGTAAACGTCCACACGAACGTGGCTTGCTACATTGAATGGGATTTTGGAACGATTGATGTAGACAGTTATAGAAGGGAGTAAAGGAGCGTATGTTAACGTAAACGTCCACACTAACGTGGCTTGCGGTGAATATACGTGTCCCAAACAATCTTCTTAGATACTGAGTAATGGTTTACACTTAGGTACGCTTTATAGTATTCTTCCCAACGAAGTAACGCTATAATTGATGTACGACCGAAGCAAATCTAATTGCTAAATCATTTGGATAGGTAAACGTCCACACGAACGTGGCTTGCCATATCTGATGGGATTTTAGAGGTGATTAGTGGTTTAATGATATTATTTGAGGGAGATAATATCGGAGATTAAATCGATTGTTTGTTGTTATATGTGCTCATAGATTAGGATATGGCTTTGAACCCACTTTATGTGATACTTAAGGATTTTAAACTCATTGGTCCCTAAATGTAATGATTGGAATAGAGATCTAGACATTGTCCAGACTGTTGAAGAGTACTGGTTAGTACTCAATAAGCTTTGTCCTCCCAAGCCTATTGACATAGGAGGCTAGACAAGAAGCGATGAGGATACTCATAAAGGCCAGTCGCTTCGAGGAAACGCTTAAACACGTTTTTGAGATGATTGACCTTTTTGACGAGTTGAGACGGAAATCGCAAGCTCTTGTAGCCAAACCAAAGGTTTCGAACCTAAGGGAAAAATCGGGGGAAAGGAAAAGCAAGCAAAGAAACCCAGTGGTCCTAGGTTTCTTGGACCACGAGATGGGACGAGAAAGCCATGAGGCAAGAGTTCTCGATGCAAACAGTCTGGGTACTGGAAGTCTGATTATCCTCTCAAAGAAAGTACGAAATTCTTCTTTAGTCGTAAAACATAGTCAGTGGTATTATCTACCGGAACCTGGTGTGTAGATATGGAACCACTGACAGTATGTGCATTTTAAATGCAAGGGTTCCAGGAAACCCGACGACTTAGAAAAGAAGAAATCGTAGTCTACATGGGCAATGCTGTGGAGGAGGCAGCAGTTGCAGTAGAGGATTTTTTATAGGATTTCATTTTGAGTTATTGCTTTGTTCTGGATTTCTAATGAATGGATATTTTATTTCTTTTAATCATTTGATGGTTATGAGAAGAAATAAAGATAGTATCTATTCTGGTACATTGGCTAGCAATATATAAATGATAGATCCTGAGTCCACCACAATGCAACGAACCGTAGTAAAACTCGTTTTACTAATAAGAGATTTCTTTATCAATTATACTTGTGGATTCTTATGCTGAATCATGTTTATTCAAATAAGAAGTTCAAAGGTCGAAAATTGATTTTTGATCAATTAAGTTGAAGGAGTGGACCTTCCGACCTAAGAATCTAATTTGGAAGATAATGTGACTAAGCAATCCTTTATGGATATAAGATGTAAGATCCGGACAAGTATAAGAATTGATTGACTCTGATGTATGCAGACCGATGTCTACTCAGACAATAAGGTACGAGTACTTCATTTGATGATTACTCGAGAAATGGATTAGAATACCTGATGTGCCACAAAAGCAAGTGTTTTTGATAAGTCAATGGACACTAAGCAATTGTGGAGAACCATCAAGGTATATCCAATTGTAGCCTGCGATTTAATCGCGGAGGCAAGTATCTGTCTGAGGAATGCATGGCATACTAATCAGAGATTGGGATTTGATCCCAAATGACTACACCATACACTGTTGTGTAGAAATGGTGTGTCATAAACAAGAAATGGAACTCTTATAGAAATAGTAAAAGTATGAGTTATACGGAACTACCTATGTTCTATGGATATGTCTGGAAACAACGGCGCATTCAAATGCGGTTGTAGAATATCCTAGAAGAAAAAAAGATGTGTGTTCAATAGTACTATGAACCAGAAGGACGTTATAAGTTCTAACGCCCGGTTCTTAGAGAAAGACTATACGATGAACCACAAGCCCAAGGTGACATGATACTTTGAAATGAGAGAGAAAGATTAAGACTTAGAACCAGCCGAACCGAGTAGCGGTACACCACTAACTGCACCTACTGTTATCACTGTTTATACACCGGAATGCCGTTGTAGTGGGAGGTTGTGTGACAACCAGAGATATTCATAAGACTAGGAGAGTCTTCGGACTCTGGACCTAGTATACATGAAATCGATCCCTGGATCTACATAAAGGCCGTACTAGATCTAAATGTGCCTTCTTGGAGAGCAATAAGGATTATTGCTAAGAGGCGAGATCATTTAGAGTACAAGCTTAGTTGATCCATTTATGGATTGAAACAAAGCATTGAGTTCGTGGTACTTGCAAATTGATGAGATAGTCCATTTTATGGATTCATCAAAAGCATAGACGAATCATGTGTATGGGAAACATGATGGAAACAAGGTGGTGTTTCTCGGAGGTTTTATGTAGATGACATTTTATCATTGGTAACAATGTAAAGATGTTGTCAGACATAAAATGATGGTTGTCTAGAAAAATCGATATATGAGATGAAGAAGAAGTTAGAGCATGTTCTTAAGATCTAGGATCTCAAGGAATGAACATTGTACTTCTCCTGGACATCTTACATATATGATTATGGTTCATTTTTAACATGCGAGATTCCGAGAAAGGTTCGTTACCTTTCGGAGACGGAATGCATCTATCTAAGGATATGTGTTTTGGAACACAAAAGGAGATAGAAGCAATGAAAGCAGTTTCCTACGCTTTGAGTGTGGAAAGCTTAATAAATGCAATGTTGAAAACGAGAACCTGATATCGGCTATGCAGTGAGCATAGTGGGAGGATATCAAGGTAATCCTGGAAAGGAATATTCGACTGCTGTAAAAGTACTTTCGAAGTACTGTTCTAGACTACGAAGCAGACGGGTATTTCCTTTGGATTACATTCTCTTAGATTTCTAATCAAATGAGGACCGGTGTAAGTCGATATCAGGCTATGTGTTTCACTATTGAAGGAGAAGGAGTTTTAACATGGAAGAGTGATAAGCACGATGCTTTTCGGACTCTGCCATGGGTAACCAAATAGCAGCCTCAGAGGCAGCGGAAGTTTTGGTATAACTCCGGGATAATCTCTGGGACTTAGATGTGATTCTTAATTTGCCAAAGGCTATGTAAATAGCGGTGCGATGGCAAATGGTAAGAAATCACAAGTCCATAAGTGTAAGATAACACATAGTGCAAGTACCACCTGATACGAGTCATCGTCGAGGGAGACGACGCTGTAGTCACCAAGATAACTTCAGAGCGGCAACCTAGAGTGCTCATTCACAAAGTACTTCTTGGAAGTTCAACCTAAGCACGTGATGAGTATGGGAGTCGGGAGTTTGGAGGAAATGACTAGACCTTAGTACAAGTGGGAGATTGATGGAGTTGTGTACTTAATGTCTAGATTTAAGTAAAGGAAACTCACGATCCATTGCCATTAATCTATTTAATTAAATAAACAATTATTTGCATTTAATTATTTATAATTAAATATATGCAAATTATAGTCCTGGATTCTATACGTTGTAGTTAGTATGGTGTGTCGGGCCCACACAGAAGATCATACTATCGGTTACTCGTATTTAATCGAACAGTTGCTCACGACCTAGATGGACACGAACCAATCCATCGGTATAGTCGTTGTGTGAGAGAGAAAATAATCTGTCTTGATTATTTTATCACACTTGTACACTTGGTGTATTGAGCGGATCTGCTTGAGATTCATCGATTAGGATTGCCGGCGATAATCGATTCGAGTCTCAGTGTATTTTATTCTTAATCCCCGATATTATTGCGGGTGTGTATATTTAATATAAGTGACTTTGATTTACCAAAGGAATTAACCGATTTAATTATTGGGTTAATTACCGGTTAAGTTGGGTCACTATATTTTATATATGACATGCCGTGAATACTTGACGGGAAAGTGTATCCCGGAAGGGTTGATAATATCCCCGAGATGAGTTCATAAGGAATTATTATGTAAACCCTGCAGGTGGATTTAATCCGCATAATAATTAAGGTTGAATGGTACTAGTCTCGGATATAAGAGATGAATAAATTAATTAGCAATAAATTAATTTTATTCATGGATATTTATATCTTAAATACACGGAATAAATAATACTACCGGAGAAATATTATTTGATATAATATGGTTTAATATTGGGAGTGCAATTAATTTTATATAGTGGAAAATAGAATTAATTAATAATAGTAAGGATTAATAGATTTGGGCTTGGGCTCAATTTAATCACTATTATTGGAAGCCCAATATTCCACCTCCTTAAGATCCCCTACGTAGCCTATAAAAGCACTACATGGTCTTCACAATTAGACAAGACAAGATAATCATACTTGATTAGTCTAGAGAGTTCGTGAAGGAGATCCATGGAGTTCGGTAGATCGTCGCCCACACGACGTCCGAGCTAGTGCAAGGAATACGTGGGAAGATCTCAAAGGTCGTCAAATTGAGTTCTACGTTTTTCCGAACAACGAGAACGAGGTAAATCGTAAAACTCACTTTATGATTTTATCGTTTATTTATCATGAGAATATCATGAACAAAGATCCGAGGACGAACCCCGGAACGAGGATACACCGCGCGGTGGTAGTCGAAAACCACCGGACCGGCGGCGTGATCCCCGTGGGGACGAACCAAGCGAACCCCGGCTGGACGCCGGGGACGCGTGCATGGGAGCCCTCGGCCGAAGCCGAGGGGGCGATCGATGCCCTAGGGCACGATCGCCGGGCGGGCGGCTGGTGCGCCCGCGGCGGCTCGTCGATCGAGCCGCGCCTCCACGGCGGGCAGCAGGTCGCCGGACCTATTGCCGGGGGCTGCCGGGAGCAGCCCCAGCGATCGCATCATGCGATCGCGAGCCCCACGTACGGGGCTCGGCTGGACGCGCGTGGGTTCGCCCACGGCTGCGTGTTCGGTTGAGCTTCGGGCTTCGTGGCGTGCTCGCGATCAAACTCCGGCGAAGGGTTTATTCGATTGGATTGTCGGTTCCGCAATTTAGACAATCCGGATATTCGAAGGATTTCGGTCGGAATTAATTAGATAATTTATTTATTTAAATTTATTAATTCCGGGATATCGATTTCCAACAGCTATACTGACGGATTTTGGATTAATTGATGTAGACAGTTGTAAGTAATTGTGAAGAGTTGTGAAATTATCGTAAACGTCCACACCACGTGGCTTGCGGTGATGTAGCAATTCCAAACGATGTACTTTGGTGCTGAGTAATGGTTTACACTTAGATACGCATTATAGTATTCTTCCCCACGAAGTCACGCTATAATCGATGTATGACCAAAGAAAATCTAATTGCTAAATCATTTAGGTGGGTAAACGTCCACACCACGTGGCTTGCCTTACCTGATGGGATTTTAGATGTAATTAGTAATTTAATGATATTATTTGAGGGAGATAATATCGGACATTAAATTTATTGTTTGTTTAAATGTGCTTATAGGTTTAGAGAATAGCTATGAACCCACTTTCTGTGATACTCAAGGAGCATAAGCTCACTGGTCCCAATTACATTGATTGGAAGAGAAATTTAGACATTGTCCTGACTTCTGAGGAGTACAAGTTTGTACTCCATGAAGTGTGCCCTGCCGAGCCCACGGCTGCCTCAACTGATGAGGAAAAACTGGCATATCGGAAGTGGAAAAAGGCTGATGAAATGGCTAGGTGTTATATTTTGGCTTCCATGTCAAATGTACTCCAAACCCAACATGAGCCGATGGACACTGCCTATGATATGATGTTTAACCTCAAGGAGATGTTTGGGGAGCAAGATCGTGCGGCTAGGCAAGAAGCCATGAGAGTCCTCATGTCGACTACTCAGTCTGAAGGAACGCCCGTTGGGGAGCACGTTCTTAAGATGATGAGTTTGTTGAATGAACTTGATGTCCTAGGAGCTTCTATTGATGCTGAGACGCAAGTCGACATCATACTCCAGTCTCTGACCCCTAGTTTTGAGCAGTTTCGTATGAGCTATAATATGGGTAAACTATCTTATACTCTTGCGCAACTCCTGACTGAACTAAAGGCGGCAGAGGGGATCTACAAGAAGGGCAAGTCTCTAGCGCTTGTAGCTACCAAGTCCAAGGGCTCGAAGCCTGTTGGAGGTAGGGGCAAGAAAAGGAAGCAAGCCTGGAAACCCAGTGGTGCCAAGAGGCATGGACCACGAGTGGGGGCTGCAAAGCCAAGAGGCAAGTGCTTCCGATGCAACAAGTCTGGACACTGGAAGTCTGAATGTCCTCACAAAGGTACGAATTTTTCTTTAGTCGTAAAAACATAGTCAGCGGTATTATCTACCAGAATTCTGGTGTGTAGATATGGAACCACTGACGGTATGTGCATTCTTGAATGCAGGGGTTCCAAAAAACCCGGCGACTTAGAGAAGAAGAGTTCGAGTCTACATGGGCGAAGCTGTTGGGGTAGCAGCGGTTGCAGTGGAAGACATTTATCTGCTTTAAGTAGTTTTAGGATTTCATTTCAAGTTTATTGCATTATGTACCCCATTATTTTAGAAAGAACTTCTGTTCTGGATTTCTATTATTTATGAATGGATATTTTATTTCTTTAATCATTTCATGATTTGGATAAGAAATAATGGTGTTATCTATTCTGGTACATTAGATAGCAATATGTGAATGATGAATCCTTGGTCTACCACGATGCAACAATCCGTTATGTATAACTTGTTTTACTTATTAGATGTATTTCTTTCTTAATCATTATACTTGTGAATTCTTATACTTAGTAGTATTTATTCAAATAAAGATTCAAAAGGTCGAAATTGATTTAATCAATTATAGTTGAGGGAATGGACCTTCCGACCTAAGAATTGAATTTGGAAGATAATACAACTAAGCATACCTTTCGGTAAAGGATAGAATTCGGACAAGTATTAAGAATGATCAATGATATGTGTAAGGTGCGAGTAGTTCTTTTTAAGAATACTCGAAGATGGATTGGAATGCTTGATGTGCCATAAAAGCGAAGTGTTTTTAGTCACAAAGCAATTATGGGGAACCTTCAAAGTATATCCATTGGAAGCCTGCGACTTAGTCGCGGAGTGTTGGGGTAGCAGCGGTTGCAGTGGAAGACATTTATCTACTTTCAGTAGTTTTAGGATTTCATTTAAAGTTTATTGCATTATGTACCCCTTTATTTTAGAAAGAACTTCTGTTCTGGATTTCTATTATTTATGAATGGATATTTTATTTCTTTAATCATTTCATGATTTGGATAAGAAATAATGGTGTTATCTATTCTGGTACATTAGATAGCAATATGTGAATGATGAATCCTTGGTCTACCACGATGCAACAATCCGTTATGTATAACTTGTTTTACTTATTAGATGTATTTCTTTCTTAATCATTATACTTGTGAATTCTTATACTTAGTAGTATTTATTCAAATAAAGATTCAAAAGGTCGAAATTGATTTAATCAATTATAGTTGAGGGAATGGACCTTCCGACCTAAGAATTGAATTTGGAAGATAATACAACTAAGCATACCTTTCGGTAAAGGATAGAATTCGGACAAGTATTAAGAATGATCAATGATATGTGTAAGGTGCGAGTAGTTCTTTTTAAGAATACTCGAAGATGGATTGGAATGCTTGATGTGCCATAAAAGCGAAGTGTTTTTAGTCACAAAGCAATTATGGGGAACCTTCAAAGTATATCCATTGGAAGCCTGCGACTTAGTCGCGGAGTGTTGGGGTAGCAGCGGTTGCAGTGGAAGACATTTATCTGCTTTCAGTAGTTTTAGGATTTCATTTAAAGTTTATTGCATTATGTACCCCTTTATTTTAGAAAGAACTTCTGTTCTGGATTTCTATTATTTATGAATGGATATTTTATTTCTTTAATCATTTCATGATTTGGATAAGAAATAATGGTGTTATCTATTCTGGTACATTAGATAGCAATATGTGAATGATGAATCCTTGGTCTACCACGATGCAACAATCCGTTATGTATAACTTGTTTTACTTATTAGATGTATTTCTTTATTAATCATTATACTTGTGAATTCTTATACTTAGTAGTATTTATTCAAATAAAGATTCAAAAGGTCGAAATTGATTTAATCAATTATAGTTGAGGGAATGGACCTTCCGACCTAAGAATTGAATTTGGAAGATAATACAACTAAGCATACCTTTCGGTAAAGGATAGAATTCGGACAAGTATTAAGAATGATCAATGATATGTGTAAGGTGCGAGTAGTTCTTTTTAAGAATACTCGAAGATGGATTGGAATGCTTGATGTGCCATAAAAGCGAAGTGTTTTTAGTCACAAAGCAATTATGGGGAACCTTAAAAGTATATCCATTGGAAGCCTGCGACTTAGTCGCGGAGTGTTGGGGTAGCAGCGGTTGCAGTGGAAGACATTTATCTACTTTCAGTAGTTTTAGGATTTCATTTAAAGTTTATTGCATTATGTACCCCTTTATTTTAGAAAGAACTTCTGTTCTGGATTTCTATTATTTATGAATGGATATTTTATTTCTTTAATCATTTCATGATTTGGATAAGAAATAATGGTGTTATCTATTCTGGTACATTAGATAGCAATATGTGAATGATGAATCCTTGGTCTACCACGATGCAACAATCCGTTATGTATAACTTGTTTTACTTATTAGATGTATTTCTTTATTAATCATTATACTTGTGAATTCTTATACTTAGTAGTATTTATTCAAATAAAGATTCAAAAGGTCGAAATTGATTTAATCAATTATAGTTGAGGGAATGGACCTTCCGACCTAAGAATTGAATTTGGAAGATAATACAACTAAGCATACCTTTCGGTAAAGGATAGAATTCGGACAAGTATTAAGAATGATCAATGATATGTGTAAGGTGCGAGTAGTTCTTTTTAAGAATACTCGAAGATGGATTGGAATGCTTGATGTGCCATAAAAGCGAAGTGTTTTTAGTCACAAAGCAATTATGGGGAACCTTCAAAGTATATCCATTGGAAGCCTGCGACTTAGTCGCGGAGTGTTGGGGTAGCAGCGGTTGCAGTGGAAGACATTTATCTGCTTTCAGTAGTTTTAGGATTTCATTTAAAGTTTATTGCATTATGTACCCCTTTATTTTAGAAAGAACTTCTGTTCTGGATTTCTATTATTTATGAATGGATATTTTATTTCTTTAATCATTTCATGATTTGGATAAGAAATAATGGTGTTATCTATTCTGGTACATTAGATAGCAATATGTGAATGATGAATCCTTGGTCTACCACGATGCAACAATCCGTTATGTATAACTTGTTTTACTTATTAGATGTATTTCTTTATTAATCATTATACTTGTGAATTCTTATACTTAGTAGTATTTATTCAAATAAAGATTCAAAAGGTCGAAATTGATTTAATCAATTATAGTTGAGGGAATGGACCTTCCGACCTAAGAATTGAATTTGGAAGATAATACAACTAAGCATACCTTTCGGTAAAGGATAGAATTCGGACAAGTATTAAGAATGATCAATGATATGTGTAAGGTGCGAGTAGTTCTTTTTAAGAATACTCGAAGATGGATTGGAATGCTTGATGTGCCATAAAAGCAAAGTGTTTTTAGTCACAAAGCAATTATGGGGAACCTTCAAAGTATATCCATTGGAAGCCTGCGACTTAGTCGCGGAGGCTACCACATAACACAATCAAAGATTGAGATTAAGTCTCAAATGACTACACCATACACTTACTGTTGGAAATCGATATCCCGGAATTAATAAATTTAAATAAATAAATTATCTAATTAATTCCGACCGAAATCCTTTGGAGATCGAATAACCGGATTGTCAAAATTGCGGAATCGACAACCCAATCGAAATCCCGCACTCCACAGCTGGACCGACCCCGTGGAGAAAGCGCTCCACATCTGGGGCGGACGTGTGGAGCAGTCCCATATGGAGCAGTGCTCCACATCCCATGTGGAGCATCCATGAACAATCGCTCCACATCCCATGTGGAGCAACCCATAATCAGCGCTCCACACCCCGTGTGGAGCAGCCCGTGCGAACAGCGCTCCACACCCCGTGTGGAGCAGCGCCGTGCGAACAGCGCTCCACATCCCGTGTGGAACAGCAACGTGCGAACAGCGCTCCACACCCCGTGTGGAGCAATCGATGTGTGGAGCAGTCGGTGCTCCACATCGGTCAATCAATACACGCGTGGAGCAGTCGCTGCTCCACATCGCTCCACACCCTGATTGGGGTTGTTCATCGGATCTTGGTTCACGATATTTTTACGATAATTAAACGATAAAATCATAAAGAGGGTTTTACGATTTACCTCGTTCTCGTTGTTCGGAAAAACGAAGAACTCAATTTGACGACCTTGAGATCTTCCGACGTATTCCTTCCACTAGCCCGGACGTCGTGTGGGCGACGATCTACCGAACTCCATGGATCCTCCTCTCTACTTTCTCTCTCTAGAATTGTGATCTTCAAGTTATGAACTTATGAGAATAGAGAAGACCATGTAGTGCTTTTATAGGCTACGTAGGGGATCTTAAGGAGGTGGAATATTGGGCTTCCAATATTGAAGATTAAATTGAGCCCAATGCTCAAGTCCATTAATCCTTATCAATATTAATTAATTCTATTTTCCACTATATAAAATTAATTGCACTCCCAATATTAAACCATATTATATCAAATAATATTTCTCCGGTAGTATTATTTATTCCGTGTATTTAAGATATAAATATCCATGAATAAAATTAATTTATTGCTAATTAATTTATTCATCTCTTTTATCCGAGACTAGTACCATTCAACCTTAATTATTATGCGAAACGAATCCACCTACAGGGTTTACATAATAATTCCTTATGAACTCATCTCGGGGATATTATCAACCCTTCCGGGATACACTTTCCCGTCAAGTATTCACGGCATGTCATATATAAAATATAGTGACCCAACTTAACCGGTAATTAACCCAATAATTAAATCGGTTAATTCCTTTGGTAAATCAAAGTCACTTATATTGAATATACACACCCGCAATAGTTTCGGGGATTAAGAATAAAATACACTGAGACTCGAATCGATTATCGCCGGCAATCCTAATCGATGAATCTCAACGATCCGCTCAATACACCAAGTGTACAAGTGTGATAAAATAATTAAGATAAATTATTTTCTCTCTCACACAACGACTATACCGATGGATTGGTCCGTGTCCATCTAGGTCGTGAGCAACTGTTCGATTAAATACGAGTAACCGATAGTATGATCTTCTGTGTGGGCCCGACACACCATACTAACTACAACGTATAGAATCCAGGACTATAATTTGCATATATTTAATTATAAATAATTAAACGCAAATAATTGTTTATTTAATTAAATAGATTAGTGGCAATGGATCGTGAGTTTACGTTACTTAAATCTAGACATTAAGTACTCAACTCCAACAATCTCCCACTTGTACTAAGGTCTAGTCATTTCCTCCAAACTCCCGACTCCCATACTCATCACGTGCTTAAGTTGTACTTCCAAGAAGTACTATGTGAATGAGCACTCTAGGTTGCCGCTCTGAAGTTATCTTGGTGACTACAGCGTCGTCTCCCTCGACGATGACTCGTATCAGGTGGTACTTGCACTATGTGTTATCTTACACTTATGGACTTGTGATTTCTTACCATTTGCCATCGCACCGCTATACACATAGCCTTTTGGCAAATTAAGAATCACCTCTAAGTCCCAGAGATTATCCCGGAGTTATACCAAAACTTCCGCTGCCTCTGAGGCCGCTATTTGGTTACCCATGGCAGAGTCCGAAAAGCATCGTGCTTATCACTCTTCCATGTTAAAACTCCTTCTCCTTCAATAGTGAAACACATAGCCTGATATCGACTTACACCGGTCCTCATTTGATTAGAAATCTAAGAGAATGTAATCCAAAGGAAATGCTCGTCTGCTTCGTAGTCTAGAATAGTACTTCGAAAGTACTTTTACGGCAGTCGAATATTCCTTTCCAGGATTACCTTGATATCCTCCCACTATGCTAACCGCATAGCCGATATCAGGTTTTTGTTTTCAACAATGCATTTATTAAGCTTTCCACACTCAAAGTGTAGGAAACTGCTTTCATTGCTTCTATCTCCTTTTGTGTTCCAAAACACATATCCTTAGATAGATGCATTCCGTCTCTGAAAGGTAACGAACCTTTCTCGGAATATTGCATGTTAAAATGAACCATAATCATATATGTAAGATGTCCAGGAAAAGTACAATGTTCTTGTTGGAATTCGATATCCCGGGCTATTTAAATTTGCGGAAACCAATAACCCGATCAAAACCATCCGCCGGAGATCACATAAACACCGACTCATCCGCCGGAGTCCGACCATCGGAGACCATGCGCCCGAAGACGCACAGCCCGCCCCCGGCCGAACCCCCGCGAGCCGGGGTGTTCACGCGATCGCCGATCGCACGCCGGCGATCGGTTGGGGTGGGGCTGCTCCGGCAGCCCCCGCGGCGAGTCCGGCGACTCGCCGCCAGCTGGAGGCCCCCGCCTTCACGGCGGGGTTGGGCACGGCACCAGCCCGTGCCCAGCGATCGACCCTTCATGGTCGATCGCACCCCCTCGGCCAAGCCGAGGGTTCGGCCCCCGTCGCCCCCGCCGAAACCCTAGGTGGGTCGACCGCCGCGATGCCGTGGTCTTCGACCACCATCGCCGGTTGATCCTCCTCCGGGGTTTCGTACCTCGGATCTTTGTTCTACGGTATTCTCGATAAATCCAAAATCGAATAAATCAAGGGCGTTTAGATTTTTACCTTTCGATTCGTTGTTCGGAGAAACGAATTCAAGACGACCTTTTGAATCTTCCCACGTATTCCTTGCACTAGCTTGAACGTCGGGTGGGCGACGATCCTCCAAGCTCTATGGATCTACTTCTCTCTCTACTTTCTCTCTCTAGAAGAATTATGATCTTCAATCACACTTGAGAATAGAGAAGACCATGTAGTGCTTTTATAGGCTACGTAGGGGATCTAAAGGAGGTGGAATATTGGGCTTCCAATATTAATGATTAAATTGAGCCCAAGCCCAAATCTATTAATCTCCCATTAATATTAATTAATTTATTTTCCACTATATAAATTAATTGCACTCCCAATATTAAACCATATTATATCCAAATAATATTTCTCCGGTAGTATTATTTATTCCGTGTATTTAAGATATAAATATCCATGAATAAAATTTATTTATTGCTTAATAAATTTATTCATCTCTTTTATCCGAGACTAGTACCACTCAACCTTATTTATTATGCGGAATTAAATCCACTCGCGAGGTTTACATAATAAATCCTTATGAGCTCATCTCGGGGATATTATCAACCCTTCCGGGATACACTGTCCGGTCAATCATTCACGGCATGCCATATATAAAATATAGTGACCCAACTTAACCGGTAATTAACCCAATAATTAAATCGGTTAATTCCTTTGGTAAATCAAAGTCACTTATATTGAATATACACACCCGCAACAATATCGGGGATTAAGAATAAAATACACTGAGTCTCAAATCAATTATCGCCGAGCAATCCTAATTGATGAGTCTCAATCGATCCGCTCAATACACCAAGTGTACAAGTGTGATAAAATAATTAAGACAAATTATTTTCTCTCTCACACAACGACTATACCGATGGATTGGTCCGTGTCCATCTAGGTCGTGAGCATCTGTTCGATTAAATACGAGTAACCGATAGTATGATCTTCTGTGTGACGTCGCACACCATACTAACTACAACGTATAGAATCCAGGACTATATTTTGCATATATTTAATTAACAACAATTAAAAGCAAATGAATGTTCGTATTTAATAGGTAAATGAAAGTGTACAAGGAGTTCACAATACTCAAATCTAGACATTAAGTATACCACTCCAACAATCTCCCACTTATACTAAGGTCTAGTCATATCTTCCAAACTCCCGACTCCCATACTCATCACGTGCTTAAACTGTACTTCCAAGAAGTACCAAGTGAATGAGCAATCTAGGTTGCCGCTCTGAAGCTATCTTGGTGACTACTGCATCGTCCCTCTGACGATGACTCGTATCAGGTGGTACTTGCCCTAGGTGTTATCTTACACTTATGGACTCGTGATCTCTTAAAGTTTGCCACTGCACCGCTATTTACATAGCCTTTGGTAAACTAAGAATCACATCTAAGTCCCAGAGGTAATACCGGAGCCATACCAAATCTTCCGCTGCCTCTGAGGGCGCTATTTGGTTACCCATGGGAGAGTCCGAAAAGCATCGTGCTTATCACTCTTCCATGTTAAAAACTCCTCCTCCTTTAACAGTGAAACACATAGCCTGATCACGACTTACACCGGTCCTTATCAGCTTGGAAATCCGAATCCGTATAACCCAAAGGAATCAGATTGTCTGCTCCGTAACTCAGAACATAATCCCTAGTATTTCGCAAATACTTGAAAATGCTCTTTACGGCAGTCCAATGAGCCTTTCCAGGGTTACTCTGATATCTCGCTACTACGCCAACTGCATAGCAGATATCAGGCCTCGTACATAACATTGCATACATTAAGCTTCCCCCAGCCGAAGCGTAGGGAACTGCTTTTATTTCATCTTTCTCCTTTTGTGTCTGAGGACACATCTCCTTAGAAAGATAAGTTCCATTACTGAAGGGCAGCTCACCCTTCTTGGAATCTTGCATGTTAAAACGAGCCAGAATCGTGTCTATGTAAGATTGCTGGGATAGGTACAATGTTCTATTCCGGCGATCCCTTATAACCTTGATCCCTAGAACATGCCCGACTTCTCCCAAATCTTTCATATCGAATTGTCTAGACAACCATCCCTTTATGTCTGATAACATCTTCACACTGTTGCCAATGAGAAGAATGTCGTCCACATAAAGCACGAGAAACACCACCTTCTTCCCATCACGTTTCCAATACACACACGATTCGTCCATGCTTTGACTAAATCCAAAAGATTGGACTACTTCGTCAAACCGCAGGTTCCAGGATCTCGAGGCTTGTTTCAATCCATAAATGGATCGATTAAGCTTGCACACTAGATGATCTTGCCCCTTAGCAATGAATCATTCTGGTTGTTTCATATAAATCGTCTCGTCAAGACTTCCATTTAGGAAAGCTGTCTTGACATCCATTTGCCACACCTCATAATCCATATGAGCTGCTATGGATAAGAGAATCCGGATTGACTTTATCTTGGCTACCGGCGAGAAGGTCTCCTCATAATCGATTCCCTCTTTCTGAGTATATCCTTTCGCAACAAGCCGAGCTTTAAAGGTTTCAACCTTTCCGTCAGATCCTCTCTTTCTCTTGTAGACCCATTTACACCCAATTGGCTTTACGCCACTTGGTGGTTCTACAAGATCCCAGACTTTATTAGAATCCATAGATTCAATTTCGGATTTCATCGCTTTCTTCCAAGAAGGCGCATCTATATCTTGTACTGCCTCGTCATAGGTCCAGGGATCGATTTCATGAACTCCAGGTCCAGAGTCCGAAGACTCACCCAGTCCAATCCATCGGTCTGGTTGTTTAACAACCCTCCCACTACGACGGCGTTCCGGTGTATTAACAGTGATAGTGTCAGGTGCAGATTCTAGTGGTGTATCTATACTCGGTTCGGCTGTGTCTAGGTCTTCAGTGTTACCTCTCAATTCATCAAGCATTATGTCACTCTTGGGCTTGTGGTCCATGACATAGTCTTCCTCCAAGAACCGAGCGTTAGTACTTATAACGATCTTCTGGTCCTTAGGACTATAGAACATGCCACCTTTAGTTCCTCTAGGATATCCTATAAACAACCGCACTTCAGTAAGAGGTTCTAATTTATCGGCACCTACCTTCAACACATGTGCAGGGCACCCCCAGATCCGAACGTGTCTTAAGCTAGGCTTGCGCCCGCTCCATCGTTCCATGGGTGTTGAAGGAACCGTTTTAGATGGAACCAAGTTCAGAATGTGCGCCGCTGTTTCTAAGGCATATCCCCAGAACATGATAGGTAAGTCCGAGTAACTCATCATTGATCGCACCATTTCCATAAGAGTCATATTCCTTCTTTCTGACAAACCATTTTGCTGGGGAGTATATGGTGATGTCATTTGGGAATCAATCCCATTCTCTGCCAAGTATGCCTTGAATTCTCCAGACAGGTACTCGCCTCCGCGATCAGATCGCAGGCATTTAATGGATTTACCTTGAAGGTTCTCCACAAGAGCCTTGAACTCCTTGAACTTGTCAAAGGATTCGCTCTTGCGGCGCATCAGGTATACAAATCCATACCTTGAGTAATCATCAGTGAAAGTGATGAAATACTCGTACCCTCCCTTTGCCTGGGTAGACATAGGTCCGCATACATCAGAGTGAATCAAATCCAATACTTGTTCAGCCCTTCGTCCTTTACCAGAAAAAGAACGCTTGGTCATTTTTCCCTCTAAACAGGATTCGCAAGTTGGAAGGTCCTCTCCTTCAACACCACTGATGAGACCATCAGCTTTCAACCTTTGAATTCTATTTGAGTTAATATGACCTAGCCTTAAGTGCCACAAGTATAATTGATTCATCCTAGAAGGTTCCTTTCTCTTATTGGTGTTTGTAGATGTGTTATTACTCTCGGTTAGTTGCATCGTGTTAGACTCAGGATTTAGCACATACAAATCGTCCACCAATGTACCAGAACAGATAATCTCACTGTTTCTTCTTATGATCACCGAGTGGTCAAAAGAGACAGAATATCCATTCATAATAAGTTTAGAAACCGAAATTAAATTCTTTCTAAAGTTGGGTACATAAAGACAATTTTGTAAAACTAAAACCCTATCACTACTGTAAGTGAACGTCTCCCACTGCAACAGCCGCCACCTTCGCGGCATTGCCCATGTAGACCACGATCTCTCCCTCTCTAAGTCTCCGGGTTTCCTGGAACCCCTGCAATGAATTGCAGACATGATCAGTGGCCCCCGTATCTACACACCAGGTGCTGGTAGATAACACCACTGACAATGTTTCGGTGACTAAGGAAAATTTCGTACCTTTGATGAGAGGACAATCAGACTTCCAGTGCCCAGACTGCTTGCATCGAAAGCACTTGCCTCGCGGCTTGCTTTTCCCAATCCGTGGTTCAAAACCACTGGGCTTCTTTGCATGCACTTCCAACTTGGCCACTAGAGCTTGTGATTCTCTGATCATATTTATCAGTTCATTTCTTTTTAAATCGTTTTTAAGCGATTCCTCAAGAGGACTGAACTTAATCAGTATGTCAATCACCTCTAGTCCGGCTTCCTTACTATGTCCTAACACCTCCTTGAGGTCATTTTCAATGTCCTCATCAGTTGGGACAATAGTGGATTCGGAAGGCTCAACAGTCTGGACATTGTCCAGATTTCTTTTCCAATCAGTACTATATGGAACCAGTGAGTTTTCATCTTTAAGTATATCACAAAGTGGGGTCACAGTCATTCCTAACCTATAAGCACATAAAACAAACAAACAATTTAATATCCGATATTATCTCCCTTAAATAATATCATTAAATCACTAATCACATCTAAAATCCCATCAGGTAAGGCAAGCCACGATAGTGTGGACGTTTACCCACCCAAATGATTTAGCAATTAGATTTCCTTCGGTCGTACATCATCAATAGCGTTACCTCGATGGGAGGAATACTATGAAGCGTACCTAAGTGTTAACCATTACTCAGTACTAAGAAGTTTGTTTGAGACTCGCATATCACCGCAAGCCACGATAGTGTGGACGTTTACGTTGACACACGGATCCTTCACTCCCTTCTATAACTGTCTACATCAATCGATCTAAAGTCCCATTCGATATAGCAAGCCACGATAGTGTGGACGTTTACCATACCAAAAGACTTATACAATTGAAATCCAATTACTTGATCCATTCGATCTTGTAAATCAAGACGCGGAGAATCATAAGTGAAACTCGAAGTTTCTAACCAGTGATTCACCATGCGAACAACCCTATCTCTCATAAATGAGGGAGCCGAGCAGACAATCGATCCATCTATCAAAGAATGGTACGACTGCCTCTAATTTGTGTCCTCGACATGACCAAGTGGCTTTGGCTCCATTCCACTCCCCGGGGTGAGAATGAGTCGACTTGAAATCAGCTTTGGAAAGACAAATTAGGCATTGTTTGATAGACTTAATCAATGTTTCTTGTAAGAGGAATTACAAGAACTCTCCTCCAATAACTTATCAATATAAACTTCGAAAGTTTATAAAAGTCACCAAGAGAGCAGCAATGGAGACCATGGGTATGTTTCCATACCCTCTCCCACTTAGCTTTTTACAATAAAGGGATACGCTATCTAGTGCATAAAAGTAAACACATATAGCATGCATACATGTAATAAAGCACATAATATTATCACATAGTCAAAATAATTACTAGAATATTATTTTCCGACTATTATGGCTTTACTCCATCTCCGTACGCATCTTCTAGTCTTTAGTCTTCGTTCTTGAATGCTTCATGTGACGAGAATATTAATTTCCAATATTTAAATCTATTTATTTTTAATAAATCCAAAAGATACTTAATTAATAATAATTAAGTCAATCGAATAAATCAAAAATAAAATTAAATATTATTAATATTTTTTATTTATTTTATTTTCCCTTTCTACTTCATTAAATCTCTAGAATAATCTATCCAAGACCCACTTGGAATATTCTAGATGATTTCCATAATGAAATAAGGAAATAAAATAATTTAGGACTCTTCTACTTTCAAAAATTAATTAATTCCTATTACTATGAAAATTCCCATAAAATAGGAATAATCAATTAGGAAATAAATCAATCCTAAATTAACTTTTATTCCTTTCCAATTCTATTAAATCTCTAGGATCCTATTCCAAGTAGAACTCGGAATACTCTAGAGGACTTCCATAATAGAATAAGGAAATAAAATTAATTCCAATTAATTCTTTTCCTAATCCATGAGAATTCCCAAAAATAGGAATACTCAAATAGGAAAAACCCGAATCAATTAGGAAAGTGGATTTACCGGGAGAGCACGAAGATCACGAGGACCCCCGCGCCCCCACCGGACCGCCATCACCGGCCGAGGACCGCCGCCGCCGCCACCTAGCCGGCGCACCACCATCGCCGGTGGTTTCGCCGCCGGGAGGCGCGAATTCGGCGCCTTTCCTTCGATGGTTCGATCCTCCATGGATCGACCATGGTGGTCGATCCGAGCCCTAGCCCTCACGTCGTCTCCTTCGTCACGCGTCTTCTCCGACGGTCGTTTCGGCATCGATCCAACGCAAAATAAATTACAAAATAAATTTTACACTATCCGGTATCGATTCTATACATGAAATCGACCCTATACATTTTCCGGAAAAAAGGTAGAACGTAATAATAAATCCTAAATTCGGTCAACCCCCGAATTTTTACTATTACAAGCATTCACCACCAAAAACGAATCTCGACATGTCCGAGAGTTTAATCAATCCAACATACATGACAAAATAAATTAAACGAATAATAAATTAAGCCATAATAGTCGGAACCCTGCAAGGTAGAACAATTTCATCGAAAATACCGCGAACGTAAACCACGCTCTGATACCAATTGTTGGAATTCGATATCCCGGGCTATTTAAATTTGCGGAAACCAATAACCCGATCAAAACCATCCGCCAGAGATCACATACACACCGACTCATCCGCCGGAGTCCGACCATCGGAGACCATGCGCCCGAAGACGCACAGCCCGCCCCCGGCCGAACCCCCACGAGCCGGGGTGTTCACGCGATCGCCGATCGCACGCCGGCGATCGGTTGGGGTGGGGCTGCTCCGGCAGCCCCCGCGGCGAGTCCGGCGACTCGCCGCCAGCTGGAGGCCCCCGCCTTCACGGCGGGGTTGGGCACGGCACCAGCCCGTGCCCAGCGATCGACTCTTCATGGTCGATCGCACCCCCTCGGCCAAGCCGAGGGTTCGGCCCCCGTCGCCCCCGCCGAAACCCTAGGTGGGTCGACCGCCGCGATGCCGTGGTCTTCGACCACCATCGCCGGTTGATCCTCCTCCGGGGTTTCGTACCTCGGATCTTTGTTCTACGGTATTCTCGATAAATCCAAAATCGAATAAATCAAGGGCGTTTAGATTTTTACCTTTCGATTCGTTGTTCGGAGAAACGAATTCAAGACGACCTTTTGAATCTTCCCACGTATTCCTTGCACTAGCTTGAACGTCGGGTGGGCGACGATCCTCCAAGCTCTATGGATCTACTTCTCTCTCTACTTTCTCTCTCTAGAAGAATTATGATCTTCAATCACACTTGAGAATAGAGAAGACCATGTAGTGCTTTTATAGGCTACGTAGGGGATCTAAAGGAGGTGGAATATTGGGCTTCCAATATTAATGATTAAATTGAGCCCAAGCCCAAATCTATTAATCTCCCATTAATATTAATTAATTTATTTTCCACTATATAAATTAATTGCACTCCCAATATTAAACCATATTATATCCAAATAATATTTCTCCGGTAGTATTATTTATTCCGTGTATTTAAGATATAAATATCCATGAATAAAATTTATTTATTGCTTAATAAATTTATTCATCTCTTTTATCCGAGACTAGTACCACTCAACCTTATTTATTATGCGGAATTAAATCCACTCGCGAGGTTTACATAATAAATCCTTATGAGCTCATCTCGGGGATATTATCAACCCTTCCGGGATACACTGTCCGGTCAATCATTCACGGCATGCCATATATAAAATATAGTGACCCAACTTAACCGGTAATTAACCCAATAATTAAATCGGTTAATTCCTTTGGTAAATCAAAGTCACTTATATTGAATATACACACCCGCAACAATATTGGGGATTAAGAATAAAATACACTGAGTCTCAAATCAATTATCGCCGAGCAATCCTAATTGATGAGTCTCAATCGATCCGCTCAATACACCAAGTGTACAAGTGTGATAAAATAATTAAGACAAATTATTTTCTCTCTCACACAACGACTATACCGATGGATTGGTCCGTGTCCATCTAGGTCGTGAGCATCTGTTCGATTAAATACGAGTAACCGATAGTATGATCTTCTGTGTGACGTCGCACACCATACTAACTACAACGTATAGAATCCAGGACTATATTTTGCATATATTTAATTAACAACAATTAAAAGCAAATGAATGTTCGTATTTAATAGGTAAATGAAAGTGTACAAGGAGTTCACAATACTCAAATCTAGACATTAAGTATACCACTCCAACAGTTCTTTCTAGAGATCCAAGATCTCAAGAACATGTCCAACTTCTTCCTTTATCTTTCATAATGATTCATCTAGACAACCATCATTTTATGTCTGATAACATCTTTACATTGTTGCCAATGATAAGAGTGTCATCTACATAAAACCTCCGAGAAACACCACCTTGTTTTCCATCACGTTTCCAATACACACAATTCGTCTATGCTTTTGATGAATCCATAAAATGGACTATCTCATCAATTTGCAAGTACCACGAACTCAATGCTTTGTTTCAATCCATAAATGGATCAACTAAGCTTGTACTCTAAATGATCTCGCCTCTTAGAAATAATCCTTATTGCTCTCCAAGAAGGCACATTTAGATCTAGTACGGCCTTCATGTAGATCTAGGGATCGATTTCATGTATACTAGGTCCAGAGTCCGATGACTCTCCTAGTCTTATGAATATCTCCGGTTGTCCCACAACCTCCCACTACAATGGCATTCCGGTGTATAAACAGTGATAACAGTAGGTGCAGTTAGTGGTGTACCGCTACTCGGTTCGGCTGGTTCTAAGTCTTAATCTTTCTCTCTCATTTCAAAGTATTACGTCACCTTGGGCTTGTGGTTCATTATATAGTCTTTCTCTAAGAACCGGGCGTTAGAACTTGTAACGTCCTTCTGGTTCATAGTACTATTGAACACACATCTTTTGTTCTTCTAGGATATTCTACAACCGCATTTGAATGCGCCGTTGTTTCCAGACATATCCATAGAACATAGGTAGTTCCGTATAACTCATGTTTTTACTATTTCTATAAGAGTTCCATTTCTTGTTTACGGCACACCATTTCCACACAACAGTGTATGGTGTAGTCATTTAGGATCAAATCCCAATCTCTGATCAGTATGCCATGCGTTCCTTAGATAGGTACTTGCCTCCGCGATCAAATCGCAGGCTACAAATGGATATACCTTGATGGTTCTCCACAATTGCTTAGTGTCCATTGACTTGTCAAAACACTTGCTTTTGTGGCACATCAGGTACTCTAATTCATTTCTCGAGTAATCATCAAATGAAGTACTCGTACCTTATTGTCTGAGTAGACATAGGTCTGCATACATCAGAGTTAATCAATTCTTATACTTGTCCGGATCTTACATCTTATATCCATAAACAATTGCTTAGTCACATTATCTTCCAAATTAGATTCTTAGGTCGGAAGGTCCACTCCTTCAACTTAATTGATCAAAATATCAATTTTTCGACCCTTGACCTTCTTATTTGAATAAACATGACTCAGCATAAGAATCCACAAGTATAATTGATAAAGAAATCTCTTATTAGTAAAACGAGTTTCATACTACGGTTCGTTGCATCATGGTGGACTCAGGATTCATCATTTATATATTGCTAGCTAATGTACCATAATAGATAATATCATTATTTCTTCTTATAACCATCAAATGATTAAAAGAAATAAAATATCCATTCATTAGAAATCCAGAACAAAGTTCTTTCTAATATGAAAAGTACATAAAAGCAATAACTCAAAATGAAATCCTATAAAATGTCCTCCACTGCAACTGCTGCCTCCTCCACAGCATTGCCCATGTAGACTACGATCTTTTCTTTTCCAAGTCGTTAGGTTTCCTGGAACCTCTCGCATTTAAAATGCACATACCGTCAGTGGCTCCATATCTACACACCAGGTTCCGGTAGATAATACCACTGACTATGTTTTTCGACTAAAGAAAATTTCGTACTTTCTTTGAGAGGATAATCAGACTTCCAGTACCCAGACTGTTTGCATCGAGAACACTTGCCTATTGGCTTTCTCATCCCATCTCGTGGTCCAAGACACTTAGGACCACTGGGTTTCTTTGCTTGCTTTTCCTTTCCCCCGATTATGCCCTTAGGTTCAAAACCTTTGGCATTGGCTACAAGAGCTTGCGATTTCCGACTCAACTCGTCTAAAAGGTCAATCATCTCAAAAACGTGTTTAAGCGTTTCCTCGAAGCGACTGGCCTTTATGAGTATCCTCATCGCTTCTTGTCTAGCCGCCTATGTCAATAGGCTCGGGAGGACAAAGCTTACTGAGTACTAACCAGTACTCTTCAACAGTCTGGACAATGTCTAGATCTCTATTCCAATCATTACATTTAGGGACCAATGAGTTTAAAATCCTTACGTATCACAGAAAGTGGGTTCAAAGCCATATCCTAATCTATGAGCACATATAACAACAAACAATCGATTTAATCTCCGATATTATCTCCCTCAAATAATATCATTAAACCACTAATCACATCTAAAATCCCATCAGATATGGCAAGCCACGATAGTGTGGACGTTTACCTATCCAAATGATTTAGCAATTAGATTTGCTTCGGTCGTACATCATCATTAGCGTTACTTCGATGGGAAGAATACTAAGAAGCGTACCTAAGTGTAAACCATTACTCAGTATCTAAGAAGATTGTTTGGGATACGTATATTCACCGCAAGCCACGATAGTGTGGACGTTTACGTTAACACACGCTCCTTTACTCCCTTCTCCTCCGTCACACTTTTCCGGTCGTCGTTTCGGAATCGATCCAACGTAAATAAATTACAAATTTATTAGTACGCTATCCGGTATCGATTCTCTACGTGAAAACGACCTCAAACAATTTCCGGAAAAATTAAGAACAAGCATTCACCACACAAGAACAAATAACATCACCGAGAGTTTAATAATCAAGAACATTATTATGACATTAATTAACAAAATTAAATCTAGCCATAATAATCCGAAACCCTACAAGGTAGAACAATTTATCGAAAAATACCATGAACTAAAACCAACGCTATGATACCAATTGTTGGAAATCGATATCCCGGAATTAATAAATTTAAATAAATAAATTATCTAATTAATTCCGACCGAAATCCTTTGGAGATCGAATAACCGGATTGTCAAAATTGCGGAATCGACAACCCAATCGAAATCCCGCACTCCACAGCAGGACTGACCCCGTGGAGAAAGCGCTCCACATCTGGGGCGGACGTGTGGAGCAGTCCCATATGGAGCAGTGCTCCACATCCCATGTGGAGCATCCATGAACAATCGCTCCACATCCCATGTGGAGCAACCCATAATCAGCGCTCCACACCCCGTGTGGAGCAGCCCGTGCGAACAGCGCTCCACACCCCGTGTGGAGCAGCACCGTGCGAACAGCGCTCCACATCCCGTGTGGAACAGCAACGAGCGAACATCGCTCCACACCCCGTGTGGAGCAATCGATATGTGGAGCAGTCGGTGCTCCACATCGGTCGATCAATACACGCGTGGAGCAGTTGTGTGGAGCAGTCGCTGCTCCACATCGCTCCACACCCTGATTAGGGTTGTTTAACGGATCTTGGTTCACGATATTTTTACGATAATTAAACGATAAAATCATAAAGAGGGTTTTACGATTTACCTCGTTCTCGTTGTTCGGAAAAACGAAGAACTCAATTTGACGACCTTGAGATCTTCCGACGTATTCCTTGCACTAGCCCGGACGTCGTGTGGGCGACGATCTACCGAACTCCATGGATCCTCCTCTCTACTTTCTCTCTCTAGAATTGTGATCTTCAAGTTATGAACTTATGAGAATAGAGAAGACCATGTAGTGCTTTTATAGGCTACGTAGGGGATCTTAAGGAGGTGGAATATTGGGCTTCCAATATTGAAGATTAAATTGAGCCCAATGCTCAAGTCCATTAATCCTTATCAATATTAATTAATTCTATTTTCCACTATATAAAATTAATTGCACTCCCAATATTAAACCATATTATATCAAATAATATTTCTCCGGTAGTATTATTTATTCCGTGTATTTAAGATATAAATATCCATGAATAAAATTAATTTATTGCTAATTAATTTATTCATCTCTTTTATCCGAGACTAGTAACATTCAACCTTAATTATTATGCGGAACGAATCCACCTGCAGGGTTTACATAATAATTCCTTATGAACTCATCTCGGGGATATTATCAACCCTTCCGGGATACACTTTCCCGTCAAGTATTCACGGCATGTCATATATAAAATATAGTGACCCAACTTAACCGGTAATTAACCCAATAATTAAATCGGTTAATTCCTTTGGTAAATCAAAGTCACTTATATTGAATATACACACCCGCAATAGTTTCGGGGATTAAGAATAAAATACACTGAGACTCGAATCGATTATCGCCGGCAATCCTAATCGATGAATCTCAACGATCCGCTCAATACACCAAGTGTACAAGTGTGATAAAATAATTAAGATAAATTATTTTCTCTCTCACACAACGACTATACCGATGGATTGGTCCGTGTCCATCTAGGTCGTGAGCAACTGTTCGATTAAATACGAGTAACCGATAGTATGATCTTCTGTGTGGGCCCGACACACCATACTAACTACAACGTATAGAATCCAGGACTATAATTTGCATATATTTAATTATAAATAATTAAACGCAAATAATTGTTTATTTAATTAAATAGATTAGTGGCAATGGATCGTGAGTTTACGTTACTTAAATCTAGACATTAAGTACACAACTCCAACACTTACGTGTAGATTTGGTGAGTCAGTAAGAAATAGAATTCTAATAGTAAAAAGACAAGTTGTTTGGAACGACCTATGTTCTATGGATATTCCTGGAGACAACGGCATATTCAATATGGTTGTAGGATATCCTAGATGAACAAAGTATTGTGTGTTCTATAGTACTATGAACCAGAAGGACGTGTAACGCCCGGTTCTTAGAGAAAGACTATTAGAAGAACCACAAAGCCCGAACTGACGCAGTACCTTGGAATGAGAAAAAGGACAAAGACTAGGAACCAGCCAAACCGAGTAGAGGTACACCACATACTGCACCTACTGTTATTACTGTTATACACCGGGACGCCATTGCAGTGGGAGGTTGTTAAGACAACCGGAGATGTTCATAAGACTAGAAGAGTTTTAACTCTGGATCTGGTAAAGATGAAATCGATCCCTAGCTCTGCACAAAGGCAGTACTAGATCCAAATGTGCCTGCTTAGAAAACAATAAGGATTATTGTTAAGAGGCAAGATCATTTAGAGTACAAGCTTGGTAAATCCATTATGGATTGAAACAAAGCTATGAGTCGTGGAACTTGCGAATTGATGGGATAATCCATTTGATGGATTCATCAAAAGGCATAGACGAAAGGTGTATTGGATACGTATTGGAAACAAAGTGGTGTTTCTCGGAGATTTTATGTAGATAACATTTTATCATTGGCAACAATGTAAAGATGTTGTCAGACATAGAATAATGGTTGTCTAAATAAATCGAGATATAGGATTGAGTAGAAGTTTGAGCATGTTCTTAAGATCGTTCGTTCTAACGGTAAGAACATTGTACTTCTCCTAGATATCTTATACGATTATGGTTTGTTTTAAACATGCATACTTCTGAGAAAGGTTATTGCCTTTCAGAGACAGAATATACATCTATCTAAAGGATATGTGTTTCAAACACATGAAGGAGATAGATGAAGACAAAGCAGTTTCCTACACTTTAAGTGTTGAAATCCTTATAGATGCAATGTTGTAAAACTAGAACCTGATATCAACTATGCGGTTTGCGTAGTGGGAGGATATCAAAGTAATCTGGATAAGGGATGTTCGAATGCTGTAAGAGTACTTTCATAGTACTGGCTTACGGAGCAAGACGAAATCTTCTTAGATTACAGTTTCTCAGATTCAAAAATCAAAGAAGAACCAGTGTAAGTCGATATCAGGCTATGTGTTCACTTTTAGAAAGAGGTGGAACCATGAAATGAAAGAGTGATAAGCAGGACGCTTCTCAGACTCTCTCATAACCGAATAGCAGCCTCAGAGGCAGCGGAAGTTTTGGTTAGGTTCCGGGATGACCTCTGGACTTGGATATGACTCTTGGTTTACCAAAGGCTATTGTATAGCGGTGCATGGTAAACTGGAAGAAGTCATAAGTTCAAAAAGGTGATGATAACACATAGAGCAAGTACCACCTGATTCGAGTTATCGTCTAGGGAGACGACGCAGTAGTCACCAAGATAACTTCAGAGCGACAACCTAGATTGCTCATTCACATAATACTTCTGGGAAGTATAACTTAAGCACGTGATGAGTATGGGAGTCGGGAGTTTGGAGGAAATGACTAGACCTTAGTACAAGTGGGAGATTGTTGGAGTTGTGTACTTAATGTCTAGATTTAAGTATCGGTAAACTCCCGGTCATAGCATTTAACCTATTTAATTAATGAACAATTATTTGCATTTAATTATTATTAATTAATTATGCAAAATATAGTCCTGGATTTTATACGTTGTAGTTAGTATGGTGTTGCATGGGCACACAGAAGATCATACTATCGGTTACTCGTATTTAATCAAACAGTTGCTCACGACCTAGATGGACATGGACCAATCCATCGGTATAGTCGTTGTGTGAGAGAGAAAATAATTTATCTTAATTATTTTATCACACTTGTACACTTGGTGTATTGGGCGGATCGCTTGAGATTTATTGATTAGGATTGCCTTGGATAATCAATTTAAATCTCAGAGTATTTTATTCTTAATCCCCGATACTATTGCGGGTGTATATATTTAATATTAGAGACTTTGATTTTCCAAAGGAATTAACCGATTTAATTATTGGGTTAATTACCGGTTAAGTTGGGTCGCTATATTTTATATATGACATGCCGTGAATACTTGACGGGAAAGTGTATCCCGGAAGGGTTGATAATATCCCCGAGATGAGTTCATAAGGAATTATTGTGTAAACCTCATGAGTGGATTTGTTCCGCACAATAATTAAGGTTGAGTGGTACTAGTCTCGGATACAAGAGATGAATATAATTTATTGAGCAATAAATAAATTTATTCATGGATATTTAAATCTTAAATACACGGAATAAATAATACTACCGGAGAAATATTATTTGATATAATATGGTTTAATATTGGGAGTGCAATTAATTTATATAGTGGAAAATAAATTAATTAATATTGATAAGGATTAATGGACTTGAGCATTGGGCTCAATTTAATCTTCAATATTAGAAGCCCAATATTCCACCTCCTTATGATCCCCTACGTAGCCTATAAAAGCACTACATGGCCTTCATAAATCATAAGACAAGAATATCAATAGTTGATAGTTCTAGAGAGTTGAAGGAGATCCATAGGAGTTCGATAGATCGTCGCCCACACGACGTTCGAACAAGGTGCAAGGAATACGTAGGAAGATCGCAAGGTCATCAACGTTTAATTCGTATCTCCGTACAACGAATTAAGGTAACATGATCTAAATACGATCCGGGAAAGCGTCGAGACCTAGATACGGGGATCGTTTGATCCCCGTGGGGATCGAACGAGGGGCGGTCGAACCCTAGGGTTTCGACCGCCGGTACCGCCGACAAAGGGGAGCCCCGGCTGGACGCCGGGGCACGCGATCGACTTCGGTCGATCGCTGGGGGTTCGCCGTGGGCTGGAGCCACGGCGGATGAGCCCCCCGGCCACCCTCGATCGGCGGCGCGTGCATAGGAGGAGCCCCGGCTGGAGCCGGGGCAGGCGATCGATCGGGTGATCGATCGCCGGGGCGAACCGCGGCTGTTGCCGCGGTGGTCAGCTGGAGGCTGACCGCCCCTCCTGGCGGTGGCGGTGAGTCGCCGGACTCACCGCCGGGGGCTGCCCCATGCAGCCCCAGCGATCGCCATGCACGGCGATCGCGAACCCCGCGGATGGGGTTCGGCTAGGGTTTAGCCGCGGGTTCGTCCCGCGGCGATGCTCTTGTCGAGCCCGGTTCTTCGTGGCGTTCGTGATCGGTTTCCGGCGAAGGGGTTTCGGTCGGGTTATCGGTTCCGCATAATTTTTGATAGCCCGGGACATCGAATCCCAGCACCTTTTCTTGCCCCTACCTCCAACAGCTTTCAAGCTTTTGGACTTGGTAGCTACAAGCGCTTGAGACTTGCCCTTCTTGTAGATCCCCTCTGCCGCCTTTAGTTCAGTCATGAGTTGCGCAAGAGTATAAGATAGTTTACCCATATTATAGCTCATACGAAACTGCTCAAAACTAGGGGCCAGAGACTGGAGTATGATGTCGACTTGCGTCTCAGCATCAATAGAAGCTCCTAGGACCTCAAGCTCATTCAACAAACTCATCATCTTAATAACGTGCTCCCCAACGGGCGTTCCTTCAGACTGAGTAGTCGACATGAGGACTCTCATGGCTTCTTGCCTAGCCGCACGATCTTGCTCCCCAAACATCTCCTTGAGGTTGAACATCATATCATAGGCAGTGTCAATCGGCTCATGTTGGGTTTGGAGTACATTTGACATGGAAGCCAAAATATAACACCTAGTCATTTCATCAGACTTTTTCCACTTTCGATATGTTTCTTTTTCCTCATCAGTCGAGGCAGCCGTGGGCTCAGCAGGGCATAACTCATGGAGTACAAACTTGTACTCTTCAGCAGTCAGGACAATGTCTAAATTTCTCTTCCAATCAATGTAATTTGGACCAGTGAGTTTATGTTCCTTGAGTATCACAGAAAGTGGATTCATAGTTACTCTCTAAACCTATAAGCACATATAAACAAACAATTAATTTAATGTCCGATATTATCTCCCTCAAATAATATCATTAAATTACTAATTACATCTAAAATCCCATCAGGTAAGGCAAGCCACGTGGTGTGGACGTTTACCCACCTAAATGATTTAGCAATTAGATTTTCTTTGGTCATACATCGATTATAGCGTAACTTCGTGGGGAAGAATACTATAACGCGTATCTAAGTGTAAACCATTACTCAGCACCAAAGTACATTGTTTGGAATTGCTACATCACCGCAAGCCACGTGGTGTGGACGTTTACGATAATTTCACAACCCTTCACAATTACTTATAACTGTCTACATCAATTAATCCAAAGTCCGTTAGTATAGCAAGCCACGTGGTGTGGACGTTTACTACACCAAGAGACATTTATAATTGACTCCCAATTACAAGAACCATTCGATTTCTGCAAATCAAGACTCGGAGAATCATAAGTGAAACTCGAAGTTTCTAACCAGTGATTCACCATGCGAACGACCCTATCTCTCATAAATGAGGGAGCCGAGCAGACAATCGATCCATCTATCAAAGAATGGTACGAAGGTCTCTAATTTGTGTCATCCACATGACCAAGTGGCTTTGGCTCCATTCCACTCCCCGGGGTGAGAATGAGTCGACTTGAAGTCAGTTTCAGAAGGACAAATTAGGCATTGTTTGACAAACTTGATCAATGTTTCTTGTAAAAGGAATTACAAGAATTCTCCTCCAATGACTCGTCTATACGAACTTTGAAAGTCCATAAGAGTTACCAAGAGAACAGTAATGGAGACCATGGGAATGTTTCCATCCCCTCTCCCACTTAGCTTTTTACAATAAAGGGATACGCTATCTAGTGCATAAAGTAAACACATATAGCATGCATACAAGCAATAAAGCACATAGTATCACATAGTCAAAATAATGCTAGAAAATTATTTTCCCGACTATCATGGCTTTATTCCATCTTCATATGCATCTTCTAGTCTTCAGTCTTCGTTCTTGAATGCTTCATGTGACAAGAATATTAATTCCAATATTTAAATCTATTTATTTTTAATTAATCCAAAAGTTACTTAATTCGAAAATTAAGTCAATCGAATATATCAAAAATAAAATTAAATATTATTAATATTTTGATTTATTTATTTTCCTATCTAATTCTATTAAATCTCTTGAATAATCTATCCCAGTAAAACTTGGAATATTCTAGAAGATTTCTATAATAGAATAAGGAAATAAAATAAATTAGGACTCTTCCACTTTCCATAATTAATTAATTTCCATCTAGTGAAAATTCCCAAGAATAGGAATAATCAAATAGGAAATAAATTAAATTAATTAGATTCCTAATCCATGAATATCTCTTCAATAGAAATAAATTAATAGGAATCCTAATTAATTCCAAATTTGATTCTTTTTTCTTATCCATGAGAGTTCCCAAAGAACTAGGAGTACTCAAAAGGAAAAAATCCGATTCAAATTAGGAAAGTGGATCTCGGTAGGAGAAACACGAGATCACGAGGACCCCGCGCCCCCCCCCACTTCGATCGCCGACTGGGAGCACCACTGCCGCCACCCCCAGCCCACGCGCCACCACCACCGGTGGCCGGCGTGGCCAAGGAGCATCGCGGACAGCCCCCGCGATCGATCTCCATGGGATCGATCCCGAGCCCTAGCCCTCTTCGTCTTCTTCGTCACACGCGTTCTCCGGCGGTCAATTCAGCATCGATCCAATGTAAATAAATTACAAGAAATAAATTTACAATTCCGGTATCGATTCTATACATGAAATCGACCCTATACATTTTCCGGAAAACATAGAACGTAATAATAAATCCTAAATTCGGTCAACCCCCGAATTTTTACTATTACAAACATTCAACCACACAAAACGAATCTCGACATGTCCGAGAGTTTAATAAACGAAGTCAAAGTCAAAGTCTGAGATTAAATATACACACCCGCAATAGTATCGGGGATTAAGAATAAAATACTCTGAGATTTAAAATGATTATCCAAGGCAATCCTAATCAATAAATCTCAAGCGATCTGCCCAATACACTAAGTGTACAAGTGTGATATAATAATTAAGATAAATTATTTTCTCTCTCACACAACGACTATACCGATGGATTGGTCCGTGTCCATCTAGGTCGTGAGCATCTGTTCGATTAAATACGAGTAACCGATAGTATGATCTTCTGTGTGCCCATGCACACCATACTAACTACAACGTATGAAATCCAGGACCATATTTTGCATAATTAATTAATAATAATTAAATGCAAATAATTGTTTATTAATTAAATAGGTTAAATGCTATGACCGGGAGTTTACTGATACTTAAATCTAGACATTAAGTACACAACTCCAACACATCATTCACACCGACCATGAGTCGTTGAAGCACCTCAAGGGGCAGAACAAGCTGAACAAGCGACACGCGAGATAGATGGACTTCATTGAGACCTTTCCATACGTCATCAAATACAAGCAAGGTAAGGAGAATGTGGTGACTGATGCCCTTTCTCGGAGGTATGCTCTAATTTTGAACTTAAATGCTAAGTTACTTGGTTTTGAGCATATTAAGGGTCTATATGAGTATGATGATGATTTTGGTGAGATTTATAAAGCATGTGAACAAACTGCTAGTGGAGATTACTTTAGGCATGATGATTTCCTCTTTAGGAAATGTAAAATGTGTGTTCCTAAATGTTCTCTACGTGATTTATTGTTGCTTGAATCTCATGGTGGGGGATTAATGGGACATTTTGGTATTTCTTAGACCTTGGTTGTTCTACATGAGCATTTATTTTGGCCTCATATGAAACGTGATGTTGAGAGAATTTGTGGTCGTTGTCTTACATGTAAACAGGCTAAGTCTATAGTTAGTTCGCATGGATTGTACACACCTTTACCAATTCCTGCATCACCTTGGATTGATATTTCTATGGATTTTGTGATGGGTTTACCTAGGATTAAGCGAGGTAGTGATTCCATTTTTTTGGTTGTTGATCGTTTCTCTAAAATGTCACATTTTATTCCATGTCATAAAACTGATGATGCATCTCATGTGGCTGGATTATTCTTTAGAGAGATTGTTAGATTGCATGGCATGCCTATGACTATTGTGTCTGACAGGGACTCCAAGTTTCTAAGCTATTTCTGGAAGAAGTTGTGGTGTAAGCTAGGTACGAAGTTGTTGTTTTCTACTACTTGTCATCCCCAGACTGATGGTCAAACTGAGGTAGTAAATAGGACTTTTTTTACTTTACTACGTGCTATTATAAAGAAAACATTAAGTCTTGGGAGGAGTGTTTGCCTCATGTTGAGTTTGCTTATAATCGTTGTGTTCATTCTGCTACTATGTTTTCACCATTTGAGATTGTGAATGGTTTTAATCCTTTGACTCCTTTGGATTTATCTCCTTTAGCTGAGCATGAGCATACTGATCTTGATGGCCAGAAAAGGGCTGATTTTGTGAAACAGATACACGAGACGACAAGGATGAACATAGAGAGGCGGACCAAGCAATATGCCGAACAAGCAAACAAGGGACGTCGCAAAGTGGTCTTTGAGCCTGGTGATTGGGTGTGGTTGCATATGTGCAAAGAGAGGTTTCCATTGCAGCGTCGATCGAAGTTACTTCCTTGTGGCGATGGACCGTTTCAAGTGTTGGAGCGCATCAACGACAATGCCTACAAACTGGATCTCCTAGGTGAGTATAATGTTAGTGCTACTTTCAATGTTACTGACTTGAGTTTGTTCGATGCAGGTGACGACTTGGATTTGAGGACAAATCCTCTTCAAGAGGAGGGGAATGATGCAGCCCAAGAGTTGTCGTTGATACAAGACCCGGTGCATATTCCAGCTGGACCAGTTACGCGCTCGAGAGCTAAGAAGTTCAAGGCAAGTCAGATGGTGATGATCCAAGAAGTTTGGGCGCAAGAGCTTTTGAAGAAACCCATTGGTGATTTGGAGAAGCCGAGCATTATCAACTTGATTACGTACGAGGAGGCTAACCCAAAAGAAGACTATGAGTTTCAGGCTGGAACGACAAATAATACGCCGAAACGGAGGTCAGACGTGAGTCGAGGACGCGCCGCAGAGTTTAGCCAGGAAATTGGCTTGGTGTCGGCCGACACCAAGGCCTGTCGGTCGACAGCTCCAAGAAGCTTGGCAGCGATTCGAGGAAAACCGAGGCTTCGCTCGAAGAAAAATTCCGTGGACGAAGTCGATGTGTCGGGCGACATGTAATACCCGTCGGGCGACATGTGTGTCGGCCGACACCCCTTTTCTGTCGGCCGACAATGTCCCAGAATTACCAAAACGCGGCGGACGAGTTTTATATTTATTTTGTTTCCTTTTTCGTGACTTTTTAGGTTTGCCTATTTAAAGGCTTGAACCCCTTTGTTTTAGAACACAACTCTGAGATTTAATATAATTTTCGTGAGTTTAATTCTCTATCATTTTCGTTCTCTTTTTTTATTGTGCCAAAAGAGATCACTTGACGAATCTACGAAGCATCCATAATTTGTCGTGTGTCCTTCATCATCCCCGAGTAATTGAGTCGATCGCGTATTGGGGTTTAGAATCTGATCTAAATCATTCCACAAATCCGACCCAGAGGTTTTGGGATCTTTCACCCAGGTATCCAAATTCAATTTTCGTTCATCAATTCCGTTCTATCCAACGAGGTACGTATCAAAAACGGACGAGCTGAGCGAAAACGTCGCCATATTCTTAATGTCGCTCGTGCTCTTCGTTTTCAAGTTGATCTTACGGTCGACTTCTGGGTGAGTGTGTTTCTACTACAGCTTAATTAATTGTACACTGACCCTAGTTCTTGGAAATCGGACCACAACGAGATCCTGCATCACCAACCTCCATCGTACAAACAATTTTGGATATTTGTCTGTCTATACTTTGCATCTCGGATTCCACGAAGTCGTGAAAATTTTCCTCCCGCAGTCGTAAGTGTATCTTCATCGGGTACCCTACCGGGAAACGCGCTTGGTTGATTCATGATCTAGAGACTAGGGAACGGTTCGCTAGTCGCGATGTGCAATTTTTTGAGGAAAATTTTCCTTTTGGACTACCCTATGTGCCGAGCTCTGCCGCTATCTGCCGCAACCTACATCGATGATCCTTTGTTAGCTAGAGGAAGTCCTACGGACTCAGAGTTTACTCCACCGCATCCTGACTCTTATCTGAAATCTACACGGCAACCTCCCACTCCCTCGAACGAGCTCTCACTAACTCGTCGTAGCACTCGGGTTCGTCATCCACCATCTCATCTGCAACATTTCCTCTACAGCACTATTCTTCACGTAAACCCCTGCGCTTCTACACTTTCTCCCGCGCCGGAATCACCGTCCTCGGGTTCTCCTTATCCTATTGCTTCCCAGTCTCCTCAGGTCCTCAGGTTAATTGTTCTAACTTTTCTGCTTCCCACTCTCATGTTTTAAGAGTCGTCACAGCCTCCACCGAGCTTACTGTTGGAATTCGATATCCCGATACTCCATCACTTACCTCCTATCGTGTTGCGGCTACTAATGCCTCTTAGCGTGCTGCAATGCAATCTGAGCTCGATGCACTAGAGCGTAATGGGACATGGACATTCTCTTCTCTTCCTATTGGCAAGAAACCGATTGGTTGTAAGTGGGTGTATCGGATAAAGTACAAGCCCGACGACACGATTGAACGCCACAAGGCGTGACTTGTAGTCCTTGACAATCGCCAAGTTGAGGGTATTGATTTTGGAGAAACTTTTTCTCCTGTCGCGAAGATGACCTCTGTTCGAGTTTTCCTTTCAGTTGCAGCTATTCGAAATTGGGAACTCCATCAAATGGATGTGCACAACGCCTTTCTTCACGACGATCTTAATGAAGAAGTTTACATGGAGCCTCCTCCAGGACTTACTACTATTCCGACTAGACAATTTTGTCATCTACACATGTCATCTTTATATGGCCTCAAACAAGCGCCCAAAATTTGGTTCGCCAAACTTTCCAAGGCTCTGCGTGCGTATGGGTTCAAACAAAGTCTAGCAGACTACTCCCTCTTCTCTTATGTGCTCGGTTCGATCACCATTCAGGTGCTCGTCTATGTCGACGATCTCATTATCTCAGGCAGTGACTCATCTGCTATTACTCGTTTAAAGCACTATCTCAGCAGTTGCTTTCATATGAAGGATCTCAGCACTGTTAAGTATTTTTTAGGGATTGAGATTGCTCGCTATTCGTCCGGCATCTTTATCTCCCAGCGTAAGTACACACTCGATATTGTCTCTAAGGCGGGCCTTCTTGGCACAAACCGTCTCCTTTCCCGATTGAACAGAACTAGGGCTGAGCATTTGAGCCCGAAAACCCGAAAGCCCAAAAAAAAACCGTCACGGGCCCAGCCTAATTTTTTTTGGGACCGGCCCGTTAGGGCCCGGACCGAAAAATAAAGTCGATCCGGGCTCGGTCCCAAAAAAAATTGGGACCGAAAGCCCGGACCGACCCGTTTTTTTAATTTTTATATATTTTTTTAATAAATATTATATATTTTTATATAATTTTTAATATTTTAATTAATAATTCAACTTTAAAAACTTAAATTATAAATATAATATACAATAATATTATTTAAAATTTAAAATTTTATTTTATTTTATAAAAAAATAAATAAATAATTATTTTTAATAATTAAAAATAATTTTTTTAAATTAAAAAATTTAAGCCCAAAAAGCCCAAAAATTTTTGGGACAGGCCCGGCCCACGCCCAGACCTAAGCATCTACTAGTGAGTTGTTTAACAATCCAGAGCAGTATCGACGTCTTGTCGGTAGATTTATCTATCTCACCATCACTCGTCCCGAGATCTCATACTCCATGCATACATTGGCGCACTTTATGCAGCAACCTGCATTGATCATTGGACTGTCACACTTCGTATACTACGTTATTTGAAGGGTCATCCCATTCAAGGTCTCCTTCTCTCTTCTTCTAGCTCCCTGCAGGCTGCAGCTGCTCTCCATCTACGACTCCAATTGGGCTTCATGTCCCATTACTCGTCGATCCGTCATCGGTTTCTTCATCATGCTTGGTCGTTCCCCTATCTCTTGAAAGACCAAGAAACAGCCTACGATGTCTTGTTCTTTTGCGAAAGTCGAGTATCGCTCCATGGCCTCCGCCTGCTGTGAGTAAGTCTGGCTCAAGTTTCTCCTACACTCTCTAGGTGTTTCTCACTCGAATCCCATGTCTATCTTCTGCGATAGTCAGGATGCTCTCCATATTGCTGCAAATCTGGTGTTTCACGAGCGGACTAAGCACATTGAAATTGACTGTCATCTTATTCGTGATCACATTCGGGCTGACAACATTATTACTATTAAAATATATCCACCGACCAACAACAAGTTAATCTATTCACCAAAGCTCTTGGTAGAGCACAATGAGGGGCGTCGGTATTGACGACACCGACGTTCTAAGAATCGTAATCGAGTTCTACGGCCTTCGTAAACTCTGTAATGTAATCATTTCTTAGTTTTTCATTCCGTTCTTAGTTTAAAATGTTGATTATATTATGTTTGATTGTGTTTATAAATTTCTTTTTATTAATGTCGTAATGTTATTTCTCAATTCTCTTTAATTGTTTTCGTTAATCATGCTTTCGTTTATGATATTTTGTTTTCATGTAATTTTCATATTTGCTCGAATGATGAATCGAGAGTCGCGAAAAAGGAATTTCATATTCAATTGAACTATGTCATTAGAAACGACACAACCTTAGGACTCATAACTTGATCGAGAGCGAGACCCCTAAGTGAATTAAACGCCTTAGAGTGAGTTTAGTAAATCGACCGGGAGCTTTACTTTAATGTGTCGAATATTTTGAATTATGGGATGTTGTTATGAAATGGCCGGAAACGATTTGATATAAATTATTCGAGTGTTTAATTTCATGTTATTTATTTTCTTGTCATTTAATTTATGTCATTTACTTTTATTGCAACTTGAACTTAGGACTTAGTAGTATGAAAAATGTATCTAAAACTATTTCATTCACGAAAACTCTACTCTTCCGTTTCCTTGGATTGATAACCGAGTCAACTACAACTAACCTCGTATTTTGACGAGAGACGCACGAAAACGCAAGTTGGGCATTATTGATCCTCATGCTCCAACTTGAGGAAATTTTGCAAGATATTAAGAGATATTACCGTATCTTTAGGTTTATTCAGTTTCCTTGTTTATAGGATTTCATATCTTTCAATGTTTATCTTTTCGTGTATCTATATAACTATTTCCGATTCATAAAATAAACACTGGAATATTTTTCCGCACACATCAGTCTCTTTTCCAATTATCATCATCACTTCTCTCATCAACAAGGCTACAAGAAAGTTAACAATATCCGCATTCAAGTTAAATGTGCTAATAACATTAAGTTCTCGAAAGGAAGTGTCTCGAAGATTACCTACTATCGGTTGCCCTTAACAACTCATCAACCATGTCGAGCCTTGGGAGGTGGTCGACTACCACATTACCACATTCTCTTTCCCCTTTCGGCCTCAAATTTTCAAATCGAATTCTTGGAGGAGCAACACCCACCGAATTAAAGGCGGCTTCAAAATGAAGTTTAGTAAGTACCAGATAGTACCATAATCGCAAAAAAAAACCTTCGAGTTAATGATATGCGCTTGAAACTTCTCAAAGGAGAAAATCAAGGCAAGCATTCAAGACACAAGGCAAAGTATTCAAGACGTAGAATGAAGACACAAGGCAAGCATGCTGGAATTCATCAAGGTACGAATAGTCGAGAAATAATTTTACTTGAGCAATTATTTGATTATTTGTGTACGTACTTCCATGAAATGTATGTTTGTTATTATGCTTATGTGTATTTAATTATGCATTAGATAGCGTATCCCTTTATTGTAAAAAGCTAAGTGGGAGAGGGAATGGAAACATTGCCATGGTCTCCATTGCTGTTCTCTTGGTGACTTTTATGGACTTTTGAAGTTCGTATAGATAAGTCATTGGAGGAGAATTCTTGTAATTCCTTTTACGAGAAACATTGATTGAGTTTATCAAACAATGCCTAATTTGTCTTTCTGAAACTGATTTCAAGTCGACTCATTTTCACCCCGGGGAGTGGAATGGAGCCAAAGCCACTTGGTCATGTGGATGACACAAATTAGAGACTTTCGTGTCATTTGATGACTAGATCGATTGTCTGCTCGGCTCCCTCATTCTATGAGAGATAGGGTCGTTCGCATGGTGAATCACTGGTTAGAAACTTCGAGTTTCACTTATGATTCTCCGCGTCTTGATTTACAAGATCGAATGGATCAAGTAATTGGGAGTCAATTGTAAAAGTCTTTTGGTGTAGTAAACGTCCACACTATCGTGGCTTGCTACATTGAATGGGATTTTGGAACGATTGATGTAGACAGTTATAGAAGGGAGTAAAGGAGCGTATGTTAACGTAAACGTCCACACTATCGTGGCTTGCGGTGAATATGCGTGTCCCAAACAATCTTCTTAGATACTGAGTAATGGTTTACACTTAGGTACGCTTCTTAGTATTCTTCCCATCGAAGTAACGCTAATGATGATGTACGACCGAAGCAAATCTAATTGCTAAATCATTTGGATAGGTAAACGTCCACACTATCGTGGCTTGCCTTATCTGATGGGATTTTAGAGGTGATTAGTGGTTTAATGATATTATTTGAGGGAGATAATATCGGAGATTAAATCGATTGTTTGTTATTATATATGCTCATAGATTAGGAAATGGCCTTGAACCCACTTTCTGTGATACCTAAGGAATTTTAAACTCACTGGTCCCTAAATGTAATGATTGGAATAGAGATCTAGACATTACCCAAACTGTTGAAGAGTACAAGATTGTACTCAGTGAGCTTTGTCCCCCCGAGCCTATTAATGACATAGGCGGCTGGACAAGAAGCGATGAGGATACTCATAAAGGCCAGTCAATTCGAGGAAACGCTTAAACACGTTTTTGAGATGATTGGCCTTTTAGACGAGTTGAGACGGAAATCGCAAGCTCTTGTAGCCAATGCCAAAGGTTTCGAACCTAAAGGCAAAATCGGGGAAAAGGAAAAGCAAGCAAAGAAACCCAGTGGTCCTAAGCTACTTGGACCACTAGATGGGACGAGAAAGCCATGAGGCAAGTGATCTCGATGCAAACAGTCTGGGTACTGGAAGTCTGATTATCCTCTCAAAAGTGCGAAATTTTCTTTAGTCGTGAAACATAGTCAGTGGTATTATCTACCGGAACCTGGTGTGTAGATATGGAACCACTGACGGTATGTGCATTTAAATGCAAGGGTTCCAGGAAACCCGACGACTTAGAAAAGAAGAAATCGTAGTCTACATGGGCAATGCTGTGGAGGAGGCAGCAGTTGCAGTGGAGGACATTTTATAGGATTTAATTTTGAGTTATTGCTTTTATGTACCTTTTATTTTAGAAAGAACTTTGTTCTGGATTTCTAATAAATGGATATTTTATTTCTTTTAATCATTTGATGGTTATAAGAAGAAATAATGATATTATCTATTTTGGTACATTAGCTAGCAATATATAAATGATGAATCCTGAGTCCACCACGATGCAACGAACCGTTTTATATATAACTCGTTTTACTAATAAGAGATTTCTTTATTAAATCATTTATACTTGTGGAATCTTATGCTAGGTCATATTTATTCAAATAAGAAGTTCAAAGGTCGAAAATTGATTTTTGATCGATTAAGTTGAAGGAGTGGACCTTCCGACCTATGAATCTAATTTGGAAGATAACATGACTAAGCAATCCTTTATGGATATAAGATGTAAGAACCGGACAAGTATAAGAATTGATAGACTATGATGTATGCAGACCTATGTTTACTCAGACAATAAGGTACGAGTACTGATTACTCAAGAAATGGATTAGAATACCTGATGTGCCACAAAAGCAAGTGTTTTGACAAGTCAATGGACACAAAGATATTGTGGAGAACCTTCAAGGTATATCCATTTGTAGCCTGCGATTTGATCGTGGAGGCATGTACCTGTCTGAAGAATGCATGGCATACTGATCAGAGATTGGGATTTGATCCCAAATGACTACACCATACACTGTTGTGTAGAGATGGTATGTCGATAATAAGAAATGGAACTCTTATAGAGATAGTAAAAGATGAGTTATACGGAACTACCTATGTTCTATGGATATGTCTGGAAACAACGGCGCATTCAAATGCGGTTGTAGAATATCCTAGAAGAACAAAAGATGTGTGTTCAATAGTACTATGAACCAGAAGGGCGTTATAAGTTCTAACGCCCGGTTCTTAGAGAAAGACTATATGATGAACCACAAGCCCCAAGTGACATGATACTTTGAAATGAGAGAGAAAGATTAAGACTTAGAACCAGCCGAACCGAGTAGCGGTACACCACTAACTGCACCTACTGTTATCACTGTTTATACACCGGAATGCCATTGTAGTGGGAGGTTGTGGGACAACCGGAGATATTCATAAGACTAGGAGAGTCTTCGGACTCTGGACCTAGTATACATGAAATCGATCCCTGGATCTACATGAAGGCGGTACTAGATCTAAATGTGCCTTCTTGGAGAGCAATAAGGATTATTGCTAAGAGGCGAGATCATTTAGAGTACAAGCTTAGTTGATCCATTTATGGATTGAAACAAAGCATTGAGTTCGTGGTACTTGCAAATTGATGAGATAGTCCATTTTATGGATTCATCAAAAGCATAGACGAATTGTGTGTATTGGAAACGTGATGGAAAACAAGGTGGTGTTTCTCGGAGGTTTTATGTAGATGACACTCTTATCATTGGCAACAATGTAAAGATGTTATCAGACATAAAATGATGATTGTCTAGATGAATCATTATGAAAGATAAAGGAAGAAGTTGGACATGTTCTTGAGATCTTGGATCTCTAGAAAGAACATTGTACTTCTCCTGGACATCTTACATAAATGATTATGGTTCGTTTTAACATGCAAGATTCCGAGAAAGGTTCGTTACCTTTCAGAGACGGAATGCATCTATCTAAGGATATGTGTTTTGAAACACAAAAGGAGATAGAAGCAATGAAAGCAGTTACCTACACTTTGAGTGTGGAAAGCTTAATAAATGCATTGTTGAAAACAAGAACCTGATATCGGCTATGCGGTTAACATAGTGGGAGGATATCAAGGTAATCCTGGAAAGGAATATTCGACTGCTGTAAAAGTACTTTCGAAGTACTGTTCTAGACTACGAAGCAGACGAGCATTTCCTTTGGATTACATTCTCTTAGATTTCTAATCGAATGAGGACCGGTGTAAGTCGATATCAGGCTATGTGTTTCACTATTGAAGGAGAAGGAGTTTTAACATGGAAGAGTGATAAGCACGATGCTTTTCGGACTCTGCCATGGGTAACCAAATAGCAGCCTCAGAGGCAGCGGAAGTTTTGGTATAACTCCGGGATAATCTCTGGGACTTAGATGTGATTCTTAATTTGCCAAAGGCTATGTAAATAGCGGTGCAATGGCAAATGGTAAGAAATCACAAGTCCATAAGTTTAAGATAACACATAGTGCAAGTACCACCTGATACGAGTCATCATCGAGGGAGACGACGCTGTAGTCACCAAGATAACTTCAGAGCGGCAACCTAGAGTGCTCATTCACATAGTACTTCTTGGAAGTACAACTTAAGCACGTGATGAGTATGGGAGTCGGGAGTTTGGAGGAAATGACTAGACCTTAGTACAAGTGGGAGATTGTTGGAGTTGTGTACTTAATGTCTAGATTTAAGTAACGGAAACTCACGATCCATTGCCACTAATCTATTTAATTAAATAAACAATTATTTGCGTTTAATTATTTATAATTAAATATATGCAAATTATAGTCCTAGATTATATACGTTGTAGTTAGTATGGTGTGCGACGTCACACAGAAGATCATACTATCGGTTACTCGTATTTAATCGAACAGTTGCTCACGACCTAGATGGACACGGACCAATCCATCGGTATAGTCGTTGTGTGAGAGAGAAAATAATCTGTCTTGATTATTTTATCACACTTGTACACTTGGTGTATTGGGCGAATCGTTTGAGATTTATCGATTAGGATTGCCGGCGATAATCGATTTAAGTCTCAGTGTATTTTATTCTTAATCCCCGATACTATTGCGGGTGTGTATATTTAATATAAGAGACTTTGATTTTCCAAAGGAATTAACCGATTTAATTATTGGGTTAATTACCGGTTAAGTTGGGTCACTATATTTTATATATGGCATGCCGTGAATACTTGACGGGAAAGTGTATCCCGTAAGGGTTGATAATATCCCCGAGATGAGTTCATAAGGAATTATTATGTAAACCCTGCAGGTGGATTCGTTCCGCATAATAATTAAGGTTGAATGGTACTAGTCTCGGATATAAGAGATGAATAAATTAATTAGCAATAAATTAATTTTATTCATGGATATTTATATCTTAAATACACGGAATAAATAATACTACCGGAGAAATATTATTTGATATAATATGGTTTAATATTGGGAGTGCAATTAATTTTATATAGTGGAAAATAGAATTAATTAATATTAATGGATTAATAGATTTGGGCTTGGGCTCAATTTAATCATTAATATTGGAACCCCAATATTCCACCTCCTTAAGATCCCCTACGTAGCCTATAAAAGCACTACATGGTCTTCTCTATTCTCATAACTTGAAGAACACAATTCTAGAGAGAGAAAGTAGAGAGGAGGATCCATGGAGTTCGGTAGATCGTCGCCCACACGACGTCCGGGCTAGTGCAAGGAATACGTGGGAAGATCTCAAGGTCATCATAAGATCTCGTTTCTCCGCACAACGAATCGAAAGGTGAATTAAATAATTGCTATTTAATTCTTGTTTTATTGAATCAATTATCGAAAAACAAGATCCAAGGATCGAACCCCGGATTAGACGACGAACGCGTGGTGGCGATCTAGGATCGCCGGACCACGGCGATCGCCGCCTAGGGTTTCGGCGTGCGCGCATGGAGCGAACCCCGGCTGGACGCCGGGGGTGCGATCGATCCAAGGATCGATCGCCGGCAGCGGGCTGGGCCCCGCGACGGCCCAGCTGGAGGCGGGCCGACCTCCCATGCGGCGGCGAGTCGGCGGACTCGCCGTGGGGGCTGCTGGGCAGCCCCATCGATCATGAAGATCGAACGCGATCTTCGATCGCGTGAACCCCGTCTCGCGGGGGTTCGGCTGGGGGCAGGCCGCGTGCCTTCGGGTGCGTGGTCTCCAAAGGCTGGACTCCGGCGGATGAGTCGGCGTTCATGTGATCTCCGGCGAAAGGTTTGATCGGGTTATTGGTTTCCGCAAATTTTAATAACCCGGGATATCGAATTCCAACACTACTCCTACCTAGATTCGCTTTCCTAATTAATTCGGTTTTCCTATTTTGAGTATTCCTAAGTTTGGGAACTCTCATGGAAATAGGAAAAGAATTAATTGGAATTAATTTATTTCCTTATTCTATTATAGAAGTCTTCTAGAATATTCCAAGTCTAACTTGGATAGGATTCTAGAGATTTAATAGAATTGGAAAGAAAAATAATTAATTATTAAATTAATTTATTTCCTAATTGATTATTCCTATTTTATGGGAATTTTTATGGACATGGAAATTAATTAATTTTGGAAAGTAGAAGAGTCCTAAATTAATTTTTCCTCATTTAATTATTCCTTTATGGAATTTTTAATGGATTAGGAAAGGAATTAATTTGAAAGGACTAGAGTCCTAAATTAATTTTTCCTTATTTAATTATTCCTTTATGGAATTTTTAATGGATTAGGAAAGGAATTAATTTGGAAGGATTAAGAGTCCTAGATTATTTTATTTCCTTATTTCATTATAGAAATCTTCTAGAATATTCCAAGTGGGTCTTGGATAGGATTCTAGAGATTTAATGGAGTAGAAAAGGAAAATAAAAATAATAAAAATATTAATAATATTTAATTTTATTTTTGATATATTCGATTGACTTAATTTTCGAATTAAGTAACTTTTGGATTAATTGAAAATAAATAGATTTAAATATTGGAATTAATATTCCCGTCACATGGAGCATTCAAGAACGAAGACTAAAGACTAGAAGACGCATACGGGGATGCGATAAAGCCATAATAGTCGGAAAATAATATTCTAGTATTATTTTGATTATGTGATAATATTCTATGTGCTTTATTTCATGTATGCATGCTTATGTGTATTTAATTATGCATTAGATAGCGTATCCCTTTGTTATAAAAAGCTAAGTGGGAGAGGGTATGGAAACATATCCATGGTCTCCATTGTTGTTCTCTTGGTGACTTTTATGGACTTTTGAAGTTCGTATAGACAAGTCATTGGAGGAGAATTCTTGTAATTCCTTTTACGAGAAACATTGATTAAGTTTATCAAACAATGCCTAATTTGTCTTTCCAAAACTGATTTCAAGTCGACTCATTCTCACCCCGGGGAGTGAAATGGAGCCAAAGCCACTTGGTCATGTCGAGGACACAAATTAGAGACTTTCGTGTCATTTGATGACTAGATCGATTGTCTGCTCGGCTCCCTCATTTATGAGAGATAGGGTTGTTCGCATGGTGAATCACTGGTTAGAAACTTCGAGTTTCACTTATGATTCTCCGCGTCTTGATTCACAAGATTAAATGATTCAAATAATTGGGAGTCAATTGTAAAAGTCTTTTGGTGTAGTAAACGTCCACACGAACGTGGCTTGCTACATTGAATGGGATTTTGGAACGATTGATGTAGACAGTTATAGAAGGGAGTAAAGGAGCGTATGTTAACGTAAACGTCCACACTATCGTGGCTTGCGGTGAATATGCGTATCCCAAACAATCTTCTTAGATACTGAGTAATGGTTAACACTTAGGTACGCTTCTTAGTATTCTTCCCATCGAAGTAACGCTAATGATGATGTACGACCGAAGCAAATCTAATTGCTAAATCATTTGGATAGGTAAACGTCCACACTATCGTGGCTTGCCATATCTGATGGGATTTTAGATGTGATTAGTGGTTTAATGATATTATTTGAGGGAGATAATATCGGAGATTAAATCGATTGTTTGTTGTTATATGTGCTCATAGATTAGGAAATGGCTTTGAACCCACTTTATGTGATACGTAAGGATTTAAACTCATTGGTCCCTAAATGTATTGATTGGAATAGAGATCTAGACATTGCCCGGACTGTTAAAAAGTACAAGTTCGTACTCAGTAAGCTTTGTCCTCCCGAGCCTACAAATGTCTTAACTAATGAGGAGAGGACTGATTTTGATATCATGTTCAAACTCAAGGAGATGTTTAGACATGATGTAGAGGCTAGACAAGAGGCGATGAGGATACTCATAAAGGCCAGTCGATTCAAGGAAACGCTTAAACACGTTTTTGAGATAATTGACCTTTTAGACGAGTTGAGACGGAAATCGCAAGCTCTTGTAGCTAATGCAAAAGGTTTCGAACCTAAGGGCAAAATCGGGGAAAGGAAAAGCAAGCAAAGAAACCCAGTGGTCCTAGGTTTCTTGGACCATGAGATGGGACGAGAAAGCCATGAGGCAAGTATTCTCGATGCAAACAGTCTGGGTACTGGAAGTCTGATTATCCTCTCAAAGAAAGTACGAAATTTTCTTTAGTCGTAAAACATAGTCAGTGGTATTATCTACCGGAACCTGGTGTGTAGATATGGAACCACTGACGGTATGTGCATTCTAAATGCAAGGGTTCCAGGAAACCCGACGACTTAGAAAAGAAAAAATCGTAGTCTACATGGGCAATGCTGTAGAGGAGGCAGCAGTTGCAGTGGAGGACATTTTTTTAGGATTTCATTTTGGGTTATTGCTTTTATGTACCTTTCATATTAGAAAGAACTTTGTTCTGGATTTCTAATGAATGGATATTTTATTTCTTTTAATCATTTGATGGTTATAAGAAGAAATAATGATATTATCTATTCTGGTACATTAGCTAGCAATATATAAATGATGAATCCTGAGTCCACCACGATGCAACGAACCGTAGCATGAAACTCGTTTTACTAATAAGAGATTTCTTTATCAATTATACTTGTGGATTCTTATGCTGAGTCATGTTTATTCAAATAAGAAGTTCAAAGGTCGAAAATTGATATTTTGATCAATTAAGTTGAAGGAGTGGACCTTCCGACCTAAGAATCTAATTTGGAAGATAATATGACTAAGCAATCCTTTATGGATATAAGATGTAAGATCCGGACAAGTATAAGAATTGATTAACTCTGATGTATGCAGACCTATGCCTACTCAGACAATAAGGTACGAGTACTTCATTTTATGATTACTCGAAAAATGGATTAGAATACCTGATGTGCCACAAAAGCAAGTGTTTTGACAAGTCAATGGACACTAAGCATTTGTGGAGAACCATCAAGGTATATCCATTTGTGGCCTGCGATTTGATCGCGGAGGCAAGTACCTGTCTGAGGAATGCATGGCATACTGATCAGAGATTGGGATTTGATCCTAAGTGACTTCACCATACACTGTTGTGTAGAAATGGTGTGTCGTAAACAAGAAATGGAACTCTTATAGAAATAGTAAAATCATGAGTTATACGGAACTACCTGTGTTCTATGGATATGTCTGGAAACAATGGCGCATTCAAATGTGGTTGTAGAATATCCTAGAAGAACAAAAGATGTGTGTTCAATAGTACTATGAACCAGAAGGACGTTATAAGTTCTAACGCCCGGTTCTTAGAGAAAGACTATATGATGAACCACAAGCCCAAAGTGACGTGATACTTTGAAATGAGAGAGAGCGATAAGGACTGAGAACCAGCCGAACCGAGTAGCGGTACACCACTAACTACACCTACTGTTATTACTGTTAATACACTGGAATGCCGTTGTAGTGGGAGGTTGTGTGACAACCGGAGATATTCATAAGACTGTGTGAGTCTTCGGACTCTGGACCTAGTATACATGAAATCGACCCCTGGAACTACATGGAGGCAGTACTAGATCTAAATGTGCCTTCTTGGAAAGCAATATGGATTATTGCTAAGAGGCAAGATCATTTAGAGTACAAGCTTAGTTAATCCATTTATGGATTGGAACAAAGCATTGAGTTCGTAGTACTTGCAAATTGATGAGATAGTCCATTTTATGGATTCATCAAAGCATAGACGAATCATGTGTATTGGAAACGTGATGAAACAAGGTGGTGTTTCTCGGGTTTTATGTAGAGAACATTCTTATCATTGGTAACAATGTAAAGATGTTGTCAAGACATAAAATGAGGTTGTCTAGATAAATCAATATGAAAGATAAAGGAAGAAGTTGGACATGTTCTTGAGATCTTGGATCTCTAGGAAAGAACATTGTACTTCTCGTGGACATCTTACATATATATGATTATGGTTCGTTTTAACATGCAAGATTCCGAGAAAGGTTCGTTACCTTTCAGAGACGGAATGCATCTATCTAAGGATATGTGTTTTAAAACACAAAAGGAGATAGAAGCAATGAAAGCGGTTTCCAACACTTAGAGTGTGGAAAGCTTGATAAATGCGATGTTGAAAACGAGAACCTGATATCGGCTATGCGGTTAACATAGTGGGAGGATATCAAGGTAATCCTGGAAAGGAATATTCGACTGCTGTAAAAGTACTTTCGAAGTACTGTTCTAGACTACGAAGCAGACGAACATTTCCTTTGGATTACATTCTCTTAGATTTCTAATCGAATGAGGACCAGTGTAAGTCGATATCAGGCTATGTGTTTCACTAATGAAGGAGAAGGAGTTTTAACATGGAAGAGTGATAAGCACGATGCTTTTCGGACTCTGCCATTGGTAACCAAATAGCGGCCTCAAAGGCAACAGAAGTTTTGGTATAACTCCGGGATAATCTCTGGGACTTAGATGTGATTCTTAATTTGCCAAATGCTAGGTGTATAGCGGTGCGATGGCAAATGGTAAGAAATCACAAGTCCATAAGTGTAAGATAACACATAGAGCAAGTACCACCTGATACGAGTCATCGTCAAGGGAGACGACGCTGTAGTCACCAAGATAACTTCAGAGCGGCAACCTAGAGTGCTCATTCACATAGTACTTCTTGGAAGTACAACTTAAGCACGTGATGAGTATGGGAGTCGGGAGTTTAGAGGAAATGACTAGACCTTAGTACAAGTGGGAGATTGTTGGAGTTGTGTACTTAATGTCTAGATTTAAGTAACGGAAACTCTCGATACATTGCCATTAATCTATTTAATTAAATAAACAATTATTTGCGTTTAATTATTTATAATTAAATATATGCAAATTATAGTCCTGGATTCTATACGTTGTAGTTAGTATGGTGTGTCGGGCCCACACAGAAGATCATACTATCGGTTACTCGTATTTAATCGAACAGTTGCTCACGACCTAGATGGACACGGACCAATCCATCGGTATAGTCGTTGTGTGAGAGAGAAAATAATCTGTCTTGATTATTTTATCACACTTGTACACTTGGTGTATTGAGCGGATCTGCTTGAGATTTATCGATTAGGATTGCCGGCGATAATCGATTTAAATCTCAGTGTATTTTATTCTTAATCCCCGATACTATTGCGGGTGTGTATATTTAATATAAGTGACTTTGATTTACCAAAGGAATTAACCGATTTAATTATTGGGTTAATTACCGGTTAAGTTGGGTCGCTATATTTTATATATGGCATGCCGTGAATACTTGACGGGAAAGTGTATCCCGTAAGGGTTGATAATATCCCCGAGATGAGTTCATAAGGAATTATTATGTAAACCCTGCAGGTGGATTCGTTCCGCATAATAATTAAGGTTGAATGGTACTAGTCTCGGATATAAGAGATGAATAAATTAATTAGCAATAAATTAATTTTATTCATGGATATTTATATCTTAAATACACGGAATAAATAATACTACCGGAGAAATATTATTTGATATAATATGGTTTAATATTGGGAGTGCAATTAATTTTATATAGTGGAAAATAGAATTAATTAATATTAATGGATTAATATATTTGGGCTTGGGCTCAATTTAATCATTAATATTGTAAGCCCAATATTCCACCTCCTTAAGATCCCCTACGTAGCCTATAAAAGCACTACATAGGGGATCTTAAAGAGGTGGAATATTGGGCTTCCAATAATAGTGATTAAATTGAGCCCAAGCCCAAATCTATTAATCCTTACTATTATTAATTAATTCTATTTTCCACTATATAAAATTAATTGCACTCCCAATATTAAACCATATTATATCAAATAATATTTCTCCGGTAGTATTATTTATTCCGTGTATTTAAGATATAAATATCCATGAATAAAATTAATTTATTGCTAATTAATTTATTCATCTCTTATTTCCGAGACTAGTACCATTCAACCTTAATTATTATGCGGAACGAATCCACCTGCAGGGTTTACATAATAATTCCTTATGAACTCATCTCGGGGATATTATCAACCCTTCCGGGATACACTTTCCCGTCAAGTATTCACGGCATGTCATATATAAAATATAGTGACCCAACTTAACCGGTAATTTGTTGGAGTTGTGTACTTAATGTCTAGATTTAAGTAACGGAAACTCACGATCCATTGCCATTAATCTATTTAATTGAATAAACAATTATTTGCGTTTAATTATTTATAATTAAATATATGCAAATTATAGTCCTGGATTATATACGTTGTAGTTAGTATGGTGTGCGACGCCACACAGAAGATCATACTATCGGTTACTCGTATTTAATCGAACATTTGCTCACGACCTAGATGGACACGGACCAATCCATCGGTATAGTCGTTGTGTGAGAGAGAAAATAATCTGTCTTGATTATTTTATCACACTTGTACACTTGGTGTATTGAGCGGATCGTTGAGATTCATCGATTAGGATTGCCGGCGATAATCGATTCGAGTCTCAGTGTATTTTATTCTTAATCCCCGATATTATTGCGGGTGTGTATATTTAATATAAGTGACTTTGATTTACCAAAGGAATTAACCGATTTAATTATTGGGTTAATTACCGGTTAAGTTGGGTCACTATATTTTATATATGACATGCCGTGAATACTTGACGGGAAAGTGTATCCCGGAAGGGTTGATAATATCCCCGAGATGAGTTCATAAGGAATTATTATGTAAACCCTGCAGGTGGATTCGTTCCGCATAATAATTAAGGTTGAATGGTACTAGTCTCGGATATAAGAGATGAATAAATTAATTAGCAATAAATTAATTTTATTCATGGATATTTATATCTTAAATACACGGAATAAATAATACTACCGGAGAAATATTATTTGATATAATATGGTGAATATTGGGAGTGCAATTATATTTATATAGTGGAGTTAATATATAATTAATAATAGTAAGGATTAATAGATTTGGGCTTGGGCTCAATTTAATCACTATTATTGGAAGCCCAATATTCCACTCCTTAAGATCCCCTACGTAGCCTATAAAAGCACTACATGGTCTTCACAATTTGACAAGACAAGATAATCATACTTGATTAGTCTAGAGAGTTCGTGAAGGAGATCCATGGAGTTCGGTAGATCGTCGCCCACACGACGTCCGGGCTAGTGCAAGGAATACGTGGGAAGATCTCAAGGTCGTCAAATTGAGTTCTACGTTTTTCCGAACAACGAGAACGAGGTAAATCGTAAAACCCTCTTTATGATTTTATCGTTTATTTATCGTGAGAATATCATGAACCAAGATCCAAGGACGAACCCCGGAAACGAGGAACGAGCCGAGCGGTGGTGGTCGAACCACCGGACCGCGGCAGCTCGTGGATCCCCGTGGGGATCGAACCACAAAACGCCCCGGCTGGACGCCGGGGACGTGCATGAGGAGCCCTCGGCCGAAGCCGAGGGGGCGATCGCTGCCCTAGGGCACGATCGCCGGGCGGGCGGCTGGCGCGCCCGCAGCGACTCACGGTTGAGTCGCCCCTCCACGGCGAGCAGCAAGTCGCCGGACTTGCTGCTGGGGGGCTGCCGGAACAGCCCCGATCGATCGCATCCCGCGATCGCTACATGCGATCGTGAGCCCTCCTCGCGGGGGTGCGGCTGGCCGTGCGCGCGTCTTCGGACGCGGCGTGCGTTCGGTCGTATCCCGGACCGCGTAATGTGCTCGCGTAGATTCCGGCGAATGGTTTATTCGATTGGATTGTCGGTTCCGCAATTTAGACAATCCGGATATTCGAAGGATTTCGGTCGGAATTAATTAGATAATTAATTTTATTTAATTTATTAATTCCGGGATATCGATTTCCAGCAATTGGTATCAGAGCGTTGGTTTTAGTTCATGGTATTTTTCGATATATTGTTCTACCTTGCAGGGTTTCCGATTATTATGGCTAGATTTAATTTTTGTTAATTAATGTCATAATAATGTTCTTGATTATTAAACTCTCGGTGATGTCGATATTTGTTCTTGTGTGGTGAATGCTTGTTCTTAATTTTTCCGGAAATTGTTTGAGGTCGATTTCATGTAGAGAATCGATACCGGAGAGCGTAGTAATAAATTTGTAATTTATTTACGTTGGATCGATGACGAAACGACGATCGGAAAAGTGTGACGGAGGAGACGAAGAGAGGGAGGACCGGGGATCGATCATGATGATCGATCCCATGAGGATCGATCGAAAGGGGGGCGTGGGGGCTGCCCGCGGGAACCCTCGGCCACGCCGGCCACCGGTGGTGGTGGCGCGTGGGCTGAGGTGGCAGCGGCGCTCCTCCTCGGCCGGCGATCGATGGTGGGGGACGCGGGGTCCTCGTGATCTCGTGTTCTCCTACCTAGATTCACTTTCCTAATTGATTCGGTTTTCCTATTTTGAGTATTCCTAGTTTTGGGAATTCTCATGGAAATAGGAAAAGAATTAATTGGAATTAATTTATTTCCTTATTCTATTATGGAAGTCTTCTAGAATATTCTAAGTTCTACTTGGAATAGGATTCTAGAGATTTAATAGAATTGGAAAGGAAAATAATTAATTATTAAATTAATTTATTTCCTAATTGATTATTCCTATTTTATGGGAATTTTCATGGACATGGAAATTAATTAATTTTGGAAAGTAGAAGAGTCCTTAATTAATTTTTCCTATTTAATTATTCCTTTGGAATTTTTAATGGATTAGGAAAGGAATTAATTTGGAAGGATTAAGAGTCCTAAATTATTTTATTTCCTTATTTCATTATGGAAGTCTTCTAGAATATTCCAAGTGGGTCTTGGATAGATTATTCTAGAGATTTAATGAAGTAGAAAAGGAAAATAAAAATAATAAAAATATTAATAATATTTAATTTTATTTTTGATATATTCGATTGACTTAATTTTCGAATTAAGTAACTTTTGGATTAATTGAAAATAAATAGATTTAAATATTGGAATTAATATTCCCGTCACATGGAGCATTCAAGAACGAAGACTAAAAACTAGAAGATGCGTACGGAGATGCGATAAAGCCATAATAGTCGGAAAATAATATTCTAGCATTATTTTGATTATGTGATAATATTCTATGTGCTTTATTTCATGTATGCATGCTTATGTGTATTTAATTATGCATTAGATAGCGTATCCCTTTGTTATAAAAAGCTAAGTGGGAGAGGGTATGGAAACATATCCATGGTCTCCATTGCTGTTCTCTTGGTGACTTTTATGGACTTTTGAAGTTCGTATAGACAAGTCATTGGAGGAGAATTCTTGTAATTCCTTTTACGAGAAACATTGATTAAGTTTATCAAACAATGCCTAATTTGTCTTTCCAAAACTGATTTCAAGTCGACTCATTCTCACCCCGGGGAGTGGAATGGAGCCAAAGCCACTTGGTCATGTCGAGGACACAAATTAGAGACTTTCGTGTCATTTGATGACTAGATCGATTGTCTGCTCGGCTCCCTCATTTATGAGAGATAGGGTTGTTCGCATGGTGAATCACTGGTTAGAAACTTCGAGTTTCACTTATGATTCTCCGCGTCTTGATTTACAAGATTAAATGAATCAAGTAATTGGGAGTCAATTGTAAAAGTCTTTTGGTGTAGTAAACGTCCACACTATCGTGGCTTGCTACATTGAATGGGATTTTGGAATGATTGATGTAGACAGTTATAGAAGGGAGTAAAGGAGCGTATGTTAACGTAAACGTCCACACTATCGTGGCTTGCGGTGAATATGCGTGTCCCAAACAATCTTCTTAGATACTGAGTAATGGTTTACACTTAGGTACGCTTCTTAGTATTCTTCCCATCGAAGTAACGCTAATGATGATGTACGACCGAAGGAAATCTAATTGCTAAATCATTTGGATAGGTAAACGTCCACACTATTGTGGCTTGCCATATCTGATGGGATTTTAGATGCGATTAGTGGTTTAATGATATTATTTGAGGGAGATAATATCAGAGATTAAATCGATTGTTTGTTGTTATATGTGCTCATAGATTAGGATATGGATTTGAACCCACTTTCTGTGATACGTAAGGATTTTAAACTCACTGGTCCCTAAATGTAATGATTGGAATAGAGATCTAGACATTACCCAAACTGTTGAAGAGTACAAGGTTGTACTCAATGAGCTTTGTCCTCCCGAGCCTATTGACGTAGGCGGCTAGACAAGAAGCGATGAGGATACTCATAAAGGCCAGTCGCTTCGAGGAAACGCTTAAACACGTTTTTGAGATGATTGACCTTTTAGACGAGTTGAAACGGAAATCGCAAGCTCTTGTAGCCAATGCCAAAGGTTTCGAACCTAAAGGCATGAATCGGGGGAAAGGACAAGAAAGCAAAGAATCCCAGTGGTCCTAAGATGCTTAGACCACGAGATGGGACGAGAAAGCCATAAGGCAAGTATTCTCGACACGAACAGTCTGGGTACTGGAAGTCTGATTATCCTCTCAAAGAAAGTACGAAATTTTCTTTAGTCGTAAAACATAGTCAGTGGTATTATCTACCGGAACCTGGTGTGTAGATATGGAACCACTGACGGTATGTGCATTTTTAAATGCGAGAGGTTCCAGGAAACCTAACGACTTGGAAAAGAAAAGATCGTAGTCTACATGGGCAATGCTGTAGAGGAGGCAGCAGTTGCAGCGGAGGACATTTTATAAGATTTCATTTTGAGTTATTGTTTTTATGTACCTTTCATATTAGAAAGAACTTTGTTCTGGATTTCTAATAAATGGATATTTTATTTCTTTTAATCATTTGATGGTTATAAGAAGAAATAATAATATTATCTATTTTGGTACATTGGCTAGCAATATATAAATGATGAATCCTGAGTCCACCACGATGCAACGAACCGTAGTATGAAACTCGTTTTACTAATAAGAGATTTCTTTATCAATTATACTTGTGGATTCTTATGCTGAGTCATGTTTATTCAAATAAGAAGTTCAAAGGTCGAAAATTGATATTTGATCAATTAAGTTGAGGGAGTGGACCTTCCGACCTAAGAATTTAATTTGGAAGATAATATGACTAAGCAATCCTTTATGGATATAAGATGTAAGATCCGGACAAGTATAAGAATTGATTGACTCTGATGTATGCAGACCTATGCCTACTCAGACAATTAAGGTACGAGTACTTCATTTTATGATTACTCGAAAAATGGATTAGAATACCTGATGTGCCACAAAAGCAAGTGTTTTGACAAGTCAATGGACACTAAGCAATTGTGGAGAACCATCAAGGTATACCCATTTGTAGCCTGCGATTTGATCGCGGAGGCAAGTACCTGTCTGAGGAATGCATGGCATACTAATCAGAGATTGGGATTTGATCCCAAATGACTACACCATACACTGTTGTGTAGAAATGGTGTGTCGATAATAAGAAATGGAACTCTTATAGAAATAGTAAAAGATGAGTTATACGGAACTACCTATGTTCTATGGATATGTCTGGAAACAACGGCGCATTCAAATGCGGTTGTAGAATGTCCTGGAAGAACAAAAGATGTGTGTTCAATAGTACTATGAACCAGAAGGACGTTATAAGTTCTAACGCCCGGTTCTTAGAGAAAGACTATATAATGAACCACAAGCCTAAAGTGACATGATACTTTGAAATGAGAGAGAAAGATTAAGACTTAGAACCAGCCGAACCGAGTAGCGGTACACCACTAACTGCACCTACTGTTATCACTGTTTATACACCGGAATGCCATTGTAGTGGGAGGTTGTGGGACAACCGGAGATATTCATAAGACTAGGAGAGTCTTCGGACTCTGGACCTAGTATACATGAAATCGATCCCTGGATCTACATAAAGGCCGTACTAGATCTAAATGTGCCTTCTTGGAGAGCAATAAGGATTATTGCTAAGAGGCGAGATCATTTAGAGTACAAGCTTAGTTGATCCATTTATGGATTGAAACAAAGCATTGAGTTCGTGGTACTTGCAAATTGATGAGATAGTCCATTTTATGGATTCATCAAAAGCATAGACGAATCGTGTGTATGGGAAACGTGATGGAAACAAGGTGGTGTTTCTCGGAGGTTTTATGTAGATAACATTTTATCATTGGTAACAATGTAAAGATGTTGTCAGACATAAAATGATGGTTGTCTAGAAAAATCGATATATGAGATGAAGAAGAAGTTAGAGCATGTTCTTAAGATCAAGGATCTCAAGAAGAGAACATTGTACTTCTCCTGGACATCTTACATATATATGATTATGGTTCGTTTTGAACATGCAAGATTCCGAGAAAGGTTCGTTACCTTTCAGAGACGGAATGCATCTATCTAAGGATATGTGTTTTGGAACACAAAAGGAGATAGAAGCAATGAAAGCAGTTTCCTACACTTTGAGTGTGGAAAGCTTAATAAATGCAATGTTGAAAAACGAGAACCTGATATCGGCTATGCGGTTAGCATAGTGGGAGGATATCAAGGTAATCCTGGAAAGGAATATTCGACTGCTGTAAAAGTACTTTCGAAGTACTGTTCTAGACTACGAAGCAGACGAACATTTCCTTTGGATTACATTCTCTTAGATTTCTAATCGAATGAGGACCGGTGTAAGTCGATATCAGGCTATGTGTTTCACTATTGAAGGAGAAGGAGTTTTAACATGGAAGAGTGATAAGCACGATGCTTTTCGGACTCTGCCATGGGTAACCAAATAGCGGCCTCAGAGGCAGCGAAAGTTTTGGTATAAACTCCGGGATAATCTCTGGGACTTAGAGGTGATTCTTAATTTGCCAAAAGGCTATGTGTATAGCGGTGCGATGGCAAATGGTAAGAAATCACAAGTCCATAAGTGTAAGATAACACATAGTGCAAGTACCACCTGATACGAGTCATCGTCGAGGGAGACGACGCTGTAGTCACCAAGATAACTTCAGAGCGGCAACCTAGAGTGCTCATTCACATAGTACTTCTTGGAAGTACAACTTAAGCACGTGATGAGTATAGGAGTCGGGAGTTTGGAGGAAATGACTAGACCTTAGTACAAGTGGGAGATTGTTGGAGTTGTGTACTTAATGTCTAGATTTAAGTAACGGAAACTCACGATCCATTGCCATTAATCTATTTAATTGAATAAACAATTATTTGCGTTTAATTATTTATAATTAAATATATGCAAATTATAGTCCTGGATTATATACGTTGTAGTTAGTATGGTGTGCGACGCCACACAGAAGATCATACTATCGGTTACTCGTATTTAATCGAACATTTGCTCACGACCTAGATGGACACGGACCAATCCATCGGTATAGTCGTTGTGTGAGAGAGAAAATAATCTGTCTTGATTATTTTATCACACTTGTACACTTGGTGTATTGAGCGGATCGTTGAGATTCATCGATTAGGATTGCCGGCGATAATCGATTCGAGTCTCAGTGTATTTTATTCTTAATCCCCGATATTATTGCGGGTGTGTATATTTAATATAAGTGACTTTGATTTACCAAAGGAATTAACCGATTTAATTATTGGGTTAATTACCGGTTAAGTTGGGTCACTATATTTTATATATGACATGCCGTGAATACTTGACGGGAAAGTGTATCCCGGAAGGGTTGATAATATCCCCGAGATGAGTTCATAAGGAATTATTATGTAAACCCTGCAGGTGGATTCGTTCCGCATAATAATTAAGGTTGAATGGTACTAGTCTCGGATATAAGAGATGAATAAATTAATTAGCAATAAATTAATTTTATTCATGGATATTTATATCTTAAATACACGGAATAAATAATACTACCGGAGAAATATTATTTGATATAATATGGTGAATATTGGGAGTGCAATTATATTTATATAGTGGAGTTAATATATAATTAATAATAGTAAGGATTAATAGATTTGGGCTTGGGCTCAATTTAATCACTATTATTGGAAGCCCAATATTCCACTCCTTAAGATCCCCTACGTAGCCTATAAAAGCACTACATGGTCTTCACAATTTGACAAGACAAGATAATCATACTTGATTAGTCTAGAGAGTTCGTGAAGGAGATCCATGGAGTTCGGTAGATCGTCGCCCACACGACGTCCGGGCTAGTGCAAGGAATACGTGGGAAGATCTCAAGGTCGTCAAATTGAGTTCTACGTTTTTCCGAACAACGAGAACGAGGTAAATCGTAAAACCCTCTTTATGATTTTATCGTTTATTTATCGTGAGAATATCATGAACCAAGATCCAAGGACGAACCCCGGAAACGAGGAACGAGCCGAGCGGTGGTGGTCGAACCACCGGACCGCGGCAGCTCGTGGATCCCCGTGGGGATCGAACCACAAAACGCCCCGGCTGGACGCCGGGGACGTGCATGAGGAGCCCTCGGCCGAAGCCGAGGGGGCGATCGCTGCCCTAGGGCACGATCGCCGGGCGGGCGGCTGGCGCGCCCGCAGCGACTCACGGTTGAGTCGCCCCTCCACGGCGAGCAGCAAGTCGCTGGACTTGCTGCTGGGGGGCTGCCGGAACAGCCCCGATCGATCGCATCCCGCGATCGCTACATGCGATCGTGAGCCCTCCTCGCGGGGGTGCGGCTGGCCGTGCGCGCGTCTTCGGACGCGGCGTGCGTTCGGTCGTATCCCGGACCGCGTAATGTGCTCGCGTAGATTCCGGCGAATGGTTTATTCGATTGGATTGTCGGTTCCGCAATTTAGACAATCCGGATATTCGAAGGATTTCGGTCGGAATTAATTAGATAATTAATTTTATTTAATTTATTAATTCCGGGATATCGATTTCCAGCATAATTAACCCAATAATTAAATCGGTTAATTCCTTTGGTAAATCAAAGCCACTTATATTGAATATACACACCCGCAATAGTTTCGGGGATTAAGAATAAAATACACTGAGACTCGAATCGATTATCGCCGGCAATCCTAATCGATGAATCTCAACGATCCGCTCAATACACCAAGTGTACAAGTGTGATAAAATAATTAAGACAAATTATTTTCTCTCTCACACAACGACTATACCGATGGATTGGTCCGTGTCCATCTAGGTCGTGAGCAACTGTTCGATTAAATACGAGTAACCGATAGTATGATCTTCTGTGTGACGTCGCACACCATACTAACTACAACGTATATAATCCAGGACTATAATTTGCATATATTTAATTATAAATAATTAAACGCAAATAATTGTTTATTTAATTAAATAGATTAATGGCAATGGATCGTGAGTTTCTGTCACTTAAATCTAGACATTAAGTACACAACTCCAACAATCTGCTGCCAGCTACGGGTTTTCCCGCAGCGACTCGTAGCGCTCAGCAGCAGCGAGTCAGGCGACTCGCTGCGGGTTGCTGTGGGCTGCTACGGGGAATTCGCTGGGTGCTGTGGGATTTCCCGCAGCTGACCCGCAGCGATCCAGCAGGGTCCCAGCAGCAGCGAGTCAGGCGACTCGCTGCGGGTTGCTGCGGGCTGCTGCGAGCAACCCCGCGTGGCTGCTACGGGTTTCGCGGGTTCACGCGAGTTCTCTCGTGTTTTTCCCGCGTAACTTTTTCGTATGGTCATGTACATGTTCCGGGAGTCGATTGGGTTGTCGGTTCCGCAATTTTGACAATCCGGATATTCGATCTCCGTAGGATTTCGGTCGGAATTAACTAGATAATTTATTTATTTAAATTTATTAATTCCGGGATATCGATTTCCAACAAGGCCGACCACCGTTTGTGGTCGGGTGAATGAATTCGTCGTTTTTTACGTTTCGATTGGCCGTAGTATTTGAGGGCTGCGTCCCTTGGAATCATTTGTAATAGATAGGTTTTCTATTAAATTTGTATTGTACTACTTGTAAGCGATGGACTTGGTCCATGGTTCGATGGAGGATCTCAGCTCTCCGGCGAAAACGAGAAGAAACGAAGCAAAACGAAGCAAAGCGGACAAAACCGGGTTGCTGGAGCCATACGGCGGGCGCCGTTGTAGCTCCAGCGGGCGCTGTTTTGTTTCGGCGGGCGCCGTTTTGGAAACGGCGACCGCCGAAAGGCCTTTTTTGGTGCAGACGGTCTTTTGCCCTTTCGGCGGGCGCCTTTTTGGAAACGGCGACCGCCGTTTGTGTTCAGCGACCGCTGGTTGTAAAACGGCGGGCGCTGTTCGTGGTTTTTGGGGTAATGACTTGTTTTGACCAAAATCGGCGAGCACGGAACTGAAACGGCGGGCGAGGACCAGTCCAGAAGATGTTCAAGGCCTATTTTGTTGCTTTTAATCTTTTCGTTTGAGAGTTGTGAGGTTCTAGGGGCCTTTCGATTACGTATTTATTTGCTTTGCTAGTTATAGGATGTTTTATGTTATAAATGTTCAACTTACATATAAACACCTATGCATGCAAGTTCCCAAAATAATGAGTATAATGTCTTGTCCAAAAACATCACACTCATGAAGCCCTCGATCATAAGTTGGTAGGTTCGCCTCAGCGGGGTACCACTTGTTATCTTGGGATAAGTGGGAGTAAGGGTTAGACCCTTACACGTGACTTTGGTTTTCTCATCGATAGATCCACTGCAGGCGTGACTATCGAGACATGAGATGAGAATGGGATTCTCATCGACCGAGAGTGATTTTAGATATCATTGACATGGGTATGTCTACCTATCTTGAAATACTTAAGTGCGGACTCAGTCGGCTTAAAGATTTGCATGATGAGGATCTCGGAATCGTTTTGTTCTAAGGGACAATGATATTGGATATCAATTGAACAAAATGAAATAGATAAGTACAATTGTTAGACAACCTTATTTGTTTACCGCTTTGAGGATGTTTACATACTTTAGTTATCTTTCTTTTATAGTTTATCATGTAAAATATCAACTCAATTCAAGTTTGGTTCAATTCTTGATTATGAAAAATTGAACAAATTTTCTTGATTCACAACGTAATTTGAGGATGGTACTCAAATACGAAGACAAGGAAATTGTGTTAGATAACCACATCCTAAGATATCATTGAACAACTCAATATCATGTTCGGGGAATATGCAATGATTGAGCGGTTCGGTGTGACCAGGGCCATCGCTTCAGCTTGGCTGGAGAAAGGGGAACCTAAGGGACCACATGTGCATCAAATGATTGGATTATTTGATTAAAAGTGATCGCCTAGGTTTTTCCTAAGATGATGAGTTGGCAACCGATTTCATACTTCAATCCCATCATGATGGTTATGATGCCTTTAGGCTAAATTTTCCATATGAATGGTTTGAAGAAATCGCTAAGTGAGATCCACGGAATGCTCAAGGTTGTAGAGCCGACGATTGAGAAGGATCCTAAGAGGGAAATTCTTATGATACGGGATGGGTTATACAAAAGAGCATGGGCAAAAAGGATACTCAGGTTCCTAGGGAATTTGAACACGTCTACTGCAAAAGTGTAGGACACTAATTGCAAACAAGTAGAAGTTCATATTTATTCAATTTCAAAACAAATGCCTAATTTATCTTTCATATGATGAATTCTAAAGTTGAGATTATTTTCACCTCGGGGAGTGATCTAATCCAAAAACACTTAGTTCATCAATGACATAAATTAGAGACTTTCGAGCCATGGGATGGCGTTAGTCGATTGTCTGGTTGTCTCCCTCATACTTTATGAGAGATAGGGCTTCAATTGCATGATAAAATCGCTGGTTAGAAAATTTCGAGTTTTCACTCACGATTTATCACGTTTTGATATTGGAATAATTGTGAACTGGAATTCGAATAAGAGTCAATTATTGAGAATAATTGAACTTGCCCAAAGTTCAAAGAAGATGTGAAGAACGGGGTTGCTTCATCTTCAGGTATTAATGTTATAGACATTAAACTTCACAAATTCTACTTCTTGGGTATTGGATGCCAAACGTAGTTCTCACATTTGTATGTGGAGGAACTACATAGAAGTATAAGTTTGGTGAGTAGAGATGTCGATCTACGGGCGAGAAATGGAGCGAAGGTCGCTGCATTAGCCGTATGATCATATGATGTTGTTTTGCCTTAGGGCCTTGTTTCAGTATTATAACTATGTTTTCGTACCTTCAATAAACAATGAATATTGGTTCAGTATTGGATACTGATGGATTAGTTTTTCACTATGAAATAGTTTGGTAACTATTTTAATTGTGAATTATTCTTTGTTTTGGTACGATTATTATATTGTTTATGTATACTTTAACTTGACAAATCATATATAACATTAACACAAGGGCCGAATCGAATAAGTCTCAATGAGACATAACTATAACATTGTTGATTAGGTCAAATCAACATCTAAACATGTAACGAAGCTTCTTTAAGAAGGCATTCTAAAATCATTTGACTTGGAGTCATTTGATACATGTGAATGATGTGTGATGGACAAGATAACAATGTCATATTTCTTGGAGAAAGGAGAACATGTGAGTAATTAATTAGGAATGATCCATACTGATGTATGTGGAACCTATTAATTCACAAGCACATGAAGGTTATGTTTCAGAAAAGAGAAAACTAACTCTATTAGATAGAGTTCGATCTATCGATGATGGGTCTAATTGAACTACTAAACTCTTTTGGGAACACACTATTCTTGACTTCAACCTATACACTGAATAGGACACTGTCAAAAGCTGTTGATAAAGACACCATACTAGGTATGGAAAGGGAGGGTCCCTAAATTGTTTTCATCAAGATTTGAGGTTCTATAGCTTCTATGAAGAGATTTATCTCTACAGGGTTTGAACTCAAATGGGATAAAAGTTTCCTTATGGTATGTCCATATGAAAATCGAGGGTACAAATCCTACGATCTATCTGAGAAAAATATTTTGTTGCTCGAGATGGTGATTTTCTTGAAAAGAGATATCTTTCCTAGAAAGTCAGTGGGAGCTCGGTTATCTTGAACGAGGTTCAAGTGGAACAACCAATGATGAATACTTTGATGGAAATCGACTACCCGGGATGCGTTCGTTCGATCACTCGAACATCCGAACGATCCCAGTCGACCTCCAGGTCCGTTACTCCGTTCGCGTGCCCAGCCCGTGCCCCGATTCACGCCCAGCCATTGCCCCGAAGGACAACCGCGCGAGCCGGAGCGGGCTGCCTGAAAAACAGCGAAACGGCGGTCGCTGTTTGTCCTTCAGCAGCGCGAACAGCAGCGCGACCTGCTGTTCCGGGCTCGTTTCCGGGCCGTTTTTCCTCTTCCGACTACCGAACCGGAGGTCCTAGAACCCCCAGTAGTCGAGGAGTACGATCCACGAGATCCGGAACCCGATCTTACATCCGATGTATTTTCAACGAGAAAGAAATCGAATAAAAGCGGAAATAGTGTTTCGATTTCTTATACCTTTGAAGCGTGATTCGGAGAAGCCGAATAGGCGAACACCCTGAGATCTTCTAGTGTGTATCCTAGCCCTCGACGCCGGACGTTGTGTGGGCAACGATCCACCGGAGTCTTCTCTTCTTCTTCTCTCTCAAACCCTCTTTCTCACGTTTTAATTATTCTGTCTCCAAAAATATATTTGCGCTAGCAAATTAATTTATTCTGTCTCCAGAAATATATTTGCGCTAGCAAATTAATTTCTACAGAAATAATTATTCTGTCTCCAGAAATATATTTGCGCTAGCAAATTAATTTTTACAGAAATAATTATTCTGTCTCCAGAAATATATTTGCGCTAGCAAATTAATTTCTACAGAAATAAAAACACTGTGCTAATCTAAATTAATTGAGCAGAGAAGAAAATAATTGCGCTAGCAAAATAATTTCTCCACAGAATTAATTATAGCGGCGTTTCGTAGGTTAAGAGAAGAGAGATTGAGGGGTATATATAGGCCACACTAGGGACCTTAGGACAATTAATTAATTAGGCTAAATTGTTATTTAATTAAACCGGTGTCCTTAAAAGAAAACCTTTAATTAAATCCAATTTTAATTATAATTAATTCCACTATAAAATTATAATTGAATTCCCAATTAATTAATCTATATTATTTTACCAATAATATTTCCGCCGAAATTACATATACGACTTTCCCCGTGTTTAAGATATCGAATGTCCACGAATTAATTTCAATTACTAATAATTAAATTAATTCGTTTCTTATTATCCGAGACTAGTACCACTCATCCTTATTATCATGTGGAACGAATCCACCTGCAGGGTTGACATGATAAACTTTATGAGCTCATCTCGGGGACATCATCAACCCAATAAATGGGACACGGTTTCCTGTCTATAATCTATAGCATGCCGTGTGTACAATTCCGATTCCCAATTTACCGAGAATCTCGACTAATCAATTAGTCTCACTCATTGGTAGATTAAAGAACCGAGGATTGGACACACGCACCTATAATTATATAGGGATTAGGAATTCGCATATCCGCAATATCTGAGGTCTAGTTCGATTACATCGATTAGTATAAATCGAACGCCCTCCCGTGGTCCTGCTCAATACACCAAGTGTACGAGTGTAACATGATAGTCAAGACCGACTATCTACCAGTCACACTACGATGTACCGATGGATTGTCCCTGTCCATCTAAGTCGTGAGCTACTCTTCGATAGTATACGAGTAACCGACAGTATGATCTTCCGCGTGTCTCCTCACGCCATACTGTCTACAACGTATACATCAAGGACTATTGCATTAAATGCAATCATGCTTGAATCATATCTCGAATTAAGGTATAGATAAGGAGTTCCTTATTTGCACTAAACTAGACATTTAGAATACAACTCCATCAATCTCCCACTTATACTAAAAGTCTAGTCGCCCTCTCCCAAACATCAGATTCCCATAACCTCATCACGCCTACCCAACGCTTTCGCTGGAAGTGCCTCTGTGAACGGGTTTACCAGGCAATCCTCTCGATGCTATCTAGGTGACAACTGCATCGTCTTACTAGACGATCTCTCGAATCAGGTGGTACTTGCGCTCTACGTGTTATCTCCCACTGTGGACTCGTGGCATTTCAAGTTTTCCAATACCGCTATTCAAAATAGCTTTGGGTAAACAAGAAACCACATCTAAGTCCCTTAGGAAGTTCTGGAGCCACACTGACCTTTTAACTGCCTCAGAGGCCGTTATCCTTTCAGTTTCCATGGTAGAGTCCGTAATGCATCGCTGCTTTACATTCTTCCATGTGACTGCTCCACTTCACAGTGAGAACACATAGCCTGACTTCGACTTTCGACTGTCCCTGTTTGATTTGGAAATCCAATTCTATGTAATCCAAAGGAAACAACTTGACTGCTTTGTAACTCAGAACATAATTCCTGGTCCTCTGCAGGAACCTAAACATGTTCTTTACATCAGTCGAGTGATCCTTTCCAGGATTACTATGATATCTCACCACCATGCCCACGGCATAGTAGATATCAGTCTCGTGCATAGCATTACATACATTAAGCTTCCCACCATTAAGGTGCAGGGAACTGCTTACTCTTCATCTATCTCCTTTATTGTGTCAGACACAAAACTTTAGATAGACGAATTCCACATTTAAAAGGTGAAGACCTTTCTTGGAATTCTGTATGCTGCAACGAGTAAGAATTGTATTTATGTATGAGGCTCGAGATAAGTTCTATGTTCTTTTCTGGCGATCATTTATTATTTTGATCCCAAGAACATTCCCGACTTCTCCTAAGTCTCTTACATTGAATTACTCGGACAACCATCCCTTTATGTCCGATAACATCTTTCATATTGTTGCCAATTTAGAAGGATGTCGTCTACATAAAGAATGAGAAAACACCACATCTTTTCTGTCACTTCTTTATTACACTCAGGACCTAAACATGCCTTGAATGAATCCATGAAATGGATTTTCTCATAGGTCTGCATGTGTCCAAGATCTTGAAGCTTCCTTCAATCCTAAGATTGATTAAGCTTGCTTACCGAATGCTCTTGGCTCTTTTCGATGAATCTCTCTGGCTGTCCCACACAGATGGCCCCGTCAAGACTTCGATTTAGGAAATCTGTCTTGACTTCCATATTCCATGTGAAGACAAAAGAATCCTGATCGACTTTTGCCAAGACTGAGCATCTTGATCTTTCAGCGTCTCGTCATAGATCCAGGGTTCGGCTTCATGTTCTCCAGGTAACAAGTCTGAAGACTCACCTATAAACATGAACCTGTTGGGTTGTCTAACAACCCTCCCACTACGACAACGCTCCGGTGTATCTTTAGTGACTAAAGATTATAGTAGTGAACTACTCAGTTAGGCTGGTTCTAAGTCTTGATCAGTCCCTCTAAGCACATTAAGTATTACTCTAGTCTTGGCTTGTGATCTTGCATATATATAGTCCATGTCTAAGAACCAAACATTGATGCAATCAATGAACATCTGGTCCTTTGGACTATATTACATATCTCAATTCGTTTTCTTAGGGTATCCTATAAACAGCCGAATATCAGTACAAGTTTCCAAAGGAATCAAGTTCAGGATAAACGCCGCTGTTTCCAAGCCATATCCCAAAAACGATTTAGGTAACTCCGAATGTCTACTTTCCCATATCTATAAGAGTCCTATTCCTTCTTTACAACACATTATTTTGCCGAGGCATAAATGGTGTAGTCTGTTGGGAGTTAATCCCATTTTCTGATAAGTATGCCTTACTCCTCAAAGAGGTCTGCATATATCAGAGCGAATCAACTCTAGTACTTTCTTGGATCTTTTCCCTTTAACCGTAAAGGGTTGCTCGGTCATTAAAACTTCCAAGTATGATTCGAAGGTTGGAAGGTCCTTTCCTTCAACCTGGCTGAGTGGTCCATCAGCTTTCACCCTTTGAATCGTACTCAAGTTAAAATGATCTATCCTAAGATTCCATAAGTACATTTGATTTATCCTAGAAGGATCTTTACTCTTATTGGGGTTCGACATTGTGTTATTAGCTCCGGTCTGTTGCATCGTGGAAGAATACGGATTTAGTATTAAATTGTCTATCAATATACCAGAATAGATAATATCCCCATTTCCTAAAGAAACGGAATATCTATTCTAAGCCAACTTAGAAATCCGAAATGAAATTTCTTTCTAAATGCCGGCACATAAAGACAATTTATTAGAACTAAAATCCTACTGTTAAAACATTTAACATCTCCCACTGCAACGGCTATTACCTTAACATTATTGCCCATGTAGGTTACTACTTCTTCCTTTCTAAGTCTCCGGGTTTCCTGGAACCCCCGCATTTAAATGCAGACATGATTAGTGGTTTCCGTATCCACACACCAGGTACTGGTAGATAACACCACTAAACATGTTTCGGTGACTAAGGAGAAGTTAACTTCTAGTTACTTTGAGAGGACAATCAAACTCCCAGTATCCAAACTGCTTACAACGGAAGCACTTACCCCTTGGGCTTGCTTTTCCCATTCCGTGATCCAGATATATTAGGCCCACTGGGTTTCCGTATTTTCTTCTTCTTCCTTTTGCCGCCCGAAGGCCTAGGAAGAGCCAATTTCTCAGCCACAAGTGTTTTGAGAGCCATTAAAGATTCCCTCAGCCGCTTGAAGTTCAAACAGGAGCTCCGCCATTGAATAAGACCTCTTATCCATGTTATATTTTAGGCGGAACTGCTCAAAACTTCTCGGCAAAGACTGGAGCACAAAATCAACCTGGGTTACCCCATTGATAATTGTTCCTAGAATCTCTATCTAATTAAGATAGCCCATCATTCTAAGAACGTGATCCCTCACGGGCGTTCTTTCCGACATGATGGCCGTCATGAGTTGCCTCATTTCACTTTGTCTGGCTGTCCTGTCCTGATAACCAAAAACTTCTTGAGCTTAAGCATCATATCATAGGTAATAGTCATGGCATGATCCTGATGTCGCAGCACATTTGACATGAAAGTCATAATGTTGCTCCGCGTCATCTCATAGCCTTGATCCATTTCCAATGAGCTTCCTTTCCTCAATAGTGGAAGCATCATTTGGTTCAGCAGGTCAATTGACTTGGAGTACATATTTGTACTCCTCTGCAGTTAGGACAATGTCCAAGTTTCTTTTCAAATCTATAAAATCAGGTTCAGTGAGTTTGTTGACTTTTAATGGGAATAATACCATATAAAACAAACAATGAGTTTAATTCAATATCATTTCCCTCAAGTGATATCATTAAACTACCAATCATTTCCAAAATCCCATCAGACATAGCAAGCCACGTTCTTGTGGACGTTTACCAGTCCAAATGATTTTATGATTGGATTTCACTTCGGTCGTACATCATCATAGCAGTGACTCCGATGGGGAGGATACTATAAAGCGTACCTAAGTGTATACCATTTCTCAGTACTAAGTCCACCGCTCGGGAACTACATGTCCACCGCAAGCCACGTTCTTGTGGACGTTTACGTTGACATGCGGTCCTCCACGACTTTCTATAACTGTCGAGCCTCAATTAATCCCAAAGTTCCGTTTCCATTTAGCAAGCCACGTTCTTGTGGACGTTTACTAAAACAAACAACTTTATTAATTGAATCTCACTTATTTAAATTTCATAGAATCTTAATTAACCCAAAGTACCGTTTCCATTTAGCAAGCCACGATAGTGTGGACGTTTACTAAAACAAACAACTTTGTTAATTGACTCTTACATTTATTAAATTTCACAATTTTATTAATCAAAGCTTGATATCTCGTAAGTGAAACTCGAAGTTTCTAACCAGCGATCAATCATGCAATTGAGCCCTATCTCTCACAAAGTGAGGGAGCCAATCAGACAATCGATCTAGTCATCGAATGACTCGAAAGTCTCTAATCTGTGTCATCGACATAACCAAGCGCTTTGGCTCCATTCCACTCCCCGGGGTGAGAATGAGTCGAGTTGAAATTAGTCTTTGAATGACAGATTAGGCATTGCTTTTGAGAAATATAATTGTTCAATTTTATAAGTGGATTTTAAATTCGAATTTTGATCTAGTGATATCCGTGTATCGACTTTATCCGATAGGGAGGATGACACTAAAGCCAACTCGTAAGTCAATACACATCACATTCAAAACAGAGAATGGAGACCGCGGGATTGTTTCCAATCCCTCTCCCACTTAGTATTTTACGATAAGGGATAACATGCATAAATCATTTAAGCATAATAAAAAACACGTAAATCACATAATAAGCAATTAACGTGGCCCCGATTATTATGGCCTTAAATATTTTCCAATGCACGTCTCTTGGAACTTCATCTCGTTGCTCGTCTCGATCTCGATCCACCACCGACTCGCTCGAGGGTCAAGAGACGAACTCCTCCCACTGGAGCCTCGTCTCGAGCCTCGTTGAGTCGTCCGTGGGGTCGAACGAACCCCAGCCCCGCTGCTGCCCGTCGCGAACACGGGGTGTGTTCGATGGCTGCCCGTTGCCGGTTCGCTCTCCTCGATCCTCGTTTCTCCGGGTTTTGATCTCGTCTCGATCCACCAAAATTAGTAAGAAAAATTACAAGAATAAACTTACTAAATCCGGCATCGATCCTATACAAGGTGATCGACCCTATACATGTCCCGGATACAACGAAAAATAAATAAACCTAACGACTCAACCCGTCGTTTTTATCTATTACAAACAAGCATCGTTTTTCCAAAACAAAAACAATCTCGACAAGCCCGAGAGTTTAATCAAAACCACAAATTAAAGCACAACATACAATCACAACGTTGGCCATAATAACCGGGTTCGAACCTGCAAAACAAATCTCGCAAAAATACAACGAATCGACAAAACCGGCTCTGATACCAATTGATGGAAATCGACTACCCGGGATGCGTTCGTTCGATCACTCGAACATCCGAACGATCCCAGTCGACCTCCAGGTCCGTTACTCCGTTCGCGTGCCCAGCCCGTGCCCCGATTCACGCCCAGCCATTGCCCCGAAGGACAACCGCGCGAGCCGGAGCGGGCTGCCTGAAAAACAGCGAAACGGCGGTCGCCGTTTGTCCTTCAGCAGCGCGAACAGCAGCGCGACCTGCTGTTCCGGGCTCGTTTCCGGGCCGTTTTTCCTCTTCCGACTACCGAACCGGAGGTCCTAGAACCCCCAGTAGTCGAGGAGTACGATCCACGAGATCCGGAACCCGATCTTACATCCGATGTATTTTCAACGAGAAAGAAATCGAATAAAAGCGGAAATAGTGTTTCGATTTCTTATACCTTTGAAGCGTGATTCGGAGAAGCCGAATAGGCGAACACCCTGAGATCTTCTAGTGTGTATCCTAGCCCTCGACGCCGGACGTTGTGTGGGCAACGATCCACCGGAGTCTTCTCTTCTTCTTCTCTCTCAAACTCTCTTTCTCACGTTTTAATTATTCTGTCTCCAAAAATATATTTGCGCTAGCAAATTAATTTATTCTGTCTCCAGAAATATATTTGCGCTAGCAAATTAATTTCTAAATAATTATTCTGTCTCCAGAAATATATTTGCGCTAGCAAATTAATTTTTACAGAAATAATTATTTTGTCTCCAGAAATATATTTGCGCTAGCAAATTAATTTCTACAGAAATAAAAACACTGTGCTAATCTAAATTAATTGAGAAGAGAAGAAAATAATTGCGCTAGCAAAATAATTTCTCCACAGAATTAATTATAGCGGCGTTTCGTAGGTTAAGAGAAGAGAGATTGAGGGGTATATATAGGCCACACTAGGGACCTTAGGACAATTAATTAATTAGGCTAAATTGTAATTTAATTAAACCGGTGTCCTTAAAAGAAAACCTTTAATTAAATCCAATTTTAATTATAATTAATTCCACTATAAAATTATAATTGAATTCCCAATTAATTAATCTATATTATTTTACCAATAATATTTCCGCCGAAATTACATATACGACTTTCCCCGTGTTTAAGATATCGAATGTCCACGAATTAATTTCAATTACTAATAATTAAATTAATTCGTTTCTTATTATCCGAGACTAGTACCACTCATCCTTATTATCATGTGGAACGAATCCACCTGCAGGGTTTACATGATAAACTTTATGAGCTCATCTCGGGAACATCATCAACCCAATAAATGGGACACGGTTTCCTGTCTATAATCTATAGCATGCCGTGTGTACAATTCCGATTCCCAATTTACCGAGAATCTCGACTAATCAATTAGTCTCACTCATTGGTAGATTAAAGAACCGAGGATTGGACACACGCACCTATAATTATATAGGGATTAGGAATTCGCATATCCGCAATATCTGAGGTCTAGTTCGATTACATCGATTAGTATAAATCGAACGCCCTCCCGTGGTCCTGCTCAATACACCAAGTGTACGAGTGTAACATGATAGTCAAGACCGACTATCTACCAGTCACACTACGATGTACCGATGGATTGTCCCTGTCCATCTAAGTCGTGAGCTACTCTTCGATAGTACACGAGTAACCGACAGTATGATCTTCCGCGTGTCTCCTCACGCCATACTGTCTACAACGTATACATCAAGGACTATTGCATTAAATGCAATCATGCTTGAATCATATCTTGAATTAAGGTATAGATAAGGAGTTCCTTATTTGCACTAAACTAGACATTTAGAATACAACTCCATCATACTTAAGACTGGGTTGAGAGTATTCCTATGGTTTTGGAAACCATACCAGCCCTTGTAGGTCCAGAAGGCATATATCTCTTTTAGTCAGATACTTAGGTATTGTGATAAATGAGAGATATGAAATCATGCTTTTGGAAAGCGATGAACCTTCGAACTATATCCAAGCTATGACGAGTGCAACTACTAAAAAAATTGGTGCAGCTAGACCTATTGAGTGCAAATAGTTCTTCAAGATCAATATAGACATGAATGGAAAACCTAGGGTTTTCAAAGCAATTTTGGTGGTAAAAGTTTTATATTCACGAGGTGGATTATGATCAATCTTTTTCACCAGTTGTTGTGATTTATTCATTCGGATTAACTTAGCCATTGTGACTCATCTTGATAATGAGTTATGGTAATATTGGATGTTAAAACTAACTTCTTGAATTGGATTCTAGAAGAGAATGTGTTTTAACACAGCCAACGAGTTTTATCGATCTTAATAAGGCTAAGAAATTATGCAAGCTTATAGTTCCATTTATGGAATAAAGAATGCATATCGGAGTAGCAATCTTCAGTTCAATGAATCCATACTGGGATTTGGATTTCAGAGGAACTCGGAAGAGTCTTGTTTTACAAGAAGATCAGTGGGAGTTACGTTGTATTAATTGTGTTGTATGTCGGTGACATACTTCTTATTGGAAACAATGTTTCTATGCTTAATTCTATTAAAGAATGGCTTGAGAATTGTTTTTCAATGAAGGATCTTGGAGAAGCACAGTACATATTGGGCATCAAGATCTGTCGGAACAGATCGAAAATGATGTTTGGACTTAGTCAAGTGACCTATATTGATAAGGTACTTGATAAGTTCAGAATGAAAGACGCCAAAAAGGGTCTCATTCCAATGAGTCATGGCACATCTCTTAGCAAGATGCAAGGCCCTACGGGACTTGATGAGCAAAAGAGGATGGAAAACATTCCTTATGCTTCGGCAATAGGGTCTATAATGTACGCCATGATATGTACACGATCGGACGTATCGTATGCTTTGAGCATGACGAGTCAGTTTCAAGGAAATCCAGTTGAGGCGCGTTAGACTGCGACCAAGAATATTCTTATGTACCTTAGATGGACAAAAGAATATTTTGCTGTCTTTGGAAGACAAAAAGAGTTGATGTTAACAAGCTGTTTAAATGCTAACAGACTAAGATAATTTCCGATTTTAATCTGGTTATATCTTTTGTCTGGTTAGAGGTGAAATTTGCTGGAATAGTTCCATGCAATGCAATATAGCTGATTAAAACTACAGAAGCTGAACACAGTATTGCATTAGATGCAATAATGTTGGCAGTTAAGATTTGAAAGTTCTTGAATGAACTAGGAGGCGTAACTAGCTCAGCCCATCCGATATTTCTCTATTTATAGTAGATCTATCGCGCAAGCTTATGAGCCTAGGGAGCACTACAAATCTAAAGCTGGTGCTCAGGATGTTCCACATTATCTGGGAGATAGTTTTGTGGAGATATCGAGATAATAAAGTTGCAACTTTTGGTAAGGTTGCAAACCCATTTTCTAAACCTCTCCAGCAGTTTAAGCTTGAGGCTTTCACGACTGCAATAGAGATCAGACATCTTAGAGATGGGTTGTGATTTCTATTACTGTATTAGATACTTTTGGAGATTTGGTAAACATTCACTCATATGTATAATACATATTTCTTCATATAAATATGGTTTAATTTATATGAATTGTCCAAATGATTAAGTGATATCAATTGGGTTATGAGGTCGACTTACCGCATAATGAAGTCCCAATGGTTGAACTGATATACTTAAATCATATAGCTGTTCCTGGTTCGTATAATCGAGTACGGACAAACCGATAATACAAAGAACTAGATTGTAATGTGTACTATAGCGCCGCTTCATGGGCTAGTGATGTGGGACATCAAGTACAATTACATAGATATTAGCTGGGAGCTAATGATCGAACAGACCCGACTGGAATAGTATTTAAGATTTCGAGTCATAATACTATTTCATTGACTGTCGAGCAATTTCCTCTGACCTGAGTAGTCCAGAGTGATTCCATTGTGAAATGATGTACTTTGATACAAGTAAACGCCTTTCGTAAAAGGAGGTTATAAAACTTGTTATTGGGTATATCAGGAAGCAAGTGAGAGAGCTTGGATTGACAAGATGGGATTGTCCTCCATTTTATAATGGGATACATGTCTTACCGGCCACTTGGAGAGTCGACACTGTGGAAAATACGTGGCCACGTCCAGATTCGTATCATAGTGATAAATCTGGTTTTACAGTCTGTCTCAATGTCCAAGAAAGGTTTGAACCGATTGAGGATGACTCAAGTCTTGCCTCAAGTTCAAACTTAGTCAGAAAGTGACAACAGGAAATTGGCAGCACACTGGCTCTGAAGGCCAAGTGGGAGATTGTTGGGATATGTCCTTCAATCCTACGTGTGCAATCGATAAAGTCATAAGGTCGTCTATGGATGTTAAATGATTATTCGATAATATTAATTGTTGGGAACAATATAATATTGATCGATAAATCATACCTACAGGGTCACACACGGACTCATAAGTGATGTACAATGCTTGATAAATATATTGATTTAGAATCAATATTTACGTGGATTTAATACACATGCATGGGATGCATGGCTTGCATGGATGCATGTCACATAGTGTGACATGGCATGCCACACAAGCAAGTGGGACCATCTAATGTCATGTGGCATAATGAGGTGGAAATGTCCATTCAAATTCACCATAATCACACCTTAATGTGTGATAATGATGGGGCATCAATATCACCATTAAGGAGGAGGTTACAAAGAGGTTTTGATGGCATTTTAAGGTGAACAAATGCTGATTTTTCAGCATAATTTTTGACCCACGAAATTCACAAAAGAAAGAGAGAAAAGAGGTTGTTCTTGGAGAATCAACTCGATCAATCAAGCAAGTCATCATTCGGGTTCGTGTGCAACACGTAGAGGCCGGGCCATTTGTGCGGCTTCAACATCCGGGCGATCCAAAGGCGTGACGAGGTCATACCAAAGGTGTACATTTCGAGGCTGATCCATTTGAGGTGGTTCAATCGACTCAACACCACCTCATCGACATTAACCAAAATCAACGATCACCAAAAGTAAGTAATCGTTGAACCTTATATATATATATATATATATATATTTATTGGATGTGTATATATATATATATATGTTTATATGTGTTCTTATACACATTAAGTGTGCACTAAGATCATGGCATAGTAGATCTATTGCTTTACACGCTTCCGCACACACGGTATATCGATCGGATCGGTATACCGGTACCTTCACGAGCCCGAGCCCGAGCCCGGGCCCGGGACGGGACGGGACGGGGCGGGGCGATGTCATGCAAGATCAGTTGATACTACTGGACTTGAGAGATCACAGACTTGGAGTCGACCATCTTGTAGTCCAGGAACTTGCCGACGACGTACTTCTTTGTACCAGCGTCCTCGGTCTTGTACTTCTTCTCCAAAGCATCCCAGAGGGCTTTGGCAGACTTGTACGTGTTGTACACATTGTACAGCTCGTTGCACAGGCCGTTCAGTACGGTGTGCCGACAGAGGTAGTCACTCTGCCCCCAGGCCTCGAAAGCATAGCGCTTCTCAGCAGTGTCAGTGTCAGTTATGGTCATAGGGTCCTCAGTCAAATGCTTCTGAAGGCCGAGAGTGGTCTGGTAGAACATCATTTTGGACTGCCACCTTTTGAAGTCAACACCGGTGAACTTCTCGGGTTTCTCGGCATTCGGGATGGTCTGGGTGTGGATGGGCAGCGCCACTGAAATCTTACCGATGAGAACTTCCTTGTTGTTGATGGGTTGCTCAACGTTGATGACGGGAATCTCCTTGTTCTTCTGGGCATCGTTGTTCTGGGCATCACTTCCGGTAGACATGTTTTACTGATTTGCGATTGTTAGAAAAAAGGTAAACGGGTTAGTCCAAAACCGGAAAAAACAACAAAAGAACGGAAAGTAAACGACAGGTTGCTGGCCGAGGCGTTTGCACTTTCCGCAAATCAGTAAAGCCCCATGTATGCTACGGTTACAGGCTCTCGACTATTTATAGACTTCACTCGACGTCATGGAGAGGAGTTACACACCACTCACGGGTGGTTAGTGGGCAGTTCCACCGAGTGGAAGAAACCACTCCACAACTGCTGCCCACTCACAATTATTAATTCATTAATTAATTTCGGAAATTAACTCACAATTATTAATTCATTAATTAATTTCGGAAATTAATTAATATCCAAAAGCATTACTGGGCCGATTAGACGAGCCCACTTAATTAATATTCAAAGGCCTTATAGACGAGCCAGGACCAAGCCCACGTCCAAGCCCAAGCCCATGCCCAAGCCCAAGCCCGGGCCCGGGTCGGGATGGGACGCGCGCGTGTGGCCCTTGCCATGTACCGCTAAGGGTGCATGGACTTAGTCAACTTGTTGAACACTCATACTCTCTTACCACATTTAAAGAGAAATGACTTTTGGTATTCTTTCTATGTGGGATAACTGGTGCAACCCAGGATCCGGAACGATGAAGAAAGGCACCGGAAAGAGAGTCGAGAGAGTGCCGGGAACGCACCGAGAAGGTGGCCAAAATTCTGTGGAACCCGAGGATCAACCCGAGGATCGACCCAGGCCCTTTGCACTAACCTCGGGATGATATGCGGGATAGGCAGAAATCCCAATTCTGTGGAAAATCCCAATTATGTGGAACCCGAGGATCAACCCGAGGATCGACCCAGGCCCTTTGCACTAACCTCGGGATGATATGCGGGATAGGCAGAATTCCCAATTTGTGGCCGGACTCCTTGTGTGCGGAAATTTTAGTCTTTTTTTCCTTTTTTGGCGTGACTTTTTTTCCAAGATACTCCTTTTCCTTCACTTTTTAGGTTTGCCTATATAAAGGCTTTGTGAGACTTTATTTTAAAACACAACTTTTATGATAATTAATTATTTTGCGAGATTATTCTCTCTACTCTTTTCGTTCTCTTTTCGATTGTGCCAAAAGAGATCAACCCGACGAATCAACGAAGCATACATACTTCGTTCGTGTGTCTTCATCAATTCCAAGTAGCTGCGTCAATTCCGTTTTGGGGGTTAGGTTCTTCAATCTAATCAATTCAACGAATTAGGTTCAGAAGTTTGGGATCTTCATCTACCCAGGTATCCGAAACCCGAATTTCGTGTTCTTCGAATCAATTCTTCTATCTTTCCAACGAGGTACGTATCATCTGGTATCAGAGCTAGGGTTCGTATCATCTGGTATCAGAGCCCAGGCTAGGGTTTCTAATTTCTGATTACGTGACCTCGATTCTTCTTTCTTTCCGTATTTCTTTTCTTCTTGCTGAATCGGATCTCTTTCATCCGTAAGCACAAAAAAAAAAAAAAATTCTATAAAAATTATTTCCACTCCGTTTTTCGCGAAATTTTTTTTGAGAGTCTCGTTCCTGGTAGTGAGTCGAATACTCAGCAATTAAAAAAAAATTATTATTATTATTTATTCTCGATTATTCTTTTTATTGCTGTTCATCGTTCGTTCAGCAATTTAAAGTCATTTCGTGGATTTTTTGTTGGAGTTGAGTTCGAAGATTGGGAGAGTTCGATTCTTGAGAGAGAAAAAAAAAAGTGGGAGGAATACGAGCGTGAGTGACTTACCATATTGAGTGATACACGAGAGTGGTGAGAATCTCTATTTTGTTTCTAACACTTTTGCAGGTTGACGAGATGGATCATACCCAAATTCAGTTCATCGAGGATGTGGTAGATAAGCGAATGGCAAAGAGCTTATCAACTGAGATGAAGGTGATGAATGCACGACTCACCGCATTAGAGGAGAGATCTCATCGTGGAGATGCATGGAATCGAAGAGGTGGCAGCGGATACCGAGAAGTTCAGAATGGCCATCATCGAGTCCGTGATCGTAGTAGGGAGTTTCGAGATGAGAGGAGGTCCAGAGCTGAGCGTTTGGACGGTGGGAGGAGGGCCAGAGCTGAGTGTTTGGACGATGAGAGGAGGGCCAGTGCTGACCGTTGGGGCGAGTGTTGGAGAGATATTAGGCGTCAGATGAGAGAGGAGATACAAGCGGCACTGAAGCCTGGGAATTTAGCGGCTGACGACGAAGGCGAGAAACTGGAACCGAAGGCCGTGGTGAAGTCTGAAGAAGAGTCGGTCTTGGTGTATTCCGAGGAGGATTTAACTTCGGAGGAGTCCGTAGAAGAGTACGACGAACCGACACCATCGGTTGCCGTGGCTTCTGACATCAAGGAGTCGGTGGGGTCCGACATCGAGGAGGTTTCGGTGGATTTTGACGCCGTGGAGGCTTCGGTAGAGTCCGAGGAGGAGATTTCGGTAGAGTCCAAGGAGGAGGGATTGATGAAATCCGAGGACCTTCCGCGATTGGAGTTACCCATGGTGGAACAAGCAACGATAGAGGAACAACCGACGTCTGTAGTGTTGTGCGAGAAGGCGACGTTCTACACTAACGTTTTATTGTTTCTACACCCTTTTGTTTTTCAGGAATTTCATGATGACTTCCCTGAAGAAAGATCTACTAGTTTTCCACTACATCGAGGGTGTGCGCTGCAGAATTATGTCGTTCCGAGCTTGTTCGTGAGAGTGGTGTTCGACCCTGGCATCGACGTGGATTTGAGGACAAATCCTCTTGAAGAGGAGGGGAATGATGCAACCCAGGATCCGGAACGATGAAGAAAGGCACCGGAAAGAGAGTCGAGAGAGTGCCGGGAACGCACCGAGAAGGTGGCCAAAATTCTGTGGAACCCGAGGATCAACCCGAGGATCGACCCAGGCCCTTTGCACTAACCTCGGGATGATATGCGGGATAGGCAGAAATCCCAATTCTGTGGAAAATCCCAATTATGTGGAACCCGAGGATTAACCCGAGGATCGACCCAAGCCCTTTGCACTAACCTCGGGATGATATGCGGGATAGGCAGAATTCCCAATTTGTGGCCGGACTCCTTGTGTGCGGAAATTTTAGTCTTTTTTCCTTTTTTGGCGTGACTTTTTGTCCAAGATACTCTTTTCGTTCTCTTTTCGATTGTGCCAAAAGAGATCAACCCGACGAATCAACGAAGCATACATACTTCGTTCGTGTGTCTTCATCAATTCCAAGTAGCTGCGTCAATTCCGTTTTGGGGGTTAGGTTCTTCAATCTAATCAATTCAACGAATTAGGTTCAGAAGTTTGGGATCTTCATCTACCCAGGTATCCGAAACCCGAATTCCGTGTTCTTCGAATCAATTCTTCTATCTTTCCAACGAGGTACGTATCAATAACATATTTCCCAATAAAATAATAATTGCTTCCATTTACCAAACTAGTATTTATGGCAACCTTTAAATATTTATTTCTCACTCACCGATTAACGGATTATGACGAAATAAAATACCACGATTACCTCGTAACACGGAGATAATAATTGTAACGATTAAACTCGAAATCGGATACATTTTTATTGCCATAAAAATTACATAACTTGGTCAAAATACAAATGAATTATTTAAACATTATAAATAATTCTAACAATCCCCCACATGAGTGAAATCAATGCAAATGCCATAAATGCAGACTCTTGTGCTCGGTTCTCGGAAGGATCTATTGCTTCTGGAAAGGTAGCTTGTGGCCTTGAACCTCCCTTAGTGAAAATCATCGGATGTACTGGCGGCCTAGTGGACGTGATGCCTTGAACTATTCCTCCGAAGTGTGCAACTAGTCAATGATAGTCACACAACAAATCCCTATCAGTTTCCATTTCTCTGTTGTGTCCGTTTAGGCCCTGGACGACTCTTTGGATTCATAAATGTTTACTTTTGAAGCGGCCTTTACTTCACATTTATATAGGTGACCTCCCAGCATGAGTACCCTGAAATACTCCACCTATTCGAGGTGTGGGATTCATTAAAAGTCTCAACGACTTAACCTTTACCACATTTCAGGTTCTAGCACTTATTTGCTCATAGGGATGGAAACGGAAATCTTTATTTCCAAGTGCTTAACTGAACTAGCATGACTTAGTTTTCCCTTTGAACCAAGTTCGTGGGATCTCCACTCAGCGTGGTAGGGTTACCGTCATGGTCATTCTTTAGTTGTGGTTTTTAAAACCCATTCCCTTTAGCAACACACTTAATTGATCTCTAGTCATCCCTTTCGTCAAAGGGTCAGCTAAGTTTTCCTGTGACTTCACATAGTCTAAGGAAATCACTCCATTTGTGATCAATTGCCTAACGGTGTTATGTCTTTGACGTATGTGTCGAGACTTTCCATTATATATATTGCTCTGTGCTCTCGCTATACCTGATTGGCTATCACAGTGCATCATCACTGGAGACACAGGCTTTTTCCAGCATGGAATATCTTATAAGAAGTTTCGAAGCCATTCAGCTTCTTCACCTGCTTTGTCCAAAGCGATGAACTCCGATTCCATGGTGGATCGGGCTATACAAGTTTGTTTCGTAGATTTCCACGAGACTGCTCCGCCTCCTATACAGAAGACATAACCGCTAGTGGAATGGGATTCCTTTGAATCCGAGATCCAACTAGCATCACAATATCCTTCAAGTACACTAGGATATCTTGTGTAGTATAGTCCATAATCTCGAGTGTGTTTCAAGTATTTTAACACTCTTTTCAGAGCATCCCAATGTTCATGACTTGGATTGCTCGTGTACCAGCTCAGTTTGCTAACCGAATAGGCCAAGTCAGGACGAGTACAATTCGTTAGATACATTAGACTTCCGATAACTCGGGAGTAGTCTAACTGAGCTACCGGTTCACCCGTATTGACTGATAAGTTGATACTTCTGTCAATCGGAGTCCTACATTCAGGACCATCAAGGGCATTGAACTTTTTTAGCACTTTCTCAGCATAGTGAGATTGTGACAAAACAATTCCTTCTTCGGTTTTACTGATCTTGATCTCGAGAATTAAGTCAGCAACTCCTAAGTCTTTCATGTCAAAATTTCTTTTTAACATGTTCTTAGTGTTCGTGATTTGATCACGACTACTTCCCATGATTAGCATATCGTCCACATAGAGACACACTATCACAAATTCTGTTGGAGTACCTTTAATGTACACGCATTTGTCACATTCGTTGATTTTGAAACCATTTGACAACATAATATTGTCAAACTTTAAGTGCCATTGCTTAGGAGCTTGTTTAAGTCCGTACAACGACCTTATCAGTTTACACACCTTTTTCTCTTCACCAGGTGCAATAAAACCTTCAGGTTGCTCCATGTATATCTCTTCTTCTAATTCACCATTCAGAAACGCAGTCTTAACGTCCATTTGGTGAATTTCAAGATTGTGCAATGCAGCAATCGAGACTAACACCCGTATGGATGAAATCCTTGTCACAGGTGAGTACGTATCAAAGAAGTCATGACCTTCTTTTTGTCTAAAGCCTTTGGCTACCAGCCGAGCTTTAAACTTATCAATCGTTCCATCGGCTCTATATTTTTTCTTTAAGATCCAACGACATCCTAAAGGTTTACAGCCGGTTGGAAGATCTACTAATTCCCATGTATGATTTTGCATAATGGACTCTATTTCGCTATTAATAGCTTCTTCCCAGAGTGGTCCATCTGGGCTAGCTAGAGCTTCACCATAAGAGTTCGGATCATTGTCCAACATGTACGTGATAAAGTCAGGTCCAAACGACTTAGCTATTTTGACTCTTTTACCACGTCTTTGTTCTGTAACTACATCATCACCAGGTTCATTACTTGGTGGTACAGAATTCTCTTCACGAGTTCTTTTGTAAGAACTTAGACCAGCTCCATCTTTGCTCGGAAAGATGTTCTCGAAAAATGATGCATTTCTCGACTCAATGGTTGTACCTTTAGTCACTTCTGGATTCTCAGAATAGTGTACTAGGAATTGGTACGCCATGCTATTCAAAGCATATCCAATGAAGATACAGTCGACTGTTTTAGGTCCTATCTTCATTCGTTTTGGCTCAGGAACCGACACTTTGGCCAAACACCCCCACACTTTAAGGTAATTGTAAGATGGCTTACGACCTTTCCAAAGTTCGTGAGGTGTTTCATTTTTCCCTTTAAGAGGAATCTTATTCAGTAGGTGGTTTTCCGTTAGAATGGCTTCCCCCCACATGTTCTGGGGTAACCCATAATTGATCAACATAGCGTTCATCATTTCCTTTAATGTTCGGTTCTTTCGTTCAGCAACGCCATTTGATTGAGGTGAGTACGGGGCTGTTGTTTGATGTATTATTCCATTTTTAGAACATAATTGTTCAAAAGGAGCTACGTACTCTCCACCTCGGTCACTACGGACTATCTTAATCCGTTTATCAAGTTGATTTTCAACTTCGGTTTTGTACTTAGTGAATGCCTCTAAGGATTCGTCTTTACTAGTTAATAAGTACAAATAACAGAACCTCGTAAAATCATCAATAAATGTGATAAAGTATTTCTTACCGCCTCTTGTCGGTGCAAACTTTAAGTCACATATATCGGTATGTATAAGTCCAAGAGGTTCGGTACAACGATCGATTGATCGAAACGGTAATTTAGCCATTTTGGCTTCAACACAAATTTCACACTTATGTTGTGAATTTATTTTAGAAGTTGGAATTAATTCCAAGTTCATAAGTCTTTTTATTGCATTTTTATTTACATGTCCTAAACGAAAATGCCATAAATCATAACACTCGGGGGGGGGGGGGGGGGGGCGAATAGCCATTACAGACATTTTAAATAGACCCTGATCAAGATAACCCCTACCTAGGAACAGTCCAAATTTAGAAAGTACAAATTTCTTAGCATCAAAAACAAGTTTGAATCCATGCTCCACAAGAACAGAACCAGAGACCAAGTTCTTTCGGATGTCCGGGACATGCAGCACATCAGTCAGCTTCAGCTCTTTTCCAGAAGACAATTTGAGGACGACGTTCTCAACTCCAGCAACTTCAGACGATGCGGATTTTCCCATGTGGAGCTTGCGACCGGTACAAGGAGCATAAGAAGCAAAGGCATCCTTGTCAGAGCAGACATGTCGAGTGGCTCCGGTATCAATGAACCACTGCTTGTTGTTGCTAACCAGATTGGCCTCGTAGACCACAGCAGTCATATCGGCACATGTCAGCTCGTGTTGAACCACGTTGGCACTTGGTCGCTTCTTTTTCTGCCCGTTTTTCTTCGGCTTGTTGCAGTCTCTGGCCATGTGGTTCGGCTTGCCACAGTTGTGGCAATTCCCAGTGAACTTCCAGACTTTGGCTGACTCTTTGCCCTTGGAAGTGTTCTTCCTTTTGGCAGAATGTGGCTCAGTCAAGTTCACCCGAGCCTCCATAGGAACTTTCCCAGGCTTGACCTCTCGATCACGGTTGTCTTCTTCGATCCGAAGCTTGACAATGAGGTCTTCAAGGCTCATCTCCTTTCGCTTGTGCTTCAGGTAGTTCTTGAAGTCCTTCCACCCGGGAGGCAGCTTCTCGATGGCAGCCGCCACCTGAAAGGACTCACTGATCTTCATCCCTTCAGCGGCGATGTCATGCAAGATCAGTTGATACTCCTGGACTTGAGAGATCACAGACTTGGAGTCGACCATCTTGTAGTCCAGGAACTTGCCGACGACGTACTTCTTTGTACCAGCGTCCTCGGTCTTGTACTTCTTCTCCAAAGCATCCCAGAGGGCTTTGGCAGACTTGTACGTGTTGTACACATTGTACAGCTCGTTGCACAGGCCGTTCAGTACGGTGTGCCGACAGAGGTAGTCACTCTGCCCCCAGGCCTCGAAAGCATAGCGCTTCTCAGCAGTGTCAGTGTCAGTTATGGTCATAGGGTCCTCAGTCAAATGCTTCTGAAGGCCGAGAGTGGTCTGGTAGAAAATCATTTTGGACTGCCACCTTTTGAAGTCAACACCGGTGAACTTCTCGGGTTTCTCGGCATTCGGGATGGTCTGGGTGTGGATGGGCAGCGCCACTGAAATCTTACCGATGAGAACTTCCTTGTTGTTGATGGGTTGTTCAACGTTGATGACGGGAATCTCCTTGTTCTTCTGGGCATCGTTGTTCTGGGCATCACTTCCGGTAAACATGTTTTACTGATTTGCGATTGTTAGAAAAAAGGTAAACGGGTTAGTCCAAAACCGGAAAAAACAACAAAAGAACGGAAAGTAAACGGCAGGTTGCTGGCCGAGGCGTTTACACTTTCCGCAAATCAGTAAAGCCCCATGTATGCTACGGTTACAGGCTCTCGACTATTTATAGACTTCACTCGACGTCATGGAGAGGAGTTACACACCACTCACGGGTGGTTAGTGGGCAGTTCCACCGAGTGGAAGAAACCACTCCACAACTGCTGCCCACTCACAATTATTAATTCATTAATTAATTTCGTAAATTAACTCACAATTATTAATTCATTAATTAATTTCGGAAATTAATTAATATCCAAAAGCATTACTGGGCCGATTAGACAAGCCCACTTAATTAATATTCAAAGGCCTTATAGACGAGCCAGGACCAAGCCCACGTCCAAGCCCAAGCTCAAGCCCAAGCCCGGGCCCGGGTCGGGACGGGACGCGCGCGTGTGGCCCTTGCCATGTACCGCTAAGGGTGCATGGACTTAGTCAACTTGTTGAACACTCATACTCTCTTACCACATTTAAAGAGAAATGACTTTTGGTATTCTTTCTATTTGGGATAACATATTTCCAATAAAATAATAATTGCTTCCATTTACCAAACTAGTATTTATGGCAACCTTTAAATATTTATTTCTCACTCACCGATTAACGGATTTTGACGAAATAAAATACCACGATTACCTCGTAACACGGAGATAATAATTGTAACGATTAAACTCGAAATCGAATATATTTTTATTGCCATAAAAATTACATAACTTGGTCAAAATAAAAATTAATTATTTAAACATTATAAATAATTCTAACATGTATTGCCTCCAAAATTTAGGCCGCACCATTTGCACCTTCGAATCCTCCGACTGCGGAAAGTGCTTGACCGGAGACAATGATAGGTACGTAGTTTCAGTGCGGGACCTTGACACACACACCCGCATAGTACGGGTGAACTCGTTGACCCGCAAGGACTACTACGAAGTCTCCATGATGAAAGGGTTCAATGTGTCGAATTCACACCAAGTAGAAATAGGTGCAAAGAGACCCATTAGCCGGAGTTTCACCTGTGTCTGTTTAAGAAAGAAGAAAAAAAAACAAATGTTAGGGAATTGAAAGAGGAAGAATGAGGATTAGGGTGAGCGGATTTTTTTTTTTTTTTAATGAATAGGGGTATTATTGATATTTTGGAAGGGGAGAACTAATCATTTTAATTATTTTTAAGGGGTGAATTAATCTAAGGGGTGGATTGAGTAATTCTAGAGGTATAAATAAACTTACCCTTTTTTAATATATATATATATATATATATATATATAATTGTTTATCTATGATAACAAAAATAAGGTTTTACATAATAGAGGTGTAAATAAACTTACCCTTTATGATATTCTGACATCCTGTTTGTTCTACATAATTTGGTATTGAGCAAATTAACGTTGACATATGGATAATTATTTATTTAGAAAAAATAATTAATTATACTAAGTTACTACAACAAAATGACTAATAGCATATATATATATATATATATATATATATATATATATATATATATATATAGGCCTTCTACGGTGCCGTGAATATACGGTACATTTAATTTAATTTTATTTAACTATTTAATATCAACCCTTAGATGTATTAGAGAATACCCTATTAAGGTGGAGGTTGAAACACCTAAGTATTATCTTATAAATATAATTTAACTTATTAAATTGATAAATATGTTTTTTTATTGGATTTACAATAAATCTTTTAACGCATTATTTTTTTCTTAAACAAAACAAAAAAATTGCACAAAAATAAGAATAATTTTTTTACAAATTGTTAGAGAATAATTAAATAAATTATGTTAATGCAGAAATAAGAATAATTTTTTTACAGATTGTTAGAGAATAATTAAATAAATTATGTTAATAATAAATTTTTATTTGTTAGCGTATTCAAGTATTTTTATTTAATTTACACTTATTTCAACATCTCTTTTATTTTTAACTAGTTTTCAATGCGAACATTTTTTTTTTTAAATATGATTTTTTCCACTAATTAATTGGTGAAAAAAATTATATATAAAAATAAATATTTTATTTTAGATAATGATCAGTTAATTGTAAAATAAGTTTTTTTAGATAAATATATTATTAAGTGTATTATAATGTAATTAAATAAGTATATAAAAATAATTTTTGTTTTTTTAAATAATTTAATTTAATTATATAAGAATATAAAAATATTTATATTATATAAATAAATTAATTAAAACATGCTACATCACGTAACTACTATTTTTATTCAATTCTATTTTAAAGTTATAATCACATGCATTTAGGTGCATAATAATAAATTGAAGTGTCAAGTTCTAATTGGTTAGAATATAAATGTATGGTACATTTAATTATAAGAAATGTACCTTAGTATTTTCCTATATATATATATATATGCTATTAGTCATTTTGTTGTACTCCATATAATTAGTTATTTTTTTACTTACAATTAATGTTATAACAATATATAGACTTACTGTGGTTTAAGTTTGTATATAATTTTTTTTTTAATATCGTAACTTGTGATATTATAAGCTCTGAATAGTAGTATAAAAAATGATTCCAAATTTAAATGTACACTGTATTTGAAAATAAAATAAACTATCAATCAATTCTTTCAAAAATATCCTAAACTATTATCTCGTTCAATAAGTTTGATTAAATGTTTACATAAATATACAATTATTATATATTTTTAGTTTGTTTTAAAAATATAGTAATTGTATACTAAATTTAATGTAGTTTGAAATTAATGTAAAAAATAAATAAATTATTGCACTTAATTAATTTGTCTCAAAAACTGTTAAAAAAGTAAAAAGTTAAATTGTTGAAAAATGTAAAACTAGTTAATTATGAAAAAAAGTAAATAAACATCATAAAGTTGAATTATGGATATCCATAATATGGATATTTAGAGCTACCCATAAAAAATATGTTTTTTACACTAAGAAGTGGTGATCTATCGAAATTGCCTTTACAAATTCGACAAACATGATTCGACAAATATAAATTCAACAAAAATGATTCGACAAATATAAAATTCGTTCAACATGAATTCGACAAACAAAAAATTCGACCCACATTCGACATATTGAATCTGATACGACATGGATTCGACAAATTGAATCTGAGATTCGACATGGCGAATTCCATTCAACATGGTGAATCCCATTCGACATGGCGAATCTCATTCGACATAGATTCGACATGTTGAATCCCATTCGACATATTGAATCCCATTCGACATGTTGAATTTCATATTTTAATACAAACTAATTTCAGACAAACTAATTTTATTTTATTTTCATAATTTGATATTTTAATACAAGTGAGTTAATAATCAATAAAATTCTGAATTTTTTTTCAACATTAACATTCAGACATTTTAATTCGACAATTAAGATTCAATAATCAGTTAATACATTACTGGTTTTTTGTGTCATTTTCTAATGTAAATATTATTTCCAATTTTTTATTGCTAATGATTTTTTCCATTTCATCTCATCTCCGGTAATCTAAGACGTCGGAGCCCTTGATTTCGGACTCGAATGCCCTGCCCAAGACCCGCCCCACGACTCCCATCGCGCTACCCGATGACCCGCTGCTCAAATTCGAGGACCTGCTGCTCAAATCCGACTTCGCCGTCGATGGAGACCGGTCCGAACTGGGAACGCAGACCCCCGAGAAAGAAGAGGAGGCGTCGAATGTCGGGTTCGAGCCGGACGTGGTTATAGCATCAGAGCCCATTTCGATGCTGGGAGAGGAGTCGGTGGAGGCGGCGCCGAGGTCGGCCGACAGGAGGAGAAACTCGGAGGAGATGGTCGACAGGAGGAGGAACCTGGTGGTGTGGCTCCCAAAGGGCGGAGACGAAGCTTGAAGTCGACGAAAGAGGATTTGAGAAAAGAGAGAAAATTGTGAAGAGAGATTTGGACGAGAGCGGCGGATTTTTGAAATGAAAAACAAGAGTTAGGGATAGTGTGTATTTAAAGTGAGGAATAAGATAAATTGGTCTATTTGTGTAGAAAATCATTTTTTTATAAGGAGGAGAGACGAGAAACTCCACCCCACCCGATCGTAGGTCCATCGATCGGGTAAGATGTAAATCGAGGGATGTGCCCGAGTAGCAGACACCTGTGCGAGAGAGCCAACATATCTCACCCCAGGACAAACCTTCATAATATTTCAATGAAAATTTGTCCCATCCGAAGTTCGAACCCTGCGTCGCCGGGAATATCTCACCCATTTTTCTATATATATTCAATATATTTTGACTAATTAAAACAAAACGAGAATTTAGGGGGAAAGGAAAGTGATAGGATGCATGGCTAAGTAATTGCTTTCGGTTCGGCAATGAAAGTGCTTCCAACGTTTCACAGACACATCGCATATAAATGACCCTTTTTTTATTCAATTTATCTTTTGGGTTTCGAAAAATTTAATTCAATCACAATAAATCAAAATATTTTATTATTTAGGAATTTAATTAATGTATGATCGACAAGTAAAATATGAAAAAATATATAACACGTGAAAAATATCATAATTCAAATAAAAACGATAGAAGAGATAAAAATTACTATATCGAAAATAAATAATTAAATTATATTTTATGAACATACTGTATATAATGTTAGATTATAGGAACCATAAAATTAATAATTGTTTTGTTAGGTTATAACTTTGAGCAAAATCATCATTTAAACGTTACCAAACCCTGTTTTAATTGATGATATATTTATCAAATAATTATAACCATATAAATTATTGTCCTTGATAATTAAAATCATATACTACTAGTGAATTTTATATTATAGTTTTTATTATTAAGTTTTTGTTATGTTACTTAAGTAGCATCTTCAACTTCTCGAGCATCTTCAATGGTGAGGTAGAAATATATGTGTACTTTTACCTCTCACCCAAAAACGAGGTAGAAATCATTGGAGCTGCGCTGACGTGTTGAGATTAGAAGTTCCTAAAACTTATGAGGTAGAACTGTAGAAGAACTTCTACCCGGGTAGAGATGGAAAATAATATTATTTTATTATTATTATTATTATTAATTCAGCGTTAAAATTTATTTTATATTTTAACGTTATATTTTAAATAAAAATTAATAAAAAATAAAAAATTTGAACTAATTAAATTTTTAACTCAGATTATTTACATTTTTATTTTATATACAAATTAATTATAATTAAAAAATTTTGAATAGTTAAAATTTTAACGATTAGAAGTTCCTAAAACTTATGAGGTAGAACTGTAGAAGAACTTCTACCCGGGTAGAGATGGAAAATAATATTATTTTATTATTATTATTATTATTATTATTATTATTATTATTATTATTATTATTATTAGTTAAAATTTATTTTATATTTTAACGTTATATTTTAAATAAAAATTAATAAAAAATAAAAATTTTGAACTAATTAAATTTTTAACTCAGATTATTTACATTTTTATTTTATATACAAATTAATTATAATTAAAAAATTTTGAATAGTTAAAATTTTAACGTTAACATTATTTATATTTTTATTTTATATAAAAATTAATGTTAAAAATTGTTTTATATTTTAACGTTATATTTTAAATAAAAATTAATAAAAAATAAGAATTTTTAACCAATTAAATTTTTAACTCAAATTATTTATATTTTTATTTTATATTAGAAATTAATTAAAATTAAAAAATTTTAAATAGTTAAAATTTTAAGTTAACGGATTATTTATATTTTTATTTTATATAAAAATTAATTAAAAATAATTTTTATTTTATATAAAAATTAATTAAAATTAAATTTCTAACACTAAAAATTTAAAATAAAAAAATACTAGTATTTATTTTTATTTTAAATTTATGTTTTGTAATATTTTTATTTTAATCATGAATTATATAAAATATTAAATATTTATTTTATTTCATATAAAAATCATTTTTTTAATTTTAATTATTATTATTATTATTAGTATTTAAATATAAATAATAAATTAAAAGTATAAAGTAAATAAGTGGTGGGACCTATAAAATTTATGTTTTGGGTAGAACGGTTGAATGTGGTAGAAGTTTTTTTGGGTAGAAGTAGAAAAAATATGAATTGACGCTGGCCTACTCATCACCCAAAACTTGCCCTCACCACTGGAGATTAAATAAAAGCTAAGTTTTTAACGTTTAAAGTTTTGAATTTTAAATTAAATAAATGAATATTAAACTTAACAATTAAAAAAAACACTCATTAAATGAAATTCAATCCAAGAAATAATTCGGTGGCAATATTAATATATAGAACCTTCCAAACAATAAACATATATACCCTAAATGAAGGGGCCATTTTAACTTCAACAAGGTGCATGTGATGAGATTTGGTTTAGGACAATTTATCAAACTCATGGACTTGGACTTTGATTTAATTAGAAAGTAGTGTCACAACATGTTTGACTTAAATAAGAAAGAATATTTATACATTTCTTATAAATAAAAAATCACTTTCACATTTTGCCGACAAATTAATGTACTGCTAATTTATTTACTAGCTAATAGCTATAGTAGTATATATATTAATGCAATGGAATCAATTTTATTTTGATATAGCACGTAAATACGACAAGTAAATACGAGATTGTGAACAATATAATATTCTAATTTATTTATATGTGATTTATTATTTTTGGCAAAATCAGATCCCATCAAAACAAACATTTAAAAATAAAATAAATAATTTTCTATGTATAGATTTGGTAGAGATCGGAAGAACAATAATCAATCCATCATCTTTGACTGTTAGATCTTAGTGGCACAATTAATAAAATTATATATTTAATATTTTAATTACACCAATAACATCATGTGTCCCTTTTCCTAAGTCTAAGCCTTCAAAGTTCAAAGTAATCAAACAAATGCAATATGTTATATGCCCAAGTAATATGTTAATTGTAAATGTATATTTTATAAATAATAATCGTAGATATATATATATATATATATATATATATATATATATATATATATATATATATATATATATATATATTATATAAATAATTGTCTTTTCTTTGTAATTTGCTAAAACAGTATGAGAATTTTTATGAGACGAAGAAAATATATATTATAATTGATACGGATGTCGAGTGTATATATAATTATAGGTGCCTTTATATATAATAAATCAACCCGCATACATGCAAAGTCTTGATTTTCTTATTTATTTAATTAAATAATATTTTGTTTATATTTATTTATGTATTAATTATTATCATGATTTAAACTGTATTAAATATATATTCTGTATTAAGTAAGAAAAACAAAAAATATAGTATTACATATTTTGATATTTTTGGAAAAATAAATGGTGATTTTAATGTTTCAGGCTCACTAAGGCTCACTTATTTTTATTATTAGACTAAAAACCCATTCTTTTTATCTTTACATTCTAGGGTTTTAAATTTTACATGTTATTTAGTGGAAGGATTTTTATATTTTTATATTTATGTAATAAGGCAGTATAGTCAGCGCGGTTTATTTTAAGAATAACTGTTGTTTCTATTTATTCAGTTAATATTTAATTAATTATTTTAACAAAAATATAGTAGCGTTATTTATTTTAACAAAAATATAGTCAGAGTGATTTTGTTTTTTTCAATTTGCGTTAATATTTAATTAATTATTTTAATAAAAATATAGTAGCGTTATTTATTTTAATAAAAATATAGTCGGAGTGATTTTGTTTTTTTCAATTTGCGTTAATATTTAATTAATTATTTTAACAAAAATATAGTTAGCGTGATTTATTTTAACAAAAATATAGTCAATCGTTAGCGTAAAATAATTGATCAAAATGATATTTTAGGTATAGTGCCCTAAAATACTATTAGGCTAAACAATGGAATGGTATTATGGTATAAGACGTGCAAGCGCTCCTGTATATGTATACCCAAAATAAATCAAAAGGAAATATATTTTAATTTATAATAATAAAAGATAATAGTATTATTTTAGCAAAAATATTAAAAAATGAAAAAAGATAAAAAAAATATTATTTTAAGTTATTAATAATTCAACTTTAATATAATATCAAAGTAGGCTGACTATGAAAATGAGTGGTTCAACCATAAAATTTTCAATTTGAACAAATATATCAAAATAGGCTCACGTGTAACAAAATTGTGAAAAATATCTTTTAAATGAGAGAATCTTCAATAGTGTATGTATAATAATAGTACAAATTTATGACACATAATTTATAAATTGTATTTTTTAAATTTATATTTACATTTCTCAATAATGCAAATACAATTTTTACAAAGCTATTAAAAATAAAATTTAAACTAGAGTATTTTCAATTGTGTAATTTCTATACAAATTTTATTTTTATTTATATATAATAGTATTAAACATAATAAGTGAGCACACATTTGCTCATTTTTGTAATTATACATAATATTTAAATATGAATCAACTCAAATATTTGATATTCGATTTATAAATTGACTTAAATTTGTTTCATTTAAAAATTATAATTACAATTTTGGATTGAGATGTTCTTAGCTTGCACATTAATTGGGTGTTGTGAGAAAGTCATTAATGGAATTGGAAACCTAACCCACCCACATTAGCAATTAATTAAAGATAATACTCCAATTAACTGAATTAAATTCATTAAAGTGCACATTCGTTGCTTTTGCTATGATTATTTCCCAAATTTAACAGTGACGATTTTTTAAATTAAATAAAATTAAATAAAATTAGAAAAGAAACCTGAACCAGAAGCACCTAAAACCACAGTGTGTGTGAACTGAAAATAAATCCTTGAGATTTATGAGCTCTCTCAGAGACTGCCTTTTTAGCTTTATTTATTTTGCCCCCCACCATTCATTCATTCATTTACCACCATGTGAATCCACCCCCACCCCTACTCCTACCCGGGGGCCTATATATACAGATCATGTATGTATATCTTATAAATACTAACTGGGTTTCTTCACGGGGGAGCTAAAAAAAAACCCCTTTGCATCCATTCATCACTGAGATTTTTCCTACCCGAGATAATGATCTGTTTTGATCAGGGGAGGCGGCCTCTGCGGTGCCCTTGCGTGCAATTCGTGCAGTGAGACGCTGATGATGATGGTGACAAAGAGGGCTCTTTTGTACTGTGCTGTTGCTTCCATCGCTCTCTCAATTTTCTTGAATTCGACCTCTGTTCTTTGCCACCCAATTACAGGTTTGCTTTCTTAAGATTCTTAAAAATAAATAATTTAAAAAAAATTGAATTTTCCTGAAATGGGAAAGGGGTCTTGATTACTGATTTTGGAATTTTCAATTTATATTCGTGATTATTATTTGGTGTTTTCCAATGCTATTGTGCATAACTTGTATGTAGGAGAAGGAAACATTGGTTATTGGAAGGATGAAATACTGAGTTCTACGGGAGAAGCTCCGGCTCCAGCCGCCTCGCTCCTATTGGCCGAAAACCGGACCAAGAGGCCTGATATCCTCTCCAAGTTTCATAAATATAGAGACGGATGGGATATTGCCAATAAGCATTACTGGGCTGTAAGTATCGAGTTTAGCTATATTATGAAAGTTATGCATCGTTTATTGTGTTCTGTAGTCTGTTGGATTTACAGGTGCTCCGGCGTTCATTCTCGCGATTCTGTGGTTTATTTCTTTTGGAATTGCTCTTAGTGTGCACTATACATGTGGATGGAAAATAAGAATCTACGACCAAGATTCCAGATGGTCCCTGATCAGGATATGTCTTCTGCTTCTTGTTGTCTTCACCGCTGTTGCAGCGTAAGAATCTAATCTCGAACAAATTATCAATACAGAATCACTTTGGGGTTGATATTGATTGTTAGTGTTTTCAAAATTCAACTTATGTTAATTGTTTACGAATCGACATAAGTTAATTATTCACGGATCTTGTTGTTGATTTAATCGGCAACTTGTGTGTTGATTTTTTTGTCTCTTGCTTTTTCTAGGATTGGGTGTATTCTACTTTCGGTTGGACAAGTTGACTTTCACAGTCAAACGCTGCACACTCTGAATTTCGTTGTGAACCAGTCAAAATACACGGTGCAGACGCTGAGAAATGTCACGGAATATTTATCGATGGCAAAAACCGTAAGCGTGGCCCAAATATTTCTTCCGTCAGATGTCATGAAAGATATCGATGGATTAAATGTGGATTTAAATAACGCGGCGGATACTCTGGAGCAGAAGACTAGTGAAAACTCTATCAAAATACGAAGAGTCTTCAATACAGTGTATGCTTTTGTTCCATACTATGCTGCATCTCTTATTTATTTATTTATTTCGCGCATATTATTTAGTATTGACGGGCCTCCTTGCTTATTGTATAGGAGATCTGCACTGATTATTGTTGCGGCTGTTATGCTTTTCGTATCGATTATTGGCCTTGGTATGTATCGATATAACAGTTTTTACGTGCATTCCTTTGCCTGTTAGTTCTTTTTATGACAATTGGTTTTGGTTTTCAAATGCAGTTCTTTCTATCTTCGGCCATCTTCATGTAATACACATGTGAGTCCTTTAGGATAATTTTTTCACACATTTTAAGTGGCAATTGTGATGTTTCGATAAATTATTTTCTTGTTGCTGCTAATACGAGGAAAATATTAAGATTGAGTCAAACATCACTTTTCAATGTTTCTCACTTGCTACAGATTCATCGTTAGTGGATGGCTACTCGTTGCGGTTACGTTGTTTCTTTGTGGAGTTTTTACAATTCTAAACAAGTAAGATACTTCACTTAATTTAATGCTTTGTGTTTCACTGTTTTGTGACTCGTCTCATCTGGTCTGGATGTATTTCAGCACGATTTCGGACACGTGCATGGCCATGGGAGAATGGGTGGAGAATCCTCATGCAGAAACTGCCCTGAGTAACATCCTTCCTTGTGTGGACCAGAGAACAACAAATCAAACCCTCTTCAAAAGCAAGCAAGTCATCAACGACATCGCGAATATGGTCAACGGATTTGTGGGGTCCGTCGCCAACTCAAACCCGCACCCACAGGTTAACCCGTCGTATTATAACCAATCGGGCCCACTCATACCTCCACTCTGTTACCCCTACGACTCCCAACTGCAAAACCGTTCGTGCTCGTCCCAAGAACTTTCCATGGGAAACGCATCTCTCGTAAGCTCATTCTATTTGAGTTTCGATTTAACTTATTTTCGTGCAAACACCAACAACAACTACAGGCAGTGGCGGAGCCACTTGGTGCCAAGGAGGGGCTTAAGCCCCCCTAAAAAAAATTCCTTTAAATTTTTTTCAATTTTTTTGAAAAAATATATTTATCCTATGTTTTGACATGCGGAGAATTCAAATTTCTGCTGAAATTACCAAATTGCCCCTGTGCTCGTTTTTGTAGAATTTTCACCCGAAGTTGAATTTTTTTTTTGTGTGTACTTTTCAACACTATCTCCTTAGCCCTTCATAAAATATGTGTATATATACATATTATATGTAAAATAATCTCAGCCCCTTGTACTCATTTTTTCTGGCTACAGGTTTGGCAGAACTATACTTGCACTGTATCACCTTTCGGTCTTTGCATCAGCATCGGACGGTTAACTCCAAACATGTACACGCAACTAGTGGATGCGGTCAACGTTAGCTACGCCCTCGAACACTACACTCCGCCTTTGCTGAATCTCCAAAACTGTAACTTTGTACGCGATACCTTCCGGAACATCACATCGAGCCAATGCCCACCGTTGGGTCACTATCTTCGAATTGTGAACACGGGATTGGCTATGATCTCAGTGGGAGTGTTGTTCAGTCTGGCTCTGTGGCTAGTTTATGCGAACCGCCCCCGAAGGGAGGAGGTGTTTGCCAAGCTCTCGTCGCGAATAAGAGCCACGTGCAGTAGCAAGATGGGTCCCGCCAGTGAGGATAATATGACGCCGGAAACTGCTATAATGACTTCGGAGCATGTAGTTTAGGGTTAGGTTTTATACCATAGTCTTATAATATAGCCGAACATTAATTGGTGCGAAGCGCCGTTTAGGTTATGTGCTAATATGACTCAAATTTTCAACTATATATACATAGAATAAATTAGGGGTGTTGCAGAATGCATTCATAGGTGCTTGGGTATATTACCAAACTTTTCTGAATGTAGCATGTTCAATCCCAACTTTTTGGCAGGAGTACAAGGTCCTATAGTGCGATAAGATTTTGAACATCTCGATCAACACTACTATCAAAATTAAATTAAGTTTGATTTGATCTTACGGCGCAACTCTAAACACACTAAATAAATTAGGGGGTTTTGGTGTTTTACAACCACGTATCAAACCCAAAACTAAAATAAGAGCAATTATCAAGTAAACTTGAACTCGCGCTAATGAACAGGTGGCACAACTAAGGTATGGGATTGTCTTGTCTCGAATTCAACTAATTGATTAGGATTCTTTTGAACTAATTTTCAGTTACTTCAGATTTATTCGGTTTCGTTTAGTTCAAACTCATTAAATTTAGTTCTAAAAGTTCAGTTCAAGCTTACTTTTTAAGTTCAATTCAATTTAATCATTTTATTTATTTATTTTTATAGTATTTATTGATTTATTTATTATTATTATTATTATCATTATTTTTATTAATATTATTTCAATATTTTAAAATTTAATTTAATTGAACTTAATTTAATTCAATTTTCGCCTATTAAGTTCAGTTCACTAAGACTTCTGTTCAGTGCAGTTTATCCCGTTTCAGTCCAAAAGAACAGTATCTAAGAGTCTAAACTATGTACAACAATATGTGTCAAATTTGATATTTCTCTCATGTCAACTTAACACTCTTAATTAACATTTTCTTTTCAACTCCAACAGCCCAAGATGTTATTTAAGGTGTCCATTAGTTCGAAGTGTCTAAGACTATGTACAACAATGTGTGTCAAATTTGATATTTCTCTCATGTCACGTCAGTTTAACACTCTTAATTAACATTTTCTTTTCAAACCCAGCAGTTCAAGATGTTATTCAAGGTGTCAATTACTTTTTCTTTATTTCTCATCTCTATTTATTATACCCATCAAAATTTTCATTTCTCTATTTATTATATATATATATATATATATATTAGATTTAAAATTCTTACATAATAAATTTATCATATATAAATATTATGTAAATTTACTAAAAAATAATTTTGAAAAATCTTTAATATTTTATAACAATAAATAATAATATTTATTTTAATACAACACACATTATTATTCACAACTTTATAATAAAAACATAAATAAAATCCTAAAAATGGAAATAGTGCGCACGTAGCATTAAGAACAATTATTGAGTTAGTTTAAGAAACGTATACGTTGTGATTTTTCTTATGTAGTTGATGCCCGGACGTAGATGGATCAGCCGGGGAAATACCCGGCCTCAATTCGTTGCACGAACCCTCCTTGATCCTTGAAATGACGTGAACTTAGACTTGAAACGAACCACGCTCGATTCCTCGATTCCTTCGGCATCTCCACGAAATTCTCTCACTAATATATGATAATGTGGTAGTAAATTTCGTGGTCTTAGGGTCCTTTTATATAGGAGTAATCTCATAGGGTTTCCTAATAGGCGCAGGAGTCCAAAAAGGAAGAAAATCGGAAAATTTCCAAAAATTCACGATTTGGTTCACACCGGTTTCCAACCGAAGTTCGTATACTCTAAGTATACTTGATCAATAGGGCCGCGTGACTCATTTGGCTTGATCATCGAGTGTTAAGTTCGTGTTATCGACAAGAAACATAACATCGATTAATCGATCCATCTACATAGGACGCTCTACATAACTTATCTCGGTACAACACACGTGGGATGAAGGACAAAAATCCAACAAAATCAACACATTTTTGTTTTCTTGAACTACATGAGATATCATTAGTGCCAAAACAAAACACATAGCCTGATGTGATTTTTCGATCATCTATGGAACCTGCCCAATCACCGTCTGTGTAGCCAACAAGGTTGAACACCTCTTCTTTCTTGAACATGATGCCTTGATTCTTCGTACCTCTTAAGTATCTCAAAATTCTTTTTGCTGTAGAAAAGTGAATTTTACTTGGCTCTTTCATAAATCGGGAAAGTAGACTTAAGGAGTAGGTGATGTCCGGCCTGGTGTTAGGATAGATCAAAGACCCAATCAATTTTCTGTAAATAGTAGCTTTGACTTTTTTAGCGTCATCATGAATTTGCAAATTTTCATTTGCATCATTGGAGTAGAGATGGGTTTGAAGTCACTCATGTTGAATTATTTCAACAAATTAGTGATATACTTCTCTTGCCTAATGAAGGAAAAAATCTATATGAAACAACCAGTTGGTTTTGTTTTCCAGTAAATGGTACTTGAAATCTCACCAGGTGATGATGATGACCATTGTGATTATGTCAAACGTTCAAGAAAGTGTTTCATAATACTATCATTATATGTTGATAATATTCTTTTGGCTGGGAATGATATTGAGTACTTGAATGAGATTAAGAAATGGCTATCCTTATCTTCGATATGAAGGACTTGCTTGGACTCTCGCAGGAGACTAATATCCAGAAGCTTCTTAAACGATTCAAGGTGGATACCTGTAAGTCATTGATACTCTTTCTATGAAAGGTGAAGAACCTAAGCCGAAACATGGATCCCAAAAGTAATGAAGAAATACATTACATGATAAATGTATCATACTAAAACGACATTGAAAGTTTGATGTTTGGTTAAAGAGATTTTTTATTATCTCGGGATTGTAAGCACACCAGTGGGTGATGTGTGAAGGTTTTCGATGCCGATCCAATCGCACGATTACCTCTTTCGTGTGTGCGGAAGCGTGTAAAATGAGTAAACACGAACATACAAGATCTAGGCACACAATATATGTATAGTGTTGGAGTTGTGTACTTAATTTCTAGATTTAAGTAACGGAAACTCCCGGTAATAGCATTTAATCTATTTAATTAATAAACCATTGTTTGCTTTTAATTATTCGATAATTAAATATATGCAAAATATAGTTCTGGATTCTATTCGTTGTAGTTAGTATGGTGTGCGTCGTCACACGGAAGATCATACTATCGGTTACTCGTATTTAATCGAACAGTAGCTCACGACCTAGATGGACACGGACCAAGCCATCGGTATAGTCGTTGTATGAGGGAGAAAATAATCGGTCTTGATTATTTTATCATACTTGTACACTTGGTGTATTGGGCGGATCGCTTGAGATTTATCAATTAGGATTGCCTTTGATAATTGATTTAAATCTCAGAGTATTTTATTCTTAATCCCCGATACTATTGCGGGTGTGTATATTTAATATAAGTGACTTTGATTTTACAAAGGAATTGATCGGTTTAATTATTGGGTCAATTACCGGTTAAGTTGGGTCACTATATTTTATATATGACATGCCGTGAATACTTGACGGGAAAGTGTATCCCGTAAGGGTTGATAATATCCCCGAGATGAGTTCGTAAGGAATTATTATGTAAACCTCATGAGTGGATTTGTTCCGCATAATAATTAAAGTTGAATGGTACTATTCTCGGATATAAGAGATGAATAAATTTATTTTGCAATAAATAAATTTTATTCATGGATATTTAAATCTTAAATACACGGAATAAATAATACTACCGGAGAGAATATTATTTGATATAATATGGTTTAATATTGGGAGTGCAATTAATTTATATAGTGGAAAATAAATTAATTAATATTAATGGGATTAATAGATTTGGGCTTGGGCTCAATTTAATCATTAATATTGGAAGCCCAATATTCCACCTCCTTTAGATCCCCTACGTAGCCTATAAAAGCACTACATGGTCTTCACAATTCAAGACACCAATCATAAGATTATCATACTTGATAATCTAGAGAGTTCGTGATGTAGATCCATAGAGTTCGGAGGATCGTCGCCCACACGACGTTCGAACGAGGTGCAAGGAATACGTAGGAAGATTCAAAGGTCTTCAATTGATTTCGTTTCTCCGCACAACGAATCAAAGGTAAAATCATAAACTCCCTTGTATGATTTTATGTGAATTAATTGTGATGCATACATGAACATACGATCCGGGAAAACGACGAACTTCGGGGACGGGGATTCGAGATCCCCGGCGAAGATCGAACGAACCCTCGGCTGGGAGCCGAGGGGTGGCGGTCGAGCCCTAGCTCGATCGCCGGGGGGACTGCCGCGGGCTGGTGGCTCCCCCCACCTCCGACGATGGCGGTGAGTCGCCGGACTCACCGCCCAGGGCTGCTGGAGCAGCCCGGCGATCGCGAGCCCCGGCGGGGGCTCGACTAGGGTTTCTAGCCGCGGGTTTTTCCCGCGGCGATGATTCTCTCGTCGGGCTCGGCTCCGTGTGGTGGTTCGCGTGATTCCGGCGATGGGATTTCGGTCGGGGTTAATTTTCCGCAATTCCGTTAACCCCGGGATATCGATTTCCAACAATTGGTATCAGAGCGTTGGTTTCGTGTTCATGTATGTGTTCAATTATCGTTCTACCTTGCAGGGATTCCGACTATCATGGTTTAATAATTTGTTAATTATTTTATCATGATTATTCGTTTATTAAACTCTCGGACATGTCGAGATTCGTTTTGTGTGGATGAATGCTTGTAATAGTAAAAATTCGGGGGTTGACCGAATTTAGATTTATTATTATTGTTCTATGTTTTCCGGAAAATGTATATGGTCGATTTCATAGAATCGATACTGGAATTGTAATTTAATTTTGTAATTAATTTTACGTTGGTTCGATGCCGAAACGACCGCCGGAGAAACGTGTGACGAAGGAGAAGAAGAGAGGGAGGACAGGAAAGGGGTCGATCAATCCCCATGATCGATCCCCATGAGGATCGATCGACCCGAGGGTGGCAGCCCGTAGGGCTCTCGGCCACGTCGGCCACCGGAGGTGGTGGCGCGTGGGCTGGGGCGGCGGCGCATGGCTTCCCGGCAGTGGTCGATGGTGGGGGGGGGGGGGGGGGGGGGCGCTGGGTCCTCGTGATCTCGTGTCTCCTACCAAGATCCAACTTTCCTAATTGATTCGGTTTTCCTATTTTGAGTATTCCTATGTTTTGGGAACTCTCATGGAATAGGAAAAGAATTAATTGAAATTAATTTATTTCCTTATTCTATTATAGAAATCTTCTAGAATATTCCAAGTCTTACTTGGATAGGATTCTAGAGATTTAATAGAATTAGAAAGGAGAATAATTAATTTAGAATTAATTTATTTCCTAATTGATTATTCCTATTTTATGGGAATTTTCATGGACATGTAAATTAATTAATATGGAAAGTAGAAGAGTCCTAATTTATTTTATTTCCTTATTCTATTATAGAAGTATTCTAGAATATTCCAAGTCTTACTTGGATAGGATTCTAGAGATTTAATAGAATTAGAAAGAAAAATAAATAAATAAAAATATTAATAATATTTAATTTAATTTTATTTTTGATTTATTCGATTGACTTAATTTTCGAATTAACTATCTTTTGGATTTATTAAAAATAAATAGATTTAAATATTGGAATTAATATTATCGTCACATGGAGCATACAAGAACGAAGACTGAAGACTTAAAGATGCGTACGGAGATGTAGTAAAGCCATGATAGTCGGAAAATAATTTTCTAGCATTATTTTGACTATGTGATACTATGTGCTGTATTACTTGTATGCATGCTATATGTGTTTACTTTATGCACTAGATAACGTATCCCTTGTTGTAAAAAGCTAAGTGGGAGAGGGAATGAAAACATTCCCATGGTCTCCATTACTGTTCTCTTGGTGGCTCTTATGGACATTTTGAAGTTCATATAGATGAGTCATTGGAGGAGAAATCTTGTAATTCATTTTACGAGAAACATTGATTAAGTTTATCAAACAATGCCTAATTTGTCTTTCTGAAACTGACTTCAAGTCGACTCATTCTCACCCCGGGGAGTGGAATGGAGCCAAAGCCACTTGATCATGTGGATGACACAAAGTAGAGACCTTTATACCATTTCTTGAAATGGATCGATTGTCTGCTCGGCTCCCTCATGAAATGAGAGATAGGGTTGTTCGCATGGTGAATCACTGGTTAGAAACTTTGAGTTTCACTTATGATTCTCCGCGTCTTGATTTACAAGATCGAATGGATCAAGTAATTGGTGTTGGAAATCGATATCCCGGAATTAATAAATTTAATTAAATAAATTATCTAATTAATTCCGACCGAAATCCTTTGGAGATCGAATATCCGGAGTTGTCAAAGTTGCGGAACAACAACTCCAATCGACTCCCGGTTGCCGGAAACCCGCCACGAACCACCACGGGGATAGCCCAACCAAGCAACCCGCCACGAGAAGAACTCGTGGAGGCCTAGTCGAGACCCCGCGTGGGCTCGCGGCTGTTCGTGACAGCCGCCTAGGGCTGCCCTTGGCAGCCCGCTGGGCATGCACGAACCCTCGCGGACAGCCCCATCATCGAACCCTCGCCGCGGCCAAGCCGCTGCTGCCCGATGGAGGCGTGCGCTCGCACCATGCGAGCGCTAGGGTTCAGCCCGCTGGGCACCCCCAGCCACGCCCCGGTGATCGCACGCACAGCCACGGTCGAACCGTGGCTAGCGATCACCGCCAGCCGCCGCCGCGCGAGCGGCTGCCCCTCCGCGTGAGCGGAGGCAGCCCCGCGCGAGCGGTGTTGGGCGTCCAGCCCTTCGGCGATCCACCTTGCCGGGGACTCCTAGCCGCGGCGATCCGGGGATCCCCGATCCCCAATCGCCCGACACATCCTCGGTTTGGATCTCCGTCCCTTGGATCTTGGTTCGCGATATAATCACGATAAATAAATGATTAAATCATAAAGAGAGTTTTACGATTTACCTCATTCTCGTTGTTCGGAAAAACAAAGAACTATTGATGACCTTGAAGTCTTCCCACGTATTCCTTGCACTAGCTTGAACGTCGGGGTGGGCGACGATCTATCAAGCTTCCATGGATCAACTTCTCTCTCTACTTTCTCTCTCTAGAATTGTGTCTTGAGACTTATGAAAGAAGAGAAGACCATAGGAGTGCTTTTATAGGCTACGTAAGGGGACCTTAAGGAGGTGGAATATTGGGCTACCAATATTAATGATTAAATTGAGCCCAAGCCAAATCTATTAATCCATTAATATTAATTATATGATTAACTCCTATATAAATATAATTGCACTCCCAATATTATACCATATTATATCAAAATAATATTCTTTGGTAGTATTATTTATTCCACATGTTTAAGATATAAATGTCCATGAATAAATTATATTTATTGCTAATATTATTTATTCATCTCTTATAATTCCGAGAATAGTACCACTCAACTTTATTATCATGCGGATCAAATCCACTTGCAAGGTTTACATGATAATGCTTATGAGCTCATCTCGGGGACATTATCAACCCTTTCGAGGACATGCTTTCCCGTCAAGAATTCACAGCATGTCATACATAAAATACAGTGACCCAACTTTACCGGTAATTGACCGGTTATTCTAATCAGTCAATTCCTTTGGAAAATCAAAGTCACTAATATTATATGCACACACCTGCAATAATATCAGGGATTAAGAATAGAATACTCAGAGATTTAAATCGATTATCGCAGGCAATCCTAATCGATAAATCTCAAGCAGATCCGCCCAATACACTGTTGGAAATCGATATCCCGGGGTTAACGGAATTACGGAATACATAACCCCGACTGAAATCCTCGATCGCCGGAGAACACGCCGCGAGCCGCCGTACAAGCTGGAGCTCAACCGAGCACCACCACGGTCCGCCCGTGGTGCCCAGCCGAGCCCCCGCACGGGGCTCGCGATCGTCACGCGGACGATCGCTGGGATCGCTCGTAGCGATCCCTGGGACTGCTCGTAGCAGCCCCGCAGCGGGTGCGAGAACCCGCTGCCCAGCGGGTGGGATCACCCCGTGCGAGCGCACAGGGTCGCTGCGGGGTTTCCCGCAGCTGATCCGCGATCGAGCTCACGGGCTCGATCGCCCCCGGCGTCCAGTCGGGGCTCCTTGCCACCACGCCGGCGGTCGAACCCTAGGGTTCCGACCGCCACCCTCGGCTACCAGCCGAGGGCCTTTCTCGATCCCCGCGGGGATGTCGACCTCCCGGTCCATCCCCATCCGCGGAGTTCGTCGTTACCCGGATCTTCGTTCATGTATATATCACGATTTATTCAACGTAAAATCATAGAGGGTGTTTATCGATTTTACCTTCGATCTCGTTGTACGGAGAAACGAGATAGTTTGAAGACCTTCGGATCTTCCTACGTATTCCTTGCATTAGCTTGAACGTCGTGTGGGCGACGATCCTCCAAGCTTATGGATCTCCTTCACAACTCTCTAGAACTATCAACTAATGATATTCTTGTCTTGTAAGTGTGTTCTAATTGTGAAGACCATGTAGTGCTTTTATAGGTTACGTAGGGGATCTAAAGGAGGTGGAATATTGGGCTTCCAATATTAATGATTAAATTGAGCTCAAGCCCAAATCTATTAATCCATTAATATTAATTATATGATTAATTCCACTATATAAATATAATTGCACTCCCAATATTCACCATATTATATCAAATAATATTCTCTCCGGTAGTATTATTTATTCCATGTGTTTAAGATATAAATATCCATGAATAAAATTAATTTATTGTTTAATTAATTTATTCATCTCTTATATCCGAGACTAGTACCATTCAACTTTAATTATTATGCGGAACAAATCCACTCATGAGGTTTACATAATAATTCCTTATGAACTCATCTCGGGGATATTATCAACCCTTTCGAGGACACATTTTCCCATCAAGAATTCACGGCATGTCATACATAAAATACCGTGACCCAACTTTACCGGTAATTGATCGTTTATTCTAATCAATCAATTCCTTTGGAAAATCATAGTCACTAATATTAAATGCACACACCCGCAATAATATCAGGGATTAAGAATAAAATACTCCGAGATTTAAATCGATTATCCAAGGCAATCCTAATCGATAAATCTCCAGCGATCCGCTCAATACACCAAGTGTACAAGTATGATAAAATAATCAAGACCAATTATTTTCTCTCTCATACAACGACTGTACCGATGGATTAGTTCTTGTCCATCTAGGTCGTGAGATACTGTTTGATTATATACGAGTGACTGATAGTATGATCTTCCGTGTGACGACGCACACCATACTAAATACAACGTATATAATCCAGAACCATATTTGCATTTATTTAATTATAAATAATTTAAAGCAAACGATTATTTATTTAATTAGGTTAAATACTATGACCGGGAGTTTACGATACTTAAATCTAGACATTAAGTATACAACTCCATCAATCTCCCACTTATACTAAGGTCTAGTCATTTCATCCAAACTCCCGACTCCCATACTCATCACGTGCTTAATCTGCATTTCCAAAGAAGTGCCTTGTGCATGAGCATTCTAGGTTGTCGTCTCCGAAGTTATCTTGGTGACTACAGCGTCGTCTCACATGACGATGACTCGTATCAGATGGTACTTGCTCTATGTGTTATCATCACTATGGACTTATGATTTCTTTCAGTTTGCCATCGCACCGCTATATTAATAGCCTTTGGCAAACAAAGAATCATATCTAAGTCCAGAGGTTATCCAAAAGCTTCACCACAACTTCCGCTGCCTCTGAGGCTGCAGTTTGGTTACCCATGGTTGCGTCCGAAAAAGCATCGTGTTTTTCACTCTTCCATTCTAAAGCTTTACCTCTCTTTACTAGTGAACACATAGCCTGATATCGACTTACACTGATCCTGATTTGATTAGAGATCTGAGAAATGTAATCCAAAGGAAAACCCCGTCTGCTTCTTAGTCTAAAACAGTACTTCGAAAGTACTCTTACAGCAGTCGAATATTCCTTTCCAGAATGATATCCTCCCACTATGCCAACTGCATAGTCGATATCCGGTTCTCGTTTTTTAAACATTGCATTTTAAAGCTTTCCACACATCCGGTGTAGGAAACTGCTTTCACTGCTTCTATCTCCTTTATGTGTTCCAAACACATACCTTTAGATAGATGCATTCCTTCTTGAAGGTCACACACCCTTCTTGGAATTATGCATGTTAAAACGAACCTTAATCGTATAAGATTTCTTAGAGAAGTACAATGTTCTTTTCATAAGATCCTAGATCTTAAGAACATGATCTAACTTCTTCTTTATCTTATATATCGATTCTATCTTAGACAACCATTATTTTATGTCTGATAACACTTTAACATTGTTACCAATGATAGTATGTTATCTACATAAAATCTCCGAGAAACACCACCTTGTTTCCATTATGTTTCCAATACACATTATTCGTCCATGCCTTTTGATGAATCCATCAAATGGATTATCTCATCAATTCGCAAGTACCACAAATTATAGCTTTGTTACAATCCAGAAATGGATCAACTAAGCTTGTACTCTAAATAATCTTGTCTCTTAGCAATTGTTGGAATTCGATATCCCGGGCTATTAAAATTTGCGGAAACCATAGCCTGATCAAAAACCCTTCGCCGGAGATCACACGAACGCCGACGAACGCGCCGGAGTCCAGCCGAGGAGACCACACGCCCGAAGACGTGCGGCTGCCCCAGCCGAACCCCCGCGTCGCGGGGTTTATGCGATCACCGATCGCATCGTGTGATCGGTCGGGGCGGGGCTGCCCGGCAGCCCCCGCGGCGAGTTCGGCGACTCGCCGCCGCCTGGAGGGCCCCACCGTCGTGGTGGGGTCCGGCACGGCACCAGCCCGTGCCCAGCGATCGATCGCAAAGATCGATCGCAAGCCCTCGGCCCAGCCGAGGGTTCGACCCCTCTCGCCCCATCCGAAACCCTAGGGGCGATCGCCGTGGTCCGGGGATCCTAGATCGCCACCACGCGTTCGTCCTCTAATCCGGGATTCGTATTTTCGGATCATGCGTTTACGGTATTTCACGATAAATAAAATCGAATAAAATCAAGGGCGTTTAGATTTTATACCTTCGATTCGTTGTTCGGAGAAACGAAATCAAGATGACCTTTGAATCTTCCCACGTATTCCTTGCACTAGCTTGAACGTCGGGTGGGCGACGATCCTCCAAGCTTATGGATCTCCTTCACGAACTCTGTAGACTAATCAAGTATGATTATCTTGTCTTGTCTAATTGTGAAGACCATGTAGTGCTTTTATAGGCTACGTAGGGGATCTAAAGGAGGTGGAATATTGGGCTTCCAATATTAATGATTAAATTGAGCCCAAGCCCAAATCTATTAATCCCATTAATATTAATTAATTTATTTTCCACTATATAAATTAATTGCACTCCCAATATTAAACCATATTATATCCAATAATATTTCTCCGGTAGTATTTATTTATTCCGTGTATTTAAGATTTAAATATCCATGAATAAAATTTATTTATTGCTTAATAAATTTATTCATCTCTTTTATCCGAGACTAGTACCACTCAACCTTATTTATTATGCGGGAACAAATCCACTCGCGAGGTTTACATAATAAATCCTTATGAGCTCATCTCGGAGATATTATCAACCCTTCCGGGATACACTGTCCCGGCCGTCAAGAATTCACGGCATGCCATATATAAAATATAGTGACCCAACTTAACCGGTAATTGACCCAATAATTAAACCGGTCAATTCCTTTGGAAAATCAAAGTCACTTATATTAAATATACACACCCGCAAATGTATCGGGGATTAAGAATAAAATACACTGATTCTTAAATCAATTATCATAGAGCAATCCTAATTGATAAGTCTCAATCGATCCGCTCAATACACCAAGTGTACAAGTGTGATAAAATAATTAAGACAAATTATTTTCTCTCTCACACAACGACTATACCGATGGATTGGTCCGTGTCCATCTAGGTCGTGAGCAACTGTTCGATTAAATACGAGTAACCGATAGTATGATCTTCTGTGTGACGTCGCACACCATACTAACTACAACGTATATAATCCAGGACTATAAGGTGGTACTTGCGCTCTATGTGTTTCGTAGCACTATGGGACCGTGGTTCCTTACTGTTTGCCACTGCACCGCTATTATCACAATAAATTGTCATAGCCTTGGGTAAACTCGGAATCACATCTAAGTCCTGGAGGAAATTAAGGAACCAAACTGACTCTTTCGCTGCCTCTGAGGCTGCAACATATTCAGCTTCCATGGTAGAGTCTGAAATGCACTTTTGCTTAACACTCTTCCATGATACGGCTCCACCTCCCAAAGTGTACACATAGCTTGATGTCGACTTACGCCGGTCCTTATCAGCTTGGAAATCCGAATCCGTATAACCCAAAGGAATCAGATTGTCTGCCCCGTAACTCAGAACATAATCCTTAGTATTTCGCAAATACTTGAAAATTCTCTTTACGGCAGTCCAATGAGCCTTTCCAGGATTACTCTGATATCTCGCTACTATGCCAACTGCATAGCAGATATCAGGCCTCGTGCATAACATTGCATACATCAAGCTTCCCACAGCCGAAGCGTAGGGAACTGCTTTCATTTCATCTTTCTCCTTCTGTGTCTGAGGACACATCTCCTTAGAAAGATAAGTTCCTTTACTGAAGGGTAGTTCACCCTTCTTGGAATCTTGCATGTTAAAACGAGCCAGAATCGTGTCTATGTAATATTGCTGGGAAAGGTACAATGTTCTATTCCGGCGATCCCTTAAAACCTTGATCCCTAGAACATGTCCAACTTCTCCCAAATCTTTCATATCGAATTGTCTAGACAACCATCCCTTTATGTCTGATAACATTTTCACACTGTTGCCAATGAGAAGAATGTCATCTACATAAAGCACGAGAAACACCACCTTCTTTCCATCACGTTTCCAATACACACACGATTCGTCCATGCTTTGAATGAATCCAAAAGATTGGACTACTTCATCAAACCGCAGGTTCCAAAATCTCGAGGCTTGTTTCAATCCGTAAATGGATCGATTAAGCTTGCACACTAGATGATCTCGCCCCTTAGCAATGAAACCTTCTGGTTGTTTCATATAAATCGTCTCGTCAAGACTTCCATTTAGGAAAGCTGTGTTGACATCCATTTGCCACACCTCATAGTCCATATGAGCTGCTATGGATAAGAGAATCCGGATCGACTTTATCTTGGCTACCGGCGAAAAGGTCTCCTCATAATCGATTCCCTCTTTCTGAGTATAGCCTTCGCAACAAGCCGAGCTTTAAAGGTCTCAACCTTTCCGTCAGATCCTCTCTTTCTCTTGTAGACCCATTTACACCCAATTGGCTTTACGCCGTTTGGTGGTTCTACAAGATCCCAGACTTTATTAGAATCCATAGATTCAATTTCGGATTTCATTGCTTTCTTCCAAGAAGGGGCATCTATATCTTGTACCGCCTCATCATAGGTCCAGGGATCGATTTCATGAACTCCAGGTCCAGAGTCCGAAGACTCACCCAGTCCAATCCATCTTTCTGGTTGTTTAACAACCCTCCCACTACGACGGCGTTCCGGTGTATTTACAGTGATAGTAGGTGCAGTTTCTAGTGGTGTATCACTACTCGGTTCGGCTGTATCTAAGTCTTTTTCGCTACCTCTCAATTCATTAAGCATTATGTCACTTTTGGGCTTGTGGGCCATGACATAGTCTTCCTCTAAGAACCGAGCGTTAGTACTAATAACGATCTTCTGGTCCGTAGGACTATAGAACATGCCACCTTTAGTTCCTCTAGGATATCCTATAAACAGCCGCACTTCAGTACTAGGTTCTAACTTATCGGGTCCAGTTCTCAACACGTGCGCAGGGCACCCCCAGATGCGAACGTGTCTGAATCTAGGCTTGCGCCCACTCCATCGTTCCATGGGTGTTGTAGGGACAGTTTTAGATGGAACCAAGTTCAGAATGTGCGCCGCTGTTTCTAAGGCATATCCCCAGAACATAACAGGTAAGTCCGAGTAACTCATCATTGAACGTACCATCTCCATAAGAGTCCTATTCCTTCGTTCCGACAAACCATTATGCTGAGGAGTATATGGTGATGTCATTTGGGAATCAATCCCATTCTCTGCTAAGTATGCCTTGAATTCTCCAGACAGGTACTCGCCTCCGCGATCAGATCGCAGGCATTTAATGGATTTACCTTGAAGGTTCTCCACAAGAGCCTTGAATTCTTTGAACTTGTCAAAAGATTCGCTCTTGCGGCGCATCAGGTATACAAATCCATACCTTGAGTAGTCATCAGTGAAAGTGATGAAATACTCGTACCCTCCCTTTGCCTGAGTAGACATAGGTCCGCATACATCAGAGTGAATCAAATCCAATACTTGTTCGGCTCTACGTCCTTTACCAGAAAAAGAACGCTTGGTCATTTTTCCTTCTAAACAGGATTCGCAGGTCGGAAGGTCCTCTCCTTCAACACCGCTGATCAAACCATCAGCTTTCAACCTTTGAATTCTATTTGAATTAATATGACCTAGCCTTAGATGCAACAAGTATAATTGATTCATCTTAGAAGGTTCCTTTCTCTTATTGGTGTTGGTGGATGTGTTATTGCTCTCAGTTAGTTGCATCGTGTTAGACTCAGGATTTAGTACATACAAATCGTCTATCAATGTACCAGAACAGATAATTTCACTATTTCTTCTGATGACCACGGAGTGATAAAAAGAAACAGAATATCCATTCAAAATTAGTTTAGAAACCGAAATCAAATTCTTTCTAAAGTTTGGTAAATAAAGACAATTTTGTAAAACTAAAACCCTATCACTACTAAAACTTAAGTGAACGTCTCCCACTGCAACAGCCGCCACCTTTGCAGCATTGCCCATGTAGACCACGATCTCTCCCTCTCCAAGTCTCCGGGTTTCCTGGAACCCCTGCAATAAATTGCAGACATGATCAGTGGCCCCCGTATCTACACACCAGGTACTGGTAGATATCACCACTGATAATGTTTCGGTGACTAAGGAAAATTTCGTACCTTTGATGAGAGGACAATCAGACTTCCAGTGCCCAGACTGCTTGCATTGAAAGCACTTGCCTCGCGGCTTGCTCCTCCCAGTCCGTGGTTTGAAACCACTGGGCTTCTTTGCTTGCACTTCCAACTTGGCCACAAGAGCTTGTGATTCTCTGATCATACTTATCAGTTCCATTCTTTTGAAATCGTTTTTAAGCGATTCCTCAAGAGGACTGAACTTAATGAGTATGTCAATCACCTCTAGTCCGGCTTCCACACTATGCCCTAACATCTCCTTGAGGTCATTTTCAATGTCCTCATCAGTTGGGACAATAGTGGATTCGGAAGGCTCAACAGTCTGAACATTGTCCAGATTTCTTTCCCAAACATTACTATATGGAACCAGTGAGTTTTCATCCTTAAGTATATCACATAGTGGGGTCACAGTCATTCTTAACCTATAAGCACATAAAACAAACAAACAATTTAATATCCGATATTATCTCCCTTTAATAATATCATTAAATCACTAATCGCTTCTAAAATCCCATCTGATATAGTAAGCCACGATAGTGTGGACGTTTACCTACCCAAATGATTTAGCAATTAGATTTGCTTCGGTCGTACATCATCAATAGCGTTACTTCGATGGGAAGGATACTATGAAGCGTACCTAAGTGTAAACCATCGCTCAGTACTAAGAAGTTTGTTTGGGATTCGCATATCACCGCAAGCCACGATAGTGTATACGTTTACGTTAACACACGGATCCTTTACTCCCTTCTATAACTGCCTACATCAATTGATCCAAAATCCCATTCAGTGCAGCAAGCCACGATAGTGTGGACGTTTACTACACCAAAAGATTTTTACAATTGACTCCCAATTACTTGATCCATTCAATCTTGTAAATCAAGACGTGGAGAATCATAAGTGAAACTCGAAGTTTCTTACCAGTGATTCACCATGCGAACAACCCTATCTCTCATAAATGAGGGAGCCGAGCAGACAATCGATCCACCTTTAAAAAAATGGTACGAAAGTCTCTAATTTGTGTCCTCGACATGAACAAGTGGCTTTGGCTCCATTCAACTCCCCGGGGTGAGAATGAGTCGACTTGAAATCAGTTTTGTAAAGACAAATTAGGCATTGTTTGATGAACTTAATCAATGTTTCTTGTAAGAGGAATTACAAGAACTCTCCTCCAATGACTTGTCTATATAAACTTCAAAAGTTTATAAAAGTCACCAAGAGAGCAGCAATGGAGACCATGGGAATGTTTCCATACCCTCTCCCACTTAGCTTTTTACAATAAAGGGATACGCTATCTAGTGCATAAAGTAAACACATATAGCATGCATACATGTAATAAAGCACATAGTATTATCACATAGTCAAAATAATACTAGAATATTATTTTCCGACTATTATGGCTTTATCGCATCCCCGTACGCATCTTCTAGTCTTCAGTCTTCGTTCTTGAATGCTCCATGTGACGAGAATATTAATTTCCAATATTTAAATCTATTTATTTTTAATAAATCCAAAAGATACTTAATTAAAAATTAAGTCAATCGAATAAATCAAAAATAAAATTAAATATTATTAATATTTTTATTTATTTTATTTTCCTTATATATTTCATTAAATCTCTAGAATAATCTATCCAAGACCACTTGGAATATTCTAGAAGACTTCCATAATGAAATAAGGAAATAAAATAATTTAGGATTCTTCTACTTTCCAAATTAATTAGATTCCTAATCCATGAATATTTCCATAAAATAGAAATAATCAATTAGGAATCCTAATTAACTCCAAATTGATTCTTTTCCTATTCCATGAGAGTTCCCAAAAATAGGAATACTCAAAATAGGAAAACTTGAATCAATTAGGAAAGCAAATCACCGGGAGAGCACGAAGACCACGAGGATCCCCGCGCCCCCCACCGGACAGCCGATCGCCGGCCGAGAACCACCGCCGCCACCACCCAGCCGGCGCGCCACCACCGCCGGTGGCATCGCCGCCGGGAGGCGCGAATTCGGCGCCTATACCCCTCGATCGATCGATCCTCATGGATCGATCATGGGGATTGATCGATCCGAGCCCTAATCACCCTCACGATCATCTCCTCCGTCACACGTCTTCTCCGGCGGTCGTTTCGGCATCGATCCAACGCAAAATAAATTACAAATTTAATTTTACACTATCCGGTATCGATTCTATACATGAAATCGACCCTATACATTTTCCGGAAAAAGATAGAACAATAATAATAAACCTAAATTCGGTCAACCCCCGAATTTTTACTATTACAAGCATTCACCACCAAAAACGAATCTCGACATGTCCGAGAGTTTAATCAATCCAACAATCATGACAAAATAAATTAAACGAATAATAAATTAAGCCATAATAGTCGGAACCCTGCAAGGTAGAACAATTTTTATCGAAAATACCGCGAACGTAAACCACGCTCTAATACCAATTGTTGGAATTCGATATCCCAGGCTATTAAAATTTGCGGAAACCATAGCCCGATCAAAAACCCTTCGCCGGAGATCACACGAACGCCGACGAACGCGCCGGAGTCCAGCCGAGGAGACCACACGCCCGAAGACGTGCGACTGCCCCAGCCGAACCCCCGCGTCGCGGGGTTCATGCGATCACCGATCGCATCGTGCGATCGGTCGAGGTGGGGCTGCCCGGCAGCCCCCGCGGCGAGTCCGGCGACTCGCCGCCGCCTGGAGGGCCCCACCGTCGTGGTGGGGTCGGGCACGGCACCAGACCGTGCCCAGCGATCGATCGTAAGGATCGATCGCAAGCCCTCGGCCCAGCCGAGGGTTCGACCCCTCTCGCCCCATCCGAAACCCTAGGGGCGATCGCCGTGGTCCGGGGATCCTAGATCGCCACCACGCGTTCGTCCTCTAATCCGGGATTCGTATTTTCGGATCTTGCGTTTACGGTATTTCACGATAAATAAAATCGAATAAAATCAAGGGCGTTTAGATTTTATACCTTCGATTCGTTGTTCGGAGAAACGAAATCAAGATGACCATTGAATCTTCCCACGTATTCCTTGCACTAGCTTGAACGTCGGGTGGGCGACGATCCTCCAAGCTTATGGATCTCCTTCACGAACTCTCTAAACTAATCAAGTATGATTATCTTGTCTTGTCTAATTGTGAAGACCATGTAGTGCTTTTATAGGCTACGTAGGGGATCTAAAGGAGGTGGAATATTGGGCTTCCAATATTAATGATTAAATTGAGCCCAAGCCCAAATCTATCAATCCCATTAATATTAATTAATTTATTTTCCACTATATAAATTAATTGCACTCCCAATATTAAACCATATTATATCCAATAATATTTCTCCGGTAGTATTTATTTATTCCGTGTATTTAAGATTTAAATATCCATGAATAAAATTTATTTATTGCTTAATAAATTTATTCATCTCTTTTATCCGAGACTAGTACCACTCAACCTTATTTATTATGCGGGAACAAATCCACTCGCGAGGTTTACATAATAAATCCTTATGAGCTCATCTCGGGGATATTATCAACCCTTCCGGGATACACTGTCCCGTCAAGAATTCACGGCATGCCATATATAAAATATAGTGACCCAACTTAACCGGTAATTGACCAAATAATTAAACCGGTCAATTCCTTTGGAAAATCAAAGTCACTTATATTTAATATACACACCCGCAATTGTATCGGGGATTAAGAATAAAATACACTGAGTCTTAAATCAATTATCACAGAGCAATCCTAATTGATAAGTCTCAATCGATCCGCTCAATACACCAAGTGTACAAGTGTGACAAAATAATCAAGACAGATTATTTTCTCTCTCACACAACGACTATACCGATGGATTGGTCCGTGTCCATCTAGGTCGTGAGTAACTGTTTGATTAAATACGAGTAACCGATAGTATGATCTTCTGTGTGACGTCGCACACCATACTAACTACAACGTATATAATCCAGGACTATAATTTGCATATATATTTAATTAAGAATAATTAAAAGCAAATGAATGTTCATTATTAATAGGTAAATGAAAGTGCAAAAGGAGTTCAAAATACTCAAATCTAGACATTAAGTATATTACTCCAACAGCAATAACCCTTATTGCTCTCTAAGAAGACATATTTAGATTAAGTACAACCTTTATGCAGATCTAGGGATTGATTTCATGTATACTAGATCCAGAATTTAAAACTCTTCTAGTCTTATGAACATCTCCGGTTGTCCACAACCTCCCACTACAACGGCGTTCCTGTGTATAAACAGTAATAACAGTAGGTGCAGTTAGTGGTGTACCGCTACTCGGTTTGGCTGGTTTTCAGTCCTTGTCTTTTTCTCTCGCTCTAAGGTATCTGGTTACTTTGGGCTTTGTGTTTCATCTAATAATATTCTTCTAAGAACCGGGCGTTAGAACTTATAACGTCCTTCTGGTTCGTAGTACTATTTGAATACACAACTTTTGTTCTTCCAGGATATTTAACAACTAAATCGAAATGTGTCGTTGTCTTTCATAAATATTCATAGAACATAGGTAGTACCGAATAACTCTTTCTTTTACTTTTCCTTTAGAGATCCATTTCTTATTTATACACCACGTCTACACTTAAAGTGTATGTTGTTAGTCATTTGGAATCTAATTCCAACTACTGATTATGCTATGTCTTCAGACAGGTACCAGCCTCTGTGATTAGATCACAGGCTACTTATGAATATACTTTGATACTTCTTCCACTATAGCTTGTGTCCATTGACTTGTCAAAACACTTGCTCTTGTGGTATATCAAGTATTCTAATCCATATTTAGATTATTCATCAAATGAATCACTCGTACCTTTCTTGTCTGAGTAGACATAGGTTTACATATCAGTGTTTAATCAATTTCAATACTTGTCCGGATTCTATATCCTTTATCCAGAAAGGTTTGCTTAGTCGTATTATCTTCCAAATTTAATTCTTAGGTTGGAAGGTCCACTCCTTCAACTTAATTGATCAAATCAATTTTCAATCTTTGAATCTTATTTGAATAAATACTACTTAGCATAGAATTCACAATTATAATGATTTAGTAAAGAAATATCTCTAATAGGTAAAACGAATTATATACTACGGTTTGTTGCATCGTGGAGACTTAGGATTCATCATTCACATATTGCTAACTAATGTACCAGAATAGATAATATCATAATTTCTTCTCAATAATCATCAAATGATTAAAAGAAATAAAAATATCCATTCATTAATAATAGAAAACCAGAACATAGTTCTTTCTAAAATAAAAGGGGTACATAAAAGCAATAACTTTGAAATGAAATCCTATAACTATTCATAGATAAATCCTCTATTGCAACAGTTGCCTTCTCCACAGCATTTCCCTTGACCATTCTTTCCTTTCCAAGTCTCTGGGTTTCCTGGTGCCCCTGCATTAAAATGCATACATACCGTCAGTGGTTCCATATCTACCAACCAGGTTTCTGGTAGATAACACCGCTGACTATGTTTTAAAGACTAAGGAGAGAATTTCATACCTCCTTGAGGAGAAAATATAAACTTCCAGCACCCAGAATGTCTTCTTTGAGAATGACTGCCTAAAGGCTTTCTCACCCCATCTTGTGGTCCAAGTACTTTAGGACTACAGGGTTTCTTTGCCCACTTCTCCATTCCCCGGTTTATGCCCTTAGGTTCGAAACCTATGGCTTTGGCTATAAGAGCTTGCGATTGTCTTAACTCATCCAAAAGGTCCAACATCTCGAAAACGTGCTCAAGCGTTTCCTCGAAGCGACTGACCTTTATGAGTATCCTCATCGCCTCTTTTCTAGCCTTTTCGTTGTGTCTAAACATCAACTTGATTTTGAGCATGATATCATGGTTAGTGGTTAATGAGAAAGCATTGTCCCACTTCTCAAAATCAGCTATTTCCTCATCAGTTGAGACACTTGTGGGTTTAGGAGGACAAAGCTCACTGAGTACCATCTTGTACTTAGCAACAGTCTGGGTAATGTCTAATTCTCTATTCCATCCAACACAGTATGGAACCAGTGCGTTAAATTCCTTGAGTATCACAGAAAGTGGATTCATAGCTATTCTCTAAACCTATAAGCACATAAAAAAATAATCAATTTAATATCCGATATTATCTCCCCAAATAATATCATTAAATTACTAATTACATCTAAAATCCCATCAGGTAAGGCAAGCCACGTGATGTGGACGTTTACCCACCTAAATGATTTAGCAATTAGATTTTCTTTGGTTATACATCACTTATAGTGTAACCTCGTAGGGAGGAATACTATAATGCGTATCTAAGTGTAAACCATTACTCAGCACTAAAGTAAATCGTTTTGGAATTGCTACATCACCGCAAGCCACGTGGTGTGGACGTTTACGACAGCTTCACAACTCTTCACAATTCCTTATAACTGTCTGCATCAATTAATCCAAAATCCGTCGATATAGCAAGCCACGTGGTGTGGACGTTTACTACACCAAGAGATTTTTATAATTGACTCCCAATTACTCGAGACATTTAATGTTGTGAATCAAGACGTGGTAAGTCATAAGTGAAACTCGAAGTTTCTTACCAGTGATTCACCATGCGAACGACCCTATCTCTCATTACTGAGGGAGCCGAGCAGACAATCGATCCACCTTTAAAAGGATGGTACGAAGGTCTCTAATTTGTGTCCTCTACTTGACCAAGTGGCTTTGGCTCCATTCCACTCCCCGGGGTGAGAATGAGTCGACTTGCAATCAGTTTTGGAAAGACAAATTAGGCATTGCTTGACAAACTTAATCAATGTCTCTTGTAATGGAATTACAAGAATTCTCCTCCAATGACTTGTCTATATGAACTTCAAAAGCTCATAAAAGTCACCAAGAGAACAACAATGGAGACCATGGGTATTGTTTCCAATCCCTCTCCCACTTAGCTTTTTACAGTAAAGGGATACGCTATCTAATGCATAAATTAATACACATAAGCATGCATACATGAAATAAAAGCACATAAATATTATCACATAGTCAAAATAATACTAGAATATTATTTTCCAACTATTATGGCTTTATTCCATCCTTGTACGCATCTTTTAGTTTTCAGTCTTCGTTCTTGAATGCTCCATGTGACGAGAATATTAATTCCAATATTTAAATCTATTTATTTTTAATAAATCCAAAAGATACTTAATTCAAAAATTAAGTCAATCGAATAAATCAAAAATAAAATTAAATATTATTAATATTTTTATTTATTTTATTTTTCCTTTCCAATTATATTAAATCTCTAGAATCCTATCCAAGTCAAACTTGGAACATTCTAGAAGACTTCCATAATATAATAAGGAAATAAAATAAATTAGGACTCTTCTACTTTCTAAATTAATTAATTTCCATGTCCATGAAAATTCCCATAAAATAGGAATAATCAATTAGGAAATAAATTAATTCCAAATTAATTCTTTTCCTTATCCATGAGAGTTCCCATAAATAAGAACACTCAATAAGGAATAAATTAATTCCAATTTAATTCTTTTTCTATTCCATGAGAGTTCCTAAAAATAAGAACACTCAAAATAGGAAAAACCGAATTAAATTAGGAAAGTGAATCTCGGTAGGAGTAGCACGGGTTGGGGATCCCGGCACCACCCCCACCGATCGACCACCAAGGGAGAGGAGCCGCCGCCGCCACCACCCCAGCCGGCCAGCCACAACCCACCGGCGGCAGCCCACGGCCGAGGAGGGGCGTCGCCCCTTCCCACTAGATCGATGCATGGGGTCGATCATGGGGATGATCGGCCCCGGTCCTTCCCTCTCATCTTCTCCTTCGTCACATCTCGTTCTCCGGCGATCGTCTCAACATCGAACCAACGTAAAATTAAATTACAAATTTAAATTACAATTCCGGTATCGATTCTATACATGAAATCGATCTTATACACTTTCCGGAAAAAAAGAACAATAATAATAAAACTTAAATTCGGTCAACCCCCGAATTTTTACTATTACAAGCATTCATCCACACAAAACGAATCTCGACATGTCCGAGAGTTTAATAAAAATTATGACAATAATTAATAAATAATTAACAAGCCATAATAGTCGGAATCTCTGCAAGGTAGAACACAAAATCGAACATATACATGAACTAGAACCAACTCTCTGATACCAATTGTTGGAAATCGATATCCCGGGGTTAACGGAATTACGGAATACATAACCCCGACCGAAATCCTCGATCGCCGGAGAACACGCCGCGAGCCGCCGTACGAGCCGGAGCTCAACCGAGCACCACCACGGTCCGCCCGTGGTGCCCAGCCGAGCCCCCGCACGGGGCTCGCGATCGTCACGCGGACGATCGCTGGGATCGCTCGTAGCGATCCCTGGGGCTGCTCGTAGCAGCCCCGCAGCGGGTGCGAGAACCCGCTGCCCAGCGGGTGGGATCACCCCGTGCGAGCGCACAGGGTCGCTGCGGGGTTTCCCGCAGCTGATCCGCGATCGAGCTCACGGGCTCGATCGCCCCCGGCGTCCAGCCGGGGCTCCTTGCCACCACGCCGGCGGTCGAACCCTAGGGTTCCGACCGCCACCCTCGGCTACCAGCCGAGGGCCTTTCTCGATCCCCGCGGGGATGTCGACCTCGCGGTCCATCCCCATCCGCAGAGTTTGTCGTTACTCGGATCTTCTTTCATGTATATATCACGATTTATTCAACGTAAAATCATAGAGGGTGTTTATCGATTTTACCTTCGATCTCGTTGTACGGAGAAACGAGATAGTTTGAAGACCTTCGGATCTTCCTACGTATTCCTTGCACTAGCTTGAACGTCGTGTGGGCGACGATCCTCCAAGCTTATGGATCTCCTTCACAACTTTCTAGAACTATCAACTAATGATATTCTTGTCTTGTAAGTGTGTTCTAATTGTGAAGACCATGTAGTGCTTTTATAGGCTACGTAGGGGATCTAAAGGAGGTGGAATATTGGGTTTCCAATATTAATGATTAAATTGAGCCCAAGCCCAAATCTATTAATCCATTAATATTAATTATATGATTAATTCCACTATATAAATATAATTGCACTCCCAATATTCACCATATTATATCAAATAATATTCTCTCCGGTAGTATTATTTATTCCATGTGTTTAAGATATAAATATCCATGAATAAAATTAATTTATTGCTTAATTAATTTATTCATCTCTTATATCCGAGACTAGTACCATTCAACTTTAATTATTATGCGGAACAAATCCACTCATGAGGTTTACATAATAATTCCTTATGAACTCATCTCGGGGATATTATCAACCCTTTCGAGGACACATTTTCCCATCAAGAATTCACGGCATGTCATACATAAAATACCGTGACCCAACTTTACCGGTAATTGATCGTTTATTATAATCAATCAATTCCTTTGGAAAATCAAAGTCACTAATATTAAATGCACACACCCGCAATAATATCAGGGATTAAGAATAAAATACTCAGAGATTTAAATCGATTATCCAAGGCAATCCTAATCGATAAATCTCCATCGATCCGCTCAATACACCAAGTGTACAAGTATGATAAAATAATCAAGACCAATTATTTTCTCCCTCATACAACGACTATACCGATGGATTAGTTCTTGTCCATCTAGGTCGTGAGCTACTGTTTGATTATATACGAGTGACTGATAGTATGATCTTCCGTGTGACGATGCACTCCATACTAAATACAACGTATATAATCCAGAACCATATTTGCATTTATTTAATTATAAATAATTAAAAGCAAACGATTATTTATTTAATTAGGTTAAATACTATGACCGGGAGTTTACGATACTTAAATCTAGACATTAAGTATACAACTCCATCATACACCAAGTGTACAAGTATGATAAAATAATCAAGACCAATTATTTTCTCACTCATACAACGACTATACCGATGGATTGGTCCTTGTCCATCTAGGTCGTGAGCAACTGTTCGATTATATACGAGTAACCGATAGTATGATCTTCCGTGTGACGACGCACACCATACTAACTACAACGTGTATAATCTAGGACTATGGTTTGCATTAAATGCAAATGATTGTTTATTATTAAATAGGATAAATGCTTTAGACGGAGTTCAGATGTTACTTAAATCTAGACATTAAGTATACAACTCCATCAATATCCCACTTATACTAAGGTCTAGTCGCTCTCTCGAAAACATCTGACGCCCATACCATCCACGTGCCTACTGAACGCTTTCGCTCGCAGGGCCTTAGTGAACGAGTACTCTAGGGTGTCCCCGATGCTATCTAGGTAACGACTATATCGCCTCGCTGACGATACCTCAAATCAGGCGGTACTTGCTCTATGTGTTATCTTCACACTATGGACTCGTGGTTCCTTTGTTTGTTACTGCACCGCTATTGTCAGAATAACATTTGGCAAACAAGGTACCACATCTAAGTCCTGGAGGAATCTCCGGAGTCACACCGATCCTTTAGCTGCCTCAAAGGCTGCTACCTATTCGGTTTCCGTGTTAGAGTCTGTAATGCACTGCATTACACTCTTCCATTCAAGATCTCCATTTCTTAGTGTGAACACATAGCCTGACTTCGACTTTCAACTTTCCCTCTGCGATTTAGAAATCCGAATCTGTGTAACCCACAGGAAATTGCTCAACTGATCACAGCAGTCCAATGTTCCTTTCCAGGGTTACTCTAATATCTCGCCACTATGCTCCCGGCATAGCAGATATCAGGTCTCGTACATAACATACACTAAGCTTCCATAGCCGAGGCGTAGGGAACTGTTTTCATTTCTTCTATCTCCTTTTGTGTTTGACACACATCCTTAGATTGATAGATTCCATGTCTAAAAGATAAAACCTTTCTAGGAATCATTGTATGTTACACGAGTCAGAATCGTGTCTATGTATGAAGCTTGGGATAGGTACAATGTTCTTCTCTTGTGATCCATCACAACTTTGATCACAAGAACATGTCCAACCTATCCTAAGTCCTTCATATCGAATTGTCTAGAACAACCATCCCTTTATGTCCGATAATATTTTCACATTGTTGCCAATTAGAAAATATCGTCTACATAAAGCACGAGAAACCACTTTGTTTCCATCACATTTCCAATACACACACAATTCGTCCATGCTTTGAATAAATCCACAACGGATTATCAAATCGCATGTTCCACGATCTTGTAGCTTGCTTCAATCCATAAATGGATCGACTGAGCTTGCACACTAAATGCTCTCGCCCCTTAGCAATGAATCCATCTGGTTATTTCATAAATGGTTCCGTCAAGACTTCCATATAGGAAATCTGTCTCGACAACCATTTTACCACACCTCATATCCATATGAGATGCTAAGAGTATCTGGATTGACTTTAGCATTGCTACCGGCGAAATGTCATCATTTCACAACAAGCTTTGCTTTGAAGGCTTCGACCTTCCCGTCATATCCTCTCTTTGTCTTGTAAACCCATTCACACCCGATTGGCTTCACGCCTTTCGGTGGTTCTACAAGATCCCATACATTATTAGAATCCTTAGATTCCATTTCGGATTTCATCGCCTTACCCAAGAAGGCGCATTTAGATCTTGTACTGCCTCATCATAGGTCCAGGGATCGATTTCATGTACTCCAGGTGCCGAGTCCGAAGACTCACCCAGCCCACGAATCATTCCGGTTGTCTCACAACCCTCCCACTATGACGGCGTTCCGGTGTATTAACAGTGATAACAGGTGCAGGTTCAAGTGGTGCACTACTCGGTTCGGCTGGTTCTAAGTCTCGATCATTCTCTCTCATTCTCATCAAGTATTACATCACCTTTTGGGCTTATGGTTCATCACATAGTCTTCCTTCAAGAACCGGGCGTTAGAACTTATAACGAACTTCTGGTCCTTAGGACTATAGAACACACAACTTTTGTTCTTCTAGGATATCCTATAAACAACCGCATTTCCGTACGAGGTTCTAAGAGAACAAGGTTTAGGATGTGCGCCGATGTTTCCAAGGCATATCCCTAGAACATAAGGTAAGTCCGAATAACTCATTATCGTTTTCACCATTCCCATAAGAGTCCTTTTCCTTCTAATTGACACACCATTCCTTTGAGGAGTAAATGGTACAGTCAGTCGGGAGTTAATCCCATTCTCTGATCAGTATGCCTTGAATTCTCCAGACAGGTATATGCCTCCACGATCAGATCATAGGCATTCAATGGATTTACCATGAAGGTTCTCCACAAGAGCTTTGTACTCCTTGAACTAGTCAAAGTACTTGCTTTTGCGGCGCATCAGGTACCTAAATCCATATATCGAGTAATCTTCAAAAGATGAAGTACTCGTACCCTCCTCTTGTCTGAGAAGACATAGGTCTGTTGGAAATCGATATCCCGGGGTTAACGGAATTGCGGAAACATAACCCCGATCAAAATCCCTTCGCCGGAAACCACCGCGAACCATCTCACGAGCCGGAGCCCGGCCGAGAACACCCGCCGCGGGATGAACCCGCGGCTGCCCTAGCCGAGCCCCCGCGAGGGGCTTGCGATCGCGGTGGGCGATCGCATGGGGATGCATCGTGCATCCCCCGGGGCTGCTCGTAGCAGCCCCCGGCGGTGAGTCCGGCGACTCACCGCCACCGCCGATGGAGGAGGGGGCGCCTGCCGCGGCACCAGCCCGCGGCTGCCCCCAGCGATCGACCGAGCGTCGATCGCACGCCCCGGCACCAGCCGGGGCTTCTCCTTGCGCGCCCGGCGATCGAGCCTTAGGGCTTCGATCGCCACCCTCGGCGCCCAGCCGAGGGCTCCGTGCGTGCGCACGATCCCCACGGGGATCCGAACCACCGCGGTCCGGTGGTCTTCGACCACCACCGCCGGTTCATCCTCGTTCCGGGGTTCGTTCGTCCCTCGGATCTTCGTTCATATGCATATACGAATAATCAATTAAAATCATCGAGGGGGTTTCAATGATTTACCTTTGTTCTCGTTGTACGGAGAAACGAGATCTTATGAAGACCTTGAGACCTTCCCACGTATTCCTTGCACTAGCCCGGACGTCGTGTGGGCGACGATCTACCGAACTCCATGGATCCTCCTCTCTTCTTTCTCTCTCTCTCTAGAATTGTGATCTTCAAGTTATGAGAATAGAGAAGACCATGTAGTGCTTTTATAGGCTACGTAGGGGATCTTAAGGAGGTGGAATATTGGGCTTCCAATATTAATGATTAAATTGAGCCCAAGCCCAAATCTATTAATCCATTAATATTAATTAATTCTATTTTCCACTATATAAAATTAATTGCACTCCCAATATTAAACCATATTATATCAAATAATATTTCTCCGGTAGTATTATTTATTCCGTGTATTTAAGATATAAATATCCATGAATAAAATTAATTTATTGCTAATTAATTTATTCATCTCTTATATCCGAGACTAGTACCATTCATCCTTAATTATTATGCGGAACGAATCCACCTGCAGGGTTTACATAATAATTCCTTATGAACTCATCTCGGGGATATTATCAACCCTTACGGGATACACTTTCCGGTCAATCATTCACGGCATGCCATATATGAAATATAGTGACCCAACTTAACCGGTAATTAACCCAATAATTAAATCGGTTAATTCCTTTGGTAAATCAAAGTCACTTATATTAAATATACACACCCGCAACAATATCGGGGATTAAGAATAAAATACACTGAGACTCGAATCGATTATCGCCGGCAATCCTAATTGATAAATCTCAAACGATCCGCTCAATACACCAAGTGTACAAGTGTGATAAAATAATCAAGATAGATTATTTTCTCTCTCACACAACGACTATACCAATGGATTGGTCCGTGTCCATCTAGGTCGTGAGCAACTGTTCGATTAAATACGAGTAACCGATAGTATGATCTTCTGTGCGCCCATGCAACACCATACTAACTACAACGTATAAAATCCAGGACTATGATTTGCATATATTTAATTATAAATAATTAAATGCAAATAATTGTTTATTTAATTAAATAGATTAATGGTAATGGATCGTGAGTTTCCGTTACTTAAATCTAGACATTAAGTACACAACTCCAACAATCTCCCACTTGTACTAAGGTCTAGTCATTTCCTCCAAACTCCCGACTCCCATACTCATCACGTGCTTAAGTTGTACTTCCAAGAAGTACTATGTGAATGAGCACTCTAGGTTGCCGCTCTGAAGTTATCTTGGTGACTACAGCGTCGTCTCCCTCGACGATGACTCGTATCAGGTGGTACTTGCACTATGTGTTATCTTACACTTATGGACTAGTGATTTCTTACCATTTGCCATTGCACCGCTATTTACATAGCCTTTGGCAAATTAAGAATCACATCTAAGTCCCAGAGATTATCCCGGAGTTATACCAAAACTTCCGCTGCCTCTGAGGCCGCTATTTGGTTACCCATGGCAGAGTCCGAAAAGCATCGTGCTTATCACTCTTCCATGTTAAAACTCCTTCTCCTTTAATAGTGAAACACATAGCCTGATATCGACTTACACTGGTCCTTATTCGATAGAAATCTAAGAGAATGTAATCCAAAGGAAATGCTTGCTTGCTCCGTAATCCAGAACATAGTCTCCAGTACTTCGAAAGTACTTAAAATGTTCATTACAGCAGTCAAGTATTCCTCTCCAGGATTACCTTGATATCCTCCCACTATGCTAACCGCATAGCCGATATCAGGTTCTTGTTTTCAACATCGCATTTATTAAGCTTTCCACACTCAAAGTGTAGGAATCCGCTTTCATTGCTTCTATCTCCCTTAGATAGATGCATTCCGTTTCTGAAAGGTAATGAACCTTTCTCGGAATCTTGCATGTTAAAACGAACCATAATCGTATAAGATATCTAGAGAAGTACAATGTTCTTTTCTTGAGATCCTAGATTTTAAGAACATGCTCTAACTTCTTCTTTATCTCATATATCGATTTTTCTAGACAACCATCATTTTATGTCTGACAACATCTTTACATTGTTACTAATGATAAAATGCTATCTACATAAAACCTCCGAGAAACACCACCTTGTTTCCATCACGTTTCCCATACACTCGATTCGTCTATGCTTTGATGAATCCATAAAATGGACTATCTCATCAATTTGCAAGTACCACGAACTCAATGCTTTGTTCCAATCCATAAATGGATTAACCAAGCTTGTACTCTAAATGATCTTGCCTCTTAGCAATAATCCTTATTGCTCTCCAAGAAGGCACATTTAGATCTAGTACTGCCTTCATGTAGATCTAGGGATCGATTTCTCGTATACTAGGTCCAGAGTCCGAAGACTCACCTAGTTTTATGAATATCTCCGGTTGTTATACAACCTCCCACTACAATGGCGTTCCGGTGTATAAACAGTAATAACAGTAGGTGCAGTTAGTGGTGTACCGCTACTCGGTTCGGCTGGTTCTAAGTCTTAATCGTTTTCTCTCTTTTCAGAAGTATCATGTCATTTTGGGCTTGTGGTTCATCTAATAGTCTTCCTCTAAGAACCGGGCGTTAGAACTTATAACGTCCCTCTGGTTCATAGTTCTATTGAACACACATCTTTTGTTCTTCCAGGATATTCTACAACCGCATTTGAATGCGCCGTTGTTTCCAGACATATCCATAGAACATAGGTAGTTCCGTATAACTCATGCTTTTACTATTTTTATAAGAGTTCCATTTCTTGTTTACGACACACCATTTCTACACTAAAAGTGTATGGTGTAGTCATTTGGGATTATCCCAATCTCTGATCAGTATGCCATGAATTCCTCAGACAGGTACTTGCCTCCGCGATCAAATCGCAGGCTACAAATGGATATACCTCGATGGTTCTCCACAATTGCTTAGTGTCTACTGACTTGTCAAAACACTTGTTTTTGTGGCACATCAGGTATTCTAATCCATTTCTCGAGTAATCATCAAATGAAGTACTCATACCTTATTGTCTGAGTAGACATAGGTCTGCATACATCAGAGTCAATCAATTCTAATACTTGTCCGGATCTTATATCTTATATCCATAAAGGATTGCTTAGTCGTATTATCTTCCAAATCAGATTCTTAGGTCGGAAGGTCCACTCCTTCAACTTAATTGATCTTATAATCAATTTTCGACCTTTGAACTTCTTATTTGAATAAATATGACTTAGCATAAGATTCCACAAGTATAAATGATTTAATAAAGAAATCTCTTATTAGTAAAACGAGTTTTATACTACGGTTCGTTGCATCGTGGTGGACTCAGGATTCATCATTTATATATTGCTAGCTAATGTACCAGAATAGATACTATCATTATTTCTTCTTATAACCATCAAATGATTAAAAGAAATAAAATATCCATTTATTAGAAATCCAGAACAAAGTTCTTTCTAATATGAAAGGTACATAAAAGCAATAACTTAAAATGAAATCCTATAAAATGTCCTCCACTGCAACTGCTGCCTCCTTACAGCATTGCCCATGTAGACTACGATCTTTTCTTTTCTAAGTCGTCGGGTTTCCTGGAACCCTTGCATTTAAAATGCACATACCGTCAGTGGTTCCATATCTACACACCAGGTTCCGGTAGATAATACCACTGACTATGTTTTACGACTAAAGAAAATTTCGTACTTTCTTTGAGAGGATAATCAGACTTCCAGTACCCAGACTGTTTGCATCGAGAATACTTGCCTCATGGCTTTCTCGTCCCATCTCGTGGTCTAAGCAACTTAGGACCACTGGGATTCTTTGCTTGCTTTTCCTTTCCCCGATTTTGTCCTTAGGTTCGAAACCTTTGGCATTGGCTACAAGAGCTTGCGATTTCCGTCTCAATTCGTCTAAAAGGTCAATCATCTCAAAAACGTGTTTAAGCGTTTCCTCGAATCGACTGCCCTTTATGAGTATCCACATCGCCTCTTGTCTAGCCGCCTATATCAATAGGCTCGGAAGGACAAAGCTCATTGAGTACAACCTTGTACTCTTCAACAGTTTGGGTAATGTCTAGATCTCTATTCCAATCATTACATTTAGGGACCAGTGAGTTTAAAATCCTTACGTATCACAGAAAGTGGGTTCAAAGCCATTTCCTAATCTATGAGCACATATAACAACAAACAATTGATTTAATCTCCGATATTATCTCCCTTAAATAATATCATTAAATCACTAATTGCCTCTAAAATCCCATCAGATATGGCAAGCCACGTGGTGTGGACGTTTACCAACCCAAATGATTTAGCAATTAGATTTTCTTTGGTCATACATCACTTATAGCGGAACCTCGTGGGGAGGAATACTATAATGCGTATCTAAGTGTAAACCATTACTCAGTACCAAAGTAAATCGTTTGGAATTGCTATATCACCGCAAGCCACGTGGTGTGGACGTTTACGACAACTTCACAACTCTTCACAATTTCTTACAACTGTCTAAATCAATTAATCCAAAATCCGTCAGCATAGCAAGCCACGTGGTGTGGACGTTTACTACACCAAGAGACTTTTATAATTGACTCCCAATTACAAGATCCATTCGATTTTCGTAAATTAGGACGCGGAGAATCATAAGTGAAACTCGAAGTTTCTAACCAGTGATTCACCATGCGAACAACCCTATCTCTCATTAGATGAGGGAGCCGAGCAGACAATCGATCCATCTATAAAAGAATGGTACGAAGGTCTCTAATTTGTGTCCTCTACATGACCAAGTGGCTTTGGCTCCATTCCACTCCCCGGGGTGAGAATGAGTCGACTTGAAATCAGCTTTGGAAAGACAAATTAGGCATTGTTTGATAAACTTAATCAATGTTTCTTGTAAGAGGAATTACAAGAACTCTCCTCCAATAACTTATCTATATAAACTTCAAAAGTTTATAAAAGTTACCAAGAGAGCAGCAATGGAGACCATGGGTATGTTTCCATACCCTCTCCCACTTAGCTTTTTACAATAAAGGGATACGCTATCTAATGCATAATTAAATACACATAAGCATGCATACATGAAATAAAGCACATAGAATATTATCACATAGTCAAAATAATACTAGAATATTATTTTCCCGACTATTATGGCTTTATCGCATCTCCGTACGCATCTTCTAGTCTTCAGTCTTCGTTCTTGAATGCTCCATGTGACGAGAATATTAATCCCAATATTTAAATCTATTTATTTTTAATAAATCCAAAAGTTACTTAATTCGAAAATTAAGTCAATCGAATAAATCAAAAATAAAATTAAATATTATTAATATTTTTATTTATTTATTTTCCTATCTAATTCTATTAAATCTCTAGAATAATCTATCCAAGACCCACTTGGAATATTCTAGAAGACTTCTATAATAGAATAAGGAAATAAAATAAATTAGGACTCCTAATCCATCCAAATTAATTCCTTTCCTAATCTATTAAAAATTCCTAATCGGTATAGTCGTTGTGTGAGAGAGAAAATAATTTATCTTAATTATTTTATCACACTTGTACACTTGGTGTATTGGGCGGATCAGCTTGAGATTCATCGATTAGGATTGCCGGCGATAATCGATTCGAGTCTCAGTGTATTTTATTCTTAATCCCCGATATTATTGCGGGTGTGTATATTTAATATAAGTGACTTTGATTTACCAAAGGAATTAACCGATTTAATTATTGGGTTAATTACCGGTTAAGTTGGGTCACTATATTTTATATATGGCATGCCGTGAATACTTGACGGGAAAGTGTATCCCGTAAGGGTTGATAATATCCCCGAGATGAGTTCATAAGAAATTATTATGTAAACCCTGCAGGTGGATTTAATCCGCATAATAATTAAAGTTGAATGGTACTAGTCTCGGATATAAGAAATGAATAATATTTATTGAGCAATAAATAAATTTATTCATGGATATTTAAATCTTAAATACACGGAATATATAATACTACCGGAGAAATATTATTTGATACAATATGGAATAATATTGGGAGTGCAATTTTATTTATATAGTGGAAAATAAATAAAATTAATATTGATAAGAATTAATGGATTTGGGTTGGACCCAATTTAATTTTCAATATTGAAGCCCAATATTTATTCTCCTTATGATCCCCTACGTAGCCTATATAAGCACTACATGGTCTTCACTTTTCATAACTAAGACAATAGAACCTAAGTTACGCCAATCATAAAGTTTTGAGAGTGAGGAAGATCCATAAGGTGTTCGATAGATCGTCGCCCACACGACGTTCGGACGAGGTGCAAGGAATACGTGGGAAGATCGCAAGGTCATCAACGCGTTAATTCGTTTCTCCGTACAACGAATCGAAGGTAAAAATCATAAACCTTTTTTTTTATGATTTCATGTGAATTAATTGTAGCGTATACATGAACACACGATCCGGATAAACGTACGAACTTCGGGGACGGGGATTCGAGATCCCCGGCGAAGATCGAGAAACCCTCGAATCGAATCGAGGGTGGCGGTCGAGCCCTAGGGCTTCGACCGCCGGTGCGCGGGCAAGAGAAAGCCCCGGCTGGACGCCGGGGCGTGCGATCGACGTGAAGTCGATCGCTGGGGGTTCAGCCGTGGGCTGGTGCCACGGGGGAGTGAACCCCCTGGCCTCCTCTCGCCCGGCGGCGCGCGCACGGGAGGAGCCCCGGCTGAAGCCGGGGCAGGCGATCGACCGCAAGGTCGATCGCGGGGAAAGCCGCGGCTGAAGCCGCGGCGGGTCAGCTGGGGGCTGACCGCCCCTCCTCCGGCGGCGGTGGTGAGTCGCCGGACTCACCACCGGGGGCTGCTGGGCAGCCCCAGCGATCGCGATGTGCGCGATCGCGAGCCCCCCTCGCGGCGGGGGCTCGGCTAGGGTTTTGCCGCGGCTTGTCCGCGGTGGAGCTCTCGTCGGGCCCGGTTCCGTCGTACGGTGGTTCGCGTTCGTGGATCCGACTCGTGGGAGAAAATCGGCTGGGGGCGGGCTGCGTGTCTTCGGGCGCGTAGTCTCCAAAGGTCGGACTCCTGCGGATGAGTCTGTTGGAGTTGTGTACTTAATGTCTAGATTTAAGTGACGGAAACTCACGATTCATTGTCACTAATCTATTTAACTAAATAAACAATTATTTGCATTTAATTATTTATAATTAAATATATGCAAATTATAGTCCTGGATTTTATACGTTGTAGTTAGTATGGTGTGTCGGGCCCACACAGAAGAACATACTATCGGTTACTCGTATTTAATCGAACAGTTGCTCACGACCTAGATGGACACGGACCAATCCATCGGTATAGTCGTTGTGTGAGAGAGAAAATAATTTATCTTAATTATTTTATCACACTTGTACACTTGGTGTATTGAGCGGATCGTTGAGATTCATCGATTAGGATTGCCGGCGATAATCGATTCGAGTCTCAGTGTATTTTATTCTTAATCCTCGATATTATTGCGGGTGTGTATATTTAATATAAGTGACTTTGATTTACCAAAGGAATTAACCGATTTAATTATTGGGTTAATTACCGGTTAAGTTGGGTCACTATATTTTATATATGGCATGCCGTGAATACTTGACGGGAAAGTGTATCCCGGAAGGGTTGATAATATCCCCGAGATGAGTTCATAAGGAATTATTATGTAAACCCTGCAGGTGGATTCGTTCCGCATAATAATTAAGGTTGAATGGTACTAGTCTCGGATAAAAGAGATGAATAAATTAATTAGCAATAAATTAATTTTATTAATGGATATTTATATCTTAAATACACGGAATAAATAATACTACCGGAGAAATATTATTTGATATAATATGGTTTAATAATTGGAGTGCAATTAATTTTATATAGTGGAAAATAGAATTAATTAATATTGATAAGGATTAATGGACTTGAGCATTGGGCTCAATTTAATCTTCAATATTGGAAGCCCAATATTCCACCTCCTTAAGATCCCCTACGTAGCCTATAAAAGCACTACATGGTCTTCTCTATTCTCATAACTTGAAGATCACAATTCTAGAGAGAGAAAGTAGAGAGGAGGATCCATGGAGTTCGGTAGATCGTCGCCCACACGACGTCCGGGCTAGTGCAAGGAATACGTGGGAAGATCTCAAGGTCATCATAAGATCTCGTTTCTCCGCACAACGAATCAAAATGTGAATTAAATAATTGCTATTTAATTCTTGTTTTATTGAATCAATTATCGAAAAACAAGATCCAAAGATCGAACCCGGATTAGACGAACGATCACGCGGTGGTGGCGAAGCCACCGGACCGCGGGGATCGCCCGCTAGGGTTTGGCGGCGCGCGGAGGAAAGGAACCCTCGGCTGGGCCGAGGGCTCGCGATCAATCACGGGGATCGATCGCCGGGGGCGCGGGCTGGTGCCGCACCCCACCCGCCGTGAAGGCGGGGCTCCTCTAGGCGGCGGCGAGTCGCCGGACTCGCCGCGGGGGCTGCTGGGCAGCCCCATCGATCATGATGATCGCACGCGATCATCGATCGCGTGAACCCCGTCTCGCGGGGGTTCGGCTGGGGGCGGGCTGCGTGCCTTCGGGTGCGTGGTCTCCAAAGGCTGGACTCCGGCGGATGAGTCGGCGTTCATGTGATCTCCGGCGAAGGGTTTGATCGGGTTTTTGGTTTCCGCAAATTTAAATAACCCGGGATATCGAATTCCAACAATTGGTATCAGAGCGTACGGTTACATTTTTCGTTAATTGTTTCGATAATCGATTATCGTTGTTTATAGCCATAGATTAATTTAATTTATTAAATTATTGTGCTATATATATTGTTCTAAGTACTTGTTTTCTCTCTTGTGTGAATTGTGTTTGTCGGAAAAATTAATTATTAAAATCGAGGGTTTTTCGGAATAATCGAATCGAATAAAGATCGATCGATCGCGGCGTACCTAGGCTCGTAGGGGCTGTGCGGGCTGCTGGGCGTGACCTAGACGTGGCTAGGCATGCCGGCGTGTGCCACCAGTGGTGGTGGTTCGCCGGCAGCCGGTGGCTGCGTTCGGTGGTTGCGGTGGCGGCGTCGCGGACAGCTTCTTGATCGAGCGGGCTGCTGGGACGGCTGAGCTCGGCACGGGCTGCCGGACGTGGGTTGAACACAGCTGGGCAGTCGGCGTATGCCACCAGTGGTGGTGGTTCGCCGGCAGCCGGCGGCTACGTTCGACGATCACGGTTTCGGCATCACGAACGGCTCGTGGGTCGCGGCTTCGGCTTCGTACTCGGACGGGCTGCTGCTGGAGCGGGCTGCTCGTGCGATGATAGCAGCATGTCGATGGCATGGGTCGTCGGAGGAGACGTCATGCCGGAGATCGACTAGGTTGCTGCTGGTGTGCCGCTTGCCGAAGAAGACGATCGATCGCGCTGCTTGCATGAACTAATTAATTGGAGCTTGCATTGCATGGTCTTTTGATTAATGCTAGATGTGCACATGTTAATTAGTTAATGATCTCGTGGGTCAATCGAAAGTGTGGCCATGCGTTTTGCATGGTGGGATCGCGGTTATGCATGGCTGGTAGTTGGTGTGCATGTGTTCATGCATGGAACCAACTAAGCATGGTTCGATTGGGATTTTGGGTCGACCGGAATCTCGGTTTCGGTTCGTCCCGGTAAATCCGATCTTTCCAGAAATAATTTAATCTTTCTAATTTTATTTAATTTAATTTTGGAATTAATTCAAATTTTATTTGGATTATATTTCTTAATTATGGAAATAAATAATGGAATTAGATAGAGAGTTAAATTAGGAAAGAAAATCCTAGTTTCTCTAGATATCCTATACCTACTTGGATTAGAAGTCTTAAGAAGAATCAAAATTCGATTTTGATTAGGATTCTTGAGATCTAATTTAAATAGGATTGAGAAATTATTAAAATATTGATTTTATTTAATTTAAGTATTTTATTTAAAATCATTAGATTAATTCAAAATTTATTTTGAATTGGAAAATCTTGGATTTTATTTAGAATAGAATTAAATATGGAGATCAATGGATTTTAATAGAATTGATTTTATTTAATTTAAGTATTTTATTTAAAATCATTAGATTAATTCAAAATTTATTTTGGATTGGAAAATCTTGGATTTTATTTAAAATAGAATTAAATATGGAAATCAATGGAAATGATTTTATTTAATTGGAGTATTTTATTTAAAATCATTAGATTGATTCAAATTTTTTTTTGAATTGGAATCTTGGATTTTATTTAAAATAAATTAAATATGAAAATCAAAGAATTTTTTCGTCGCTCGGCAAAGTATTCAAGACGTAGAATGAAGACTCAAGGCAAGCATGCTGGAATTCATCAAGGTACGAATAGTCGAGAAATAATTTTGCTTGAGTAATTATGTGATTATTTGTGAACGTACTTGCATGAAATGTATGTTTGTTATTATGCTTATGTGTATTTAATTATGCATTAGATAGCGTATCCCTTTGTTATAAAAAGCTAAGTGGGAGAGGGTATGGAAACATATCCATGGTCTCCATTGCTGTTCTCTTGGTGACTTTTATGGACTTTTGAAGTTCGTATAGACAAGTCATTGGAGGAGAATTCTTGTAATTCCTTTTACGAGAAACATTGATTAAGTTTATCAAACAATGCCTAATTTGTCTTTCTGAAACTGATTTCAAGTCGACTCATTCTCACCCCGGGGAGTGGAATGGAGCCAAAGCCACTTGGTCATGTCAAGGACACAAATTAGAGACTTTCGTGTCATTTGATGACTAGATCGATTGTCTGCTCGGCTCCCTCATTCTATGAGAGATAGGGTCGTTCGCATGGTGAATCACTGGTTAGAAACTTCGAGTTTCACTTATGATTCTCCGCGTCCTGATTTACGAAAATCGAATGGATCAAGTAATTGGATTTCAATTATATAAATCTTTTGGTATAGTAAACGTCCACACGAACGTGGCTTGCTATACTGAATGGGATTTTGGAATAATTGATGTAGACAGTTATAGAAGGGAGTGAAGGAGCGTATGTTAACGTAAACGTCCACACGAACGTGGCTTGCGGTGAATATACTTGTCCCAAACAATCTTCTTGGATACTGAGTAATGGTTTACACTTAGGTATGCTTTATAGTATTCTTCCCAACGAAGTAACGCTATAATTGATGTACGACCGAAGCAAATCTAATTGTTAAATCATTTGGATAGGTAAACGTCCACACGAACGTGGCTTGCCATATCTGATGGGATTTTAGAGGTGATTAGTGGTTTAATGATATTATTTAAGGGAGATAATATCGGAGATTAAATCGATTGTTTGTTGTTATATGTGCTCATAGATTAGGAAATGGCCTTGAACCCACTTTCTGTGATACGTAAGGATTTTTAAACTCACTGGTCCCTAAATGTAATGATTGGAATAGAGATCTAGACATTACCCAAACTGTTAAAGAGTACTAGGTTGTACTCAATGAGCTTTATCCTTCCGAGCCTATTTACATAGGCGGCTAGACAAGAAGCGATGAGGATACTCATAAAGGCCAGTCATTCGAGGAAACGCTTAAACACGTTTTTGAGATGATTGACCTTTTGGACGAGTTGAGACGGAAATCGCAAGCTCTTGTAGCCAATGCCAAAGGTTTCGAACCTAAGGGCAAAATCGGGGGAAAGGAAAAGTAAGCAAAGAATCCCAGTGGTCCTAAGTTGCTTAGACCACGAGATGGGACGAGAAAGCCATGAGGCAAGTATTCTCGATGCAAACAGTCTGGGTACTGGAAGTCTGATTATCCTCTCAAAGAAAGTACGAAATTTTCTTTAGTCGTAAAAACATAGTCAGTGGTATTATCTACCGGAACCTGGTGTGTAGATATGGAACCACTGACGGTATGTGCATTTTAAATGCAAGGGTTCCAGGAAACCCAACGACTTAGAAAAGAAGAAATCGTAGTCTACATGGGCAATGCTGTAGAGGAGGCAGCTGTTGCAGTGGAGGACATTTTATAGGATTTCATTTTGAGTTATTGCTTTTATGTACTTTTCATATTAGAAAGAACTTTGTTCTGGATTTCTAATGAATGGATATTTTATTTCTTTTAATCATTTGATGGTTATAAGAAGAAATAATGATAGTATCTATTCTGGTACATTAGCTAGCAATATATAAATGATGAATCCTGAGTCCACCACGATGCAACGAACCGTAGTATAAAACTCGTTTTACTAATAAGAGATTTCTTTATTTAATCATTTATACTTGTGGATTCTTATGCTAAGTCATATTTATTCAAATGAGAAGTTCAAAGGTCGAAAATTGATTGTAAGATCAATTAAGTTGAAGGAGTGGACCTTCCGACCTAAGAATCTTATTTGGAAGATAACATGACTAAGCAATCCTTTATGGATATAAGATATAAGATCCGGACAAGTATTAGAATTGATTGGCTCTGATGTATGCAGACCTATGTCTACTCAGACAATAAGGTACAAGTACTTCATTTGATGATTACTCGAGAAATGGATTAGAATACCTGATGTGCCACAAAAGCAAGTGTTTTGACAAGTCAATAGACACTAAGCAATTGTGGAGAACCATCAAGGTATATCCATTTGTAGCCTGCGATTTGATCGCAGAGGCAAGTACCTGTCTGAGGAATGCATGGCATACTGATCAGAAGTTGGGATGATCCCAAATGACTACACCATACACATTTAGTGTAGAAATGGTGTGTCGTAAACAAGAAATGGAACTCTTATAGAAATAGTAAAAGCATGAGTTATACGGAACTACCTATGTTCTATGGATATGTCTGGAAACAACGGCGCATTCAAATGCGGTTGTAGAATATCCTGGAAGAACAAAAGATGTGTGTTCAATAGTACTATGAACCAGAAGGACGTTATAAGTTCTAACGCCCGGTTCTTAGAGGAAGACTATTAGATGAACCACAACCCCAAAAAGACGTGATACTTCTGAAAAGAGAGAAAACGAATAAGACTTAGAACCAGCCGAACCGAGTAGCGGTACACCACTAACTGCACCTACTGTTATTACTGTTTATACACCGGAACGCCGTTGTAGTGGGAGGTTATATAACAACCAGAGATATTCATAAAACTAGGTGAGTCTTCGTACTCTGGACCTAGTATATGTGAAATCGATCCCTAGATCTACATAGAGGCGGTACTAGATCTAAATGTGCCTTCTTTGAAAGCAACAAGGATTATTGTTAAGAGGCGAGATCATTTAAGAGTACAAGCTTAGTTGATCCATTTATGGATTGTAACAAAGCTTGAGTTCGTGGAACTTGCGCATTGATGAGATAGTCCATTTGATGGATTCATCAAAAGGCATTGACGAATCGTGTGTATGGGAAACGTGATGGAAACAAGGTGGTGTTTCTCGGAGGTTTTATGTAAATAACATTTTATCATTGGTAACAATGTAAAGATGTTGTCAGACATAAAATGATGGTTGTCTAGAAAAATCGATATATGAGATCAAGAAGAAGTTAGAGCATGTTCTTAAGATCTAGGATCTCAAGAAAAGAACATTGTACTTCTATAGATATCTTGTACGATTATGGTTTGTTTTAACATGCAAGATTCCGAGAAAGGTTCGTTACCTTTCAGAGACGGAATGCATCTATCTAAGGTATGTGTTTTAGAACACATAAAGGTGATAGAAGCAGTGAAAGCAGTTTCCTACACTTGGAGTGTGGAAAGCTTGATAAATGCATCGTTGAAAACAAGAACCTGGTATCGGCTAAGCGGTTAGCATAGTGGGAGGATATCAAGAATAATCCTGGAAAGGAATATTCGACTGCCGTAAAAGTACTTTCGAAGTACTGTTCTAGACTACGAAGCAGACGAGTTTTTCCTTTGGATTACATTCTCTTAGATTTCTAATCGAATGAGGACCGGTGTAAGTCGATCAGGCTATGTGTTTCACTATTAAAGGAGAAGGAGTTTTAACATGGAAGAGTGATAAGCACGATGCTTTTCGGACTCTGCCATGGGTAACCAAATAGCGGCCTCAGAGGCAGCGGAAGTTTTGGTATAACTCCGGGATAATCTCTGGGACTTAGATGTGATTCTTAATTTGCCAAAGGCTATGTAAATAGCGGTGCAATGGCAAATGGTAAGAAATCACAAGTCCATAAGTGTAAGATAACACATAGTGCAAGTACCACCTGATACGAGTCATCGTCAAGGGAGACGACGCTGTAGTCACCAAGATAACTTCAGAGCGGCAACCTAGAGTGCTCATTCACATAGTATTTCTTGGAAGTACAACTTTAGCACGTGATGAGTATGGGAGTCGGGAGTTTGGAGGAAATGACTAGACCTTAGTACAAGTGGGAGATTGTTGGAGTTGTGTACTTAATGTCTAGATTTAAGTGACGGAAACTCACGATTCATTGCCACTAATCTATTTAACTAAATAAACAATTATTTGCATTTAATTATTTATAATTAAATATATGCAAATTATAGTCCTGGATTTTATACGTTGTAGTTAGTATGGTGTGTCGGGCCCACACAGAAGATCATACTATCGGTTACTCGTATTTAATCGAACAGTTGCTCACGACCTAGATGGACACGGACCAATCCATCGGTATAGTCGTTGTGTGAGAGAGAAAATAATTTATCTTAATTATTTTATCACACTTGTACACTTGGTGTATTGAGCGGATCGTTGAGATTCATCGATTAGGATTGCCGGCGATAATCGATTCGAGTCTCAGTGTATTTTATTCTTAATCCCCGATATTATTGCGGGTGTGTATATTTAATATAAGTGACTTTGATTTACCAAAGGAATTAACCGATTTAATTATTGGGTTAATTACCGGTTAAGTTGGGTCACTATATTTTATATATGGCATGCCGTGAATACTTGACGGGAAAGTGTATCCCGGAAGGGTTGATAATATCCCCGAGATGAGTTCATAAGGAATTATTATGTAAACCCTGCAGGTGGATTCGTTCCGCATAATAATTAAGGTTGAATGGTACTAGTCTCGGATAAAAGAGATGAATAAATTAATTAGCAATAAATTAATTTTATTCATGGATATTTATATCTTAAATACACGGAATAAATAATACTACCGGAGAAATATTATTTGATATAATATGGTTTAATATTGGGAGTGCAATTAATTTTATATAGTGGAAAATAGAATTAATTAATATTGATAAGGATTAATGGACTTGAGCATTGGGCTCAATTTAATCTTCAATATTGGAAGCCCAATATTCCACCTCCTTAAGATCCCCTACGTAGCCTATAAAAGCACTACATGGTCTTCTCTATTCTCATAACTTGAAGATCACAATTCTAGAGAGAGAAAGTAGAGAGGAGGATCCATGGAGTTCGGTAGATCGTCGCCCACACGACGTCCGGGCTAGTGCAAGGAATACGTGGGAAGATCTCAAGGTCATCATAAGATCTCGTTTCTCCGCACAACGAATCAAAAGGTGAATTAAATAATTGCTATTTAATTCTTGTTTTATTGAATCAATTATCGAAAAACAAGATCCAAAGATCGAACCCGGATTAGACGAACGATCACGCGGTGGTGGCGAAGCCACCGGACCGCGGGGATCGCCCGCTAGGGTTTGGCGGCGCGCGGAGGAAAGGAACCCTCGGCTGGGCCGAGGGCTCGCGATCGATCACGGGGATCGATCGCCGGGGGCGCGGGCTGGTGCCGCACCCCACCCGCCGTGAAGGCGGGGCTCCTCTAGGCGGCGGCGAGTCGCCGGACTCGCCGCGGGGGCTGCTGGGCAGCCCCATCGATCATGATGATCGCACGCGATCATCGATCGCGTGAACCCCGTCTCGCGGGGGTTCGGCTGGGGGCGGGCTGCGTGCCTTCGGGTGCGTGGTCTCCAAAGGCTGGACTCCGGCGGATGAGTCGGCGTTCATGTGATCTCCGGCGAAGGGTTTGATCGGGTTATTGGTTTCCGAAAATTTAAATAACCCGGGATATCGAATTCCAACAGAGTCGGGGATCCAATCTCCGGCGATGAAGGATTTCGTTCGGGTTATTATCTTCCGCAATATTAATAGCCCGGGATATCGATTTCCAGCAAATGGTATCAGAGCGTTTGGTTTCGTGTTCATGTATATGCTCGATTATTGTTCCAACTTGCAGGATTTCCGGCTATCATGGTTGGATTTAATTAATTTTTTTTAATTAATTAATTATCATGATTATTAAACTCTCGGACATGTCGAGATTCGTTTTGTGTGGATGAATGTTTGTAATAGTAAAAATTTGGGGGTTGACCGAATTTAGGATTTATTATTACGTTCTTTGTTTTTTCCGGAAAATGTATAGGGTCGATTTCATGTATAGAATCGATACCGGATAATTGTAATTTTTAATTCTTGTAATTTTAATTACGTTGGTTCGATGATGAGACGATCGCCGGAAGACGAAGACGTGTGACGAAGACGAAGAGGACGAAAAACCGGGGGGGTCGATCATCCCCATGATCGATCCCCATGAGGATCGATCGACCTCATCCCGGGGGCTGCCCGCTAGGGCTTCTAGCCACGCCGGCCACCGGTGGTGGTGGCGCGTGGGCTGGGGGCGGCGGTGGTGGTGGTCCCGGGCGGTGGAGGTCGACGGTGGGGATGGCGTGGGATCTCCCAATCTCATGCTATTCCTACCAAGATCCACTTTCCTAATTAATTCGGATTTTTCCTATTTGAGTATTTTCTTTTTGGAAACTCTCATGGTTTAGGAAAAGAATTAATTTAAATTAATTTTCTATTGATTTATTTCCTTCATGGAAATATTCATAGATTAGAAATTTAATTAATTTAGTACTAAATTTATTTTTCCTATTTGATTATTCCTACTCATGGGAATATTCATGGATTAGGAATAAAAATAAATTTGGAAAGTAGTAAGTCCTAATTTATTTTTCCTTGTTCTATTATAGATAACTTCTAGAGTATTCCAAATTTTATTTGGATAGATTATTCTAGAGTTTTAATAGAACTAGATAGGAAAATAAATAAATAAAAATATTAATAATATTTAATTTTATTTTTGATATATTCGATTGACTTAATTTTCGAATTAAGTAACTTTTGGATTAATTGAAAATAAATAGATTTAAATATTAGAGATTAATATTCTCGTCACATGGAGCATTCAAGAACGAAGACTGAAGACTAGAAGATGCGTACGGAGATGGGATAAAGCCATGATAGTCGGAAAATAATTTTCTAGCATTATTTTGACTATGTGATACTATGTGCTTTATTGCTTGTATGCATGCTATATGTGTTTATTTTTATGCACTAGATAGCGTATCCCTTTATTATAAAAAGCTAAGTGGGAGAGGGGATGGAAACATTCCCATGGTCTCCATTACTGTTCTCTTGGTGACTCTTATGGACTTTCGAAGTTCGTATAGACGAGTCATTGGAGGAGAATTCTTGTAATTCCTTTTACAAGAAACATTGATCAAATTCATCAAACAATGCCTAATTTGTCTTTCTGAAACTGACTTCAAGTCGACTCATTCTCACCCCGGGGAGTGGAATGGAGCCAGAGCCACTTGGTCATGTAGAGGACACAAATTAGAGACTTCCGTGCCATTCTTTGATAGATGGGTCGCTTGTCTGCTCGGCTCCCTCATTTATGAGAGATAGGGTCGCTCGCATGGCGAATCACTGGTTAGAAACTCCGAGTTTCACTTATGATTCTCCACGTCTTGATTTACGAGATTAAATGGATCAAGTAATTGGGAGTCAATTATAATATTCTTTGGTACTGAGTAATGGTTTACACTTAGATACGCGTTATAGTATTCTTCCCCACGAAGTTACGCTATAATTGATGTATGGCCAAAGAAAATCTAATTGCTAAATCATTTGGGTGGGTAAACGTCCACACCACGTGGCTTGCCTTACCTGATGGGATTTTAGATGTGATTAGTAATTTAATGATGTTGTTCTAGGGAGATAACATCGGATATTAAATTAATTGTTTGTTTAAATGTGCTTATAGGTTTAGAGAATTGCTATGAATCCACTTTTGTTGATACTTGAGGAAATTAACGCACTGGTTCCATACTGTATTGAATGGAAAGAAGAGTTAGACATTGCTCAGACTGCAAAGGAGTACAAAGATGTACTCAGTGAAACTTGTCCTCCTGGACTCACCATTAACTCAACTGAGGAGGAGATTTTTGACTTTGAAAAGTGGGGTAGTGCTCGTGCATTAGCCGCTAATCATGATGTTATGCTCAAACTCAAGTTGCTGTTTGGACATGATGAGAACGCTAGAAAAGAGGCGATGAGGATACTCATAAAGATCTGTTACTTCGATGAAACACTTGATCATGTTTTTGAGATGATGGATCTTTTAGACGAGTTGAAACAATCGCGGGCTCTTATAGTCAAAGCCAAAGGTTTCGAACCTAAAGGCAAAGGAAAGGAGAAGAAGACAAGGGGGTCCGGTAGTCCTAAGGGACTTGGACCAAAGGGTGGGATAAAGAAGCCTTCGGGCAAACATCCCCAAGGGAAGCAGTCTGAGTACTGGGGGTCTACATCTTGTCCTCTCAAAGGTACGAATTTTTCTTTAGTCGAAAAACATAGTCAGCGGTATTATCTACCAGAATTCTGGTGTGTAGATATGGAACCACTGACGGTATATGCATTCTAAATGCAGGGGTTCCAGAAAACCCAGCGACTTAGAGAAAAAAAGTTCGAGTCCACATGGGCAAAGCTGTTGAGGAAGCAGCGGTTGCAGTGGAAGACATTTATCTATCTGTTTGATAGTTATAGGATTTCATTTTAAGTTTATTGCTTTGTACCCTTCATTTTAGAAAGAACTTTTGTTCTGGATTTCTATTATTAATGGATATTTTATTTCTTTAATCATTCGATGGTTTAGACAAGAAATAATGGCGATATCTATTCTGGTACATTAGATAGCAATATGTGAATGATGAATCCTTAGTCTACCACAATGCAACAAACCGTCATGTATAACTTGTTTTACTTATTGGATGTATTTCTTTATCGATCATTGTACTTGTGAATTCTTGAACTTGGTAGTATCTATTCAAAAGGGATTCAAAAGGTCGAAATTGATTTGATCAATTATAGTTGGAGGAATGGACCTCTCGACCTAAGAATCGATCTTGAAAGATGATACAACTAAGTTAACCTTTCTGGATAAAGGATGGAATTCGGACAAGTATGGAAAATGATTGATGATTAATGCGGTATGTGTAATTAGAGGAGGTACGAGTCATTCCTTCAAGAATACTCGAAAATGGATTAGACTACTTGTTGTGCCATAAAAGCGGAGTGTTTTTAACACAAGGCCATTATGGGGAACCCTCAAAGTATATCCATTGAAAGCCTGCGACTTGTTCGCGGAGGCTATCACCTATCTAAATAACACATAGCATAAATCAAAGATTGAGATTAAATCTCAAACGACTACGCCATACACTGAAGTGTAGACATGGTGTGTCAGGAATAAGAAATGGGATTCTAATGGTAAAAGAACAAGGTTGTTCGGAACTACCTGTGTTCTATGGATAATTATGGATACAACGACACATTCGATGTAGTTGTAGAATATCCTAGATGAACAAGTAATTGTATGTTCAAATAGTACCACGGACCAGAAGGGTGTCTTCGCCCGGTTCTTGAAGAAGACTATTAGATGAACTACAAATGCCCTAACGAACAAAGGTACTTTATAATGAGGAAAGAGAAGACTGAGAACCAGCCTAACCGAGTAGTAGTACACCACTAACTGCACCTAATGTTATTACTGCTATACACCGGAACGCCATTGCAGTGGGAGGTTGTTAATCAACCGGAGATGTTCATAAGACTGGAGGAGTTTTAAACTCTGGATCTAGTAGACATGAAATCAATCCCTAGTTCTGCATAGGGGGCAGTACTAATCTAAATGTGCCTACTTGGATAACAATTTTATTGTTAAAGAGGCGAGATCATTTAGAGGTACAAGCTTAGTGAATCCATTTATGGATTATCACAAAGCTGGAAATTGTGGAACTTGCGAATTGATGAGATAGTCCATTATATGGATTCATCAAAAGGCATAGACAATAAAAGGTGTATTAGAGACGTAATGGAAACAAGGTGGTGTTTCTCGGAATTTTGTGGAGATAACACTTTATCGTTGGCAACAATGTAAAAGTGTTGTCAGACATAAAATAGAGGTTGTCTAAATAGATCGAGATATGAGATTAAGATGAAGTTGGATCATGTTCTTAGAAATCTTTCGATCTCTAGATAAGAACATTTGTACTTCTCTTTAGATATCTTATATGATTATGGTTTGTTTTAAACATGCACTATTCAGAGAGAGGTTATTGCCTTTCGAGAACAGAATGCATCTATCTAAGGTATGTGTCGTGGACACATGAAGGAGATAAATATAGACAAAGCAGATTCTTACACTTCGAGTGTAAAGGGCTTTGTAAATGCGATGTTATAAAACAAGAACCTGATATCAACTATAGCATAGTGGGAGGATATCAAAGTAATCTGGATAAGAAATATTTCAATGCTGCAAAAGTACTTGGAAGTACTGGATAACTAGCAAAACGAAATCTTCTTAGATTACAGTTTCTCAGATCCAAAAATCAGAGAAGGACCAGTGTAAGTCGATATCAGACTATGTGTTCACTTTTAGAAGAGGTGGAACCTAAGGAAGAAAGAGTGATAAGCGTGAAGCTTCTCGGACTCTATCATAAACCGAATAGCAGCCTCAGAGGCAGCGGAAGTTTTGGTTAGGTTCTGGAATGACCTCTGAACTTGGATATGACTCTTGGTTCACCAAAGGCTATGTACATAGCGGTGCATGGTAAGCTGGAAGAAGTCATAAGTTCAAAAGATGATGATAACACATAGAGCAAGTACCACCTGATACGAATCATCGTCAGAGAGACGACGCAGTAGTCACCAAGATAACTTCAGAGTGGCAACCTAGATTGCTCATTCACATGATACTTCTGGGAAGTATAACTTAAGCACGTGATGAGTATGGGAGTCGGGAGTTTGGAGGAAATGACTAGACCTTAGTACAAGTGGGAGATTGTTGGAGTTGTGTACTTAATGTCTAGATTTAAGTATCGGTAAACTCCCTGTCATAGCATTTAACCTATTTAATTGATAAACAATTATTTGCATTTAATTAATATATGCAAAATATAGTTCTGGATTTTATACGTTGTAGTTAGTATGGTGCTGCATGGGCACACAGAAGATCATACTATCGGTTACTCGTATTTAATCGAACAGTTGCTCACGACCTAGATGGACACGAACTAATCCATCGGTATAGTCGTTGTGTGAGAGAGAAAATAATTTATCTTAATTATTTTATCACACTTGTACACTTGGTGTATTGGGCGGATCAGCTTGAGATTCATCGATTAGGATTGCCGGCGATAATCGATTCGAGTCTCAGTGTATTTTATTCTTAATCCCCGATATTATTGCGGGTGTGTATATTTAATATAAGTGACTTTGATTTACCAAAGGAATTAACCGATTTAATTATTGGGTTAATTACCGGTTAAGTTGGGTCACTATATTTTATATATGGCATGCCGTGAATACTTGACGGGAAAGTGTATCCCGTAAGGGTTGATAATATCCCCGAGATGAGTTCATAAGGAATTATTATGTAAACCCTGCAGGTGGATTTAATCCGCATAATAATTAAAGTTGAATGGTACTAGTCTCGGATATAAGAAATGAATAATATTTATTGAGCAATAAATAAATTTATTCATGGATATTTAAATCTTAAATACACGGAATATATAATACTACCGGAGAAATATTATTTGATATAATATGGAATAATATTGGGAGTGCAATTTTATTTATATAGTGGAAAATAAATAAAATTAATATTGATAAGAATTAATGGATTTGGGTTGGACCCAATTTAATTTTCAATATTGAAGCCCAATATTTATTCTCCTTATGATCCCCTACGTAGCCTATATAAGCACTACATGGTCTTCACTTTTCATAACTAAGACAATAGAACCTAAGTTACGCCAATCATAAAGTTTTGAGAGTGAGGAAGATCCATAAGGTGTTCGATAGATCGTCGCCCACACGACGTTCGGACGAGGTGCAAGGAATACGTGGGAAGATCGCAAGGTCATCAACGCGTTAATTCGTTTCTCCGTACAACGAATCGAAGGTAAAAATCATAAATCTTTTTTTTATGATTTCATGTGAATTAATTGTAGCGTATACATGAACACACGATCCGGATAAACGTACGAACTTCGGGGACGAGGATTCGAGATCCCCGGCGAAGATCGAGAAACCCTCGAATCGAATCGAGGGTGGCGGTCGAGCCCTAGGGCTTCGACCGCCGGTGCGCGGGCAAGAGAAAGCCCCGGCTGGACGCCGGGGCGTGCGATCGACGTGAAGTCGATCGCTGGGGGTTCAGCCGTGGGCTGGTGCCACGGCGGAGTGAACCCCCTGGCCTCCTCTCGCCCGGCGGCGCGCGCACGGGAGGAGCCCCGGCTGAAGCCGGGGCAGGCGATCGACCGCAAGGTCGATCGCGGGGAAAGCCGCGGCTGAAGCCGCGGCGGGTCAGCTGGGGGCTGACCGCCCCTCCTCCGGCGGCGGTGGTGAGTCGCCGGACTCACCACCGGGGGCTGCTGGGCAGCCCCAGCGATCGCGATGTGCGCGATCGCGAGCCCCCCTCGCGGCGGGGGCTCGGCTAGGGTTTTGCCGCGGCTTGTCCGCGGTGGAGCTCTCGTCGGGCCCGGTTCCGTCGTACGGTGGTTCGCGTTCGTGGATCCGACTCGTGGGAGAAAATCGGCTGGGGGCGGGCTGCGTGTCTTCGGGCGCGTAGTCTCCAAAGGTCGGACTCCTGCGGATGAGTCGGGGATCCAATCTCCGGCGATGAAGGATTTCGTTCGGGTTATTATCTTCCGCAATATTAATAGCCCGGGATATCGATTTCCAGCACCGGCACCAGCCGGGGCTTCTCCTTGCGCGCCCGGCGATCGAGCCTTAGGGCTTCGATCGCCACCCTCGGCGCCCAGCCGAGGGCTCCGTGCGTGCGCACGATCCCCACGGGGATCCGAACCACCGCGGTCCGGTGGTCTTCGACCACCACCGCCGGTTCATCCTCGTTCCGGGGTTCGTTCGTCCCTCGGATCTTCGTTCATATGCATATACGAATAATCAATTAAAATCATCGAGGGGGTTTCAATGATTTACCTTTGTTCTCGTTGTACGGAGAAACGAGATCTTATGAAGACCTTGAGACCTTCCCACGTATTCCTTGCACTAGCCCGGACGTCGTGTGGGCGACGATCTACCGAACTCCATGGATCCTCCTCTCTTCTTTCTCTCTCTCTCTAGAATTGTGATCTTCAAGTTATGAGAATAGAGAAGACCATGTAGTGCTTTTATAGGCTACGTAGGGGATCTTAAGGAGGTGGAATATTGGGCTTCCAATATTAATGATTAAATTGAGCCCAAGCCCAAATCTATTAATCCATTAATATTAATTAATTCTATTTTCCACTATATAAAATTAATTGCACTCCCAATATTAAACCATATTATATCAAATAATATTTCTCCGGTAGTATTATTTATTCCGTGTATTTAAGATATAAATATCCATGAATAAAATTAATTTATTGCTAATTAATTTATTCATCTCTTATATCCGAGACTAGTACCATTCATCCTTAATTATTATGCGGAACGAATCCACCTGCAGGGTTTACATAATAATTCCTTATGAACTCATCTCGGGGATATTATCAACCCTTACGGGATACACTTTCCGGTCAATCATTCACGGCATGCCATATATGAAATATAGTGACCCAACTTAACCGGTAATTAACCCAATAATTAAATCGGTTAATTCCTTTGGTAAATCAAAGTCACTTATATTAAATATACACACCCGCAACAATATCGGGGATTAAGAATAAAATACACTGAGACTCGAATCGATTATCGCCGGCAATCCTAATTGATAAATCTCAAACGATCCGCTCAATACACCAAGTGTACAAGTGTGATAAAATAATCAAGATATATTATTTTCTCTCTCACACAACGACTATACCAATGGATTGGTCCGTGTCCATCTAGGTCGTGAGCAACTGTTCGATTAAATACGAGTAACCGATAGTATGATCTTCTGTGCGCCCATGCAACACCATACTAACTACAACGTATAAAATCCAGGACTATGATTTGCATATATTTAATTATAAATAATTAAATGCAAATAATTGTTTATTTAATTAAATAGATTAATGGTAATGGATCGTGAGTTTCCGTTACTTAAATCTAGACATTAAGTACACAACTCCAACAAGGTCCGCATACATCAGAGTGAATCAAATCCAATACTTGTCCGGATCTATAGCTTTTAACCTTAAAAGGTTACTTGGTCACTTATTACCATCCAAAATCGATTCATAGGTAGGAAGGTCCTCTCCTTCAACACCACTGATTAAACCATCAGTTGTTCAACCTTTGAATCCCATTTGGATTAATATGACCTAGCTTAAGATTCCACAAGTATAATTGATTCATCCTAGAAAGTTCCTTTCTCTCATTGGTGTTAGATAATGTCTTACTAGTTTCGGTTCGTTGTATCGTGGTAGACTCAGGATTTAACATATACAAATTGTCAACCAATGTGCCAAAATAGATATTATCATCTATTCTTCTTAGAATCATCGAATGATCAGAATAAATAGAATATCCATTTCTTTTAGAAACTGAAATCAAATTCTTTCTAAATTCAAGCACATAAAGACAATATATAAAATCCTTTCATTACTCAAAAGTAAATGAATCTCTCCCACTGCAACAGCCGCCACCTTTGCAGCATTGCCCACGTAGATGGTGATCTTTTCCTTTCTAAGTCTCCGGGTTTCCTGGAACCCTTGCATTCAAATGCAAATCATTATCAATGGCCTACGTATCTACACACCAGGTGCTTGTAGATATCACCACTTAAAATGTATTAATGACTAAGGAAAAGTTCACTACTCGTTTTTATGAGAGGACAACCGGACTTCCAGTGCCCAGACTGCTTGCAACGGAAGTTCTTGCCTTGCGGCATACTTTACCCATTCTCGTGGTTCAAAACTAGGACCACTGGGTTTCCGTATCATGCTTCTTCTTTTCCATCTACCCGTTCATAGGTTCAAAACCATTTCTTGACACGGGAGGACAAAGAACACGAAGTACATACTTGTACTTCTCAGCAGTTAGGACATTGTCCAGATTTCGATTCCAATCAACATTTTGAGGGTCATTGAGTATAATTGCCTTATCGTATATCACATAGTAGGGCAAAGTCATTTCTAACCTATAAGCACATAATACAAACAATCGATTTAATCTCCGATACTATCTCCCTCAAATAATATCATTAAATCACTAACCGCATCTAAAATCCCATCAGATATGGCAAGCCACGTTTGTGTGGACGTTTACCTATCCAAATGATTTAGCAATTAGATTTTCTTCGGCCGTACATCAATTATAGCGTTACTTCGTTGGGAAGAATACTATAAAGCGTACCTAAGTGTAAACCATTACTCAGTACTAAGGTGAATCATTTGGAATCGCTACATTACCGCAAGCCACGTTTGTGTGGACGTTTACGATAACTTACAATCCTTCACAATTCCCTATAACTGTCTACATCAATTAATCCAAAATCCCATTCAGTATAGCAAGCCACGTTTGTGTGGACGTTTACTACACCAAAAGATTTTTATGATTGACATCCAATTACTTGATTCATTTAATCTTGTAGATCAAGACGCGGAGAATCATAAGTGAAACTCGAAGTTTCTTACCAGTGATTCACCATGCGAACAGCCCTATCTCTCATAGAATGAGGGAGCCGAGCAGACAATCGATCCACCTTCAAAAGAATGGTACGAAAGTCTCTAATTTGTGTCCTCGACATGATCAAGTGGCTTTGGCTCTATTCCACTCCCCGGGGTGAGAATGAGTCGACTTGAAATCAGTTTTGGAAAGACAAATTAGGCATTGTTTGATAAACTTAATCAATGTTTCTCGTAAGAGGAATTACAAGAATTCTCCTCCAATAACTTATTTATATAAACTTCAAAAGTTTATAAAAGTCACCAATAGAACAACAATGGAGACCATGGCATTGTTTCCAATCCCTCTCCCACTTAGCTTTTTATAACAAAGGGATACGCTATCTAATGCATAAATAAATACACATAAGCATGCATACATGAAATAAAGCACATAGTATTATCACATAATCAAAATAATACTAGAATATTATTTTCCGACTATTATGGCTTTATCGCATCCCCGTATGCTTCTTCTAGTCTTTAGTCTTCGTTCTTGAATGCTCCATGTGACGGGAATATTAATTCCAATATTTAAATCCATTTATTTTTAATAACTCCAAAAGTTACTTAATTATAAAAATTAAGTCAATCGAATAAATCAAAAATAAAATTAAATATTATTAATATTTTTATTATTTTTATTTTCCTTTTCTAACTCCATTAAATCTCTAGAATCCTATCCAAGACCCACTTGGAATATTCTAGAAGATTTCCATAATGAAATAAGGAAATACAATAATTTAGGACTCCTAGTCCTTCCAAATTAATTCCTTTCCTAATCCATTAAAAATTCCATAAAGGAATAATTAAATAAGGAAAAATTAATTTAGGACTCCTAAACTTTCCATATTAATTATTTTCCTAATCCATTAAAAATTCCATAAAGGAATAATTAAATAAGGAAAATAAATTAATTCCAAATTAATTCTTTTCCTATTCCATGAGAATTCCCAAAAATAGGAATACTCAAAATAGGAAAACCGAACTAACTTAGGAAAATTAATTCTTTTCCTAATCCATAAAAATTCCCATAAAATAGGAATAATTATATTAGGAAGACCGAATTAAATTAGGAATAGGATCTTGGCCTAGACGAACATGGGATGGAGATTCCCATGTCCGCCCCTTCGATCCCCAACCGAGAGGAGCCGCCCACCGTCGCCGGCGAGCCACCTCATGGGTCGATCCTTTCATGGTTCGACCATGGGGATGGCCGAACCGAGCCCTACCCTCTCTTCGTCTCCTCCGTCACACTTTTCCGGTCGTCGTTTCGTCCTCGATCCAACGTAAAATAAATCACAAATTTATTACTACGCTATCCGGTATCGATTTTCTACATGAAATCGACCTCATACTATTTCCGGAAAATAAGAACAAGCAATCACCACACAATAACGAATCTCGACATCACCGAGAGTTTAATAATCAAGAGCAATATTATGGATATTAATTAATAAAAATTAAATCTAGCCATAATAATCGGAAACCCTGCAAGGTAGAACAATTTATCGAAAAATACCGTGAACTAAAACCAACGCTCTGATATCAATTGTTGGAAATCGATATCCCGGAATTAATAAATTTAATTAAATAAATTATCTAATTAATTCCGACCGAAATCCTTTGGAGATCGAATATCCGGAGTTGTCAAAGTTGCGGAACAACAACTCCAATCGACTCCCGGTTGCCGGAAACCCGCCACGAACCACCACGGGGATAGCCCAACCAAGCAACCCGCCACGAGAAGAACTCGTGGAGGCCTAGTCGAGACCCCGCGTGGGCTCGCGGCTGTTCGTGACAGCCGCCTAGGGCTGCCCTTGGCAGCCCGCTGGGCATGCACGAACCCTCGCGGACAGCCCCATCATCGAACCCTCGCCGCGGCCAAGCCGCTGCTGCCCGATGGAGGCGTGCGCTCGCACCATGCGAGCGCTAGGGTTCAGCCCGCTGGGCACCCCCAGCCACGCCCCGGTGATCGCACGCACAACCACGGTCGAACCGTGGCTAGCGATCACCGCCAGCCGCCGCCGCGCGAGCGGCTGCCCCTCCGCGTGAGCGGAGGCAGCCCCGCGCGAGCGGTGTTGGGCGTCCAGCCCTTCGGCGATCCACCTTGCCGGGGACTCCTAGCCGCGGCGATCCGGGGATCCCCGATCCCCATCGCCCGACACATCCTCGGTTTGGATCTCCGTCCTTTGGATCTTGGTTCGCGATATAATCACGATAAATAAACGATTAAATCATAAAGAGGGTTTTACGATTTACCTCATTCTCGTTGTTCGGAAAAACAAAGAACTATGGATGACCTTGAAGTCTTCCCACGTATTCCTTGCACTAGCTTGAACGTCGGGGTGGGCGACGATCTATCAAGCTTCCATGGATCACCTTCTCTCTCTACTTTCTCTCTCAGAATTGTGTCTTGAGACTTATGAAAGAAGAGAAGACCATAGGAGTGCTTTTATAGGCTACGTAAGGGGACCTTAAGGAGGTGGAATATTGGGCTACCAATATTAATGATTAAATTGAGCCCAAGCCAAATCTATTAATCCATTAATATTAATTATATGATTAACTCCTATATAAATATAATTGCACTCCCAATATTATACCATAATATATCAAAATAATATTCTTTGGTAGTATTATTTATTCCACATGTTTAAGATATAAATGTCCATGAATAAATTATATTTAATGCTAATATTATTTATTCATCTCTTATAATTCCGAGAATAGTACCACTCAACTTTATTATCATGCGGATCAAATCCACTTGCAAGGTTTACATGATAATGCTTATGAGCTCATCTCGGGGACATTATCAACCCTTTCGAGGACATGCTTTCCCGTCAAGAATTCACAGCATGTCATACATAAAATACAGTGACCCAACTTTACCGGTAATTGACCGGTTATTCTAATCAGTCAATTCCTTTGGAAAATCAAAGTCACTAATATTATATGCACACACCCGCAATAATATCAGGGATTAAGAATAGAATACTCAGAGATTTAAATCGATTATCGCAGGCAATCCTCGATAAATCTCAAGTAGATCCGCCCAATACACCAAGTGTACAAGTATGATAAAATAATCAAGACCAATTATTTTCTCACTCATACAACGACTATACCGATGGATTGGTCCTTGTCCATCTAGGTCGTGAGCAACTGCTTGATTATATACGAGTAACCGATAGTATGATCTTCCGTGTGACGACGCACACCATACTAACTACAACGTGTATAATCTAGGACTATGGTTTGCAGTAAATACAAATGATTGTTTATTATTAAATAGGATAAATACTTAAGACGAAGTTCAGATGTTACTTAAATCTAGACATTAAGTATACAACTCCATCAATTGGGAGTCAATTATAAAGATCTCTTGGTGTAGTAAACGTCCACACCACGTGGCTTGCTATACTAACGGATTTTGGATTAATTGATGTAGACAGTTATAAGGAATTGTGAAGAGTTGTAATGTTGTCGTAAACGTCCACACCACGTGGCTTGCGGTGATGTAGTAATTCCAAACGATTTACTTTAGTGCTGAGTAATGGTTTACACTTAGATACGCATTATAGTATCCTTCCCCACGAAGTTACGCTATAAGTGATGTATGACCAAAGCAAATCTAATTGCGAAATCGTTTGGTTGGGTAAACGTCCACACCACGTGGCTTGCCTTACCTGATGGGATTTTAGATGTGATTAGTAATTTAATGATATTATTTGAGGGAGATAATATCGGATATTAAATTGATTGTTTGTTTATATGTGCTTATAGGTTTAGAGAATAGCTATGAACCCACTTTCTATGATACTCAAGGAATTCAATGCACTGGTTCCATACTGTGTTGGATGGAATAGAGAATTAGACATTACCCAGACTGTTGCTGAGTACAAGATAGTACTCAGTAAGCTTTGTCCTCCTGAACCTACAAGTGTCTCAACTGATGAGGAAAAAGCTGATTTTGAAAAGTGGGACAATGCTTTTGCATTAACCACTAATCATGATATCATGCTGAAACTCAAGCTAATGTTTAGACACAACGAAAAGGTTAGAAAAGAGGCGATGAGGATACTCATAAAGGTCAGTCGCTTCGAGGAAACGCTTGAACACGTTTTCGAGATGTTGGACCTTTTGGATGAGCTAAGACAATCGCAAGCTCTTATAGCCAAGGCCAAAGGTTTCGAACCTAAGGGCATGGACCAGGAAATGGAGAAGCGGACAAAGAAGCCCTGTAGTCCTAAAGTACTTGGACCACAAGATGGGTGAGAAAGCCTTTAGGCAGACATTCTCAAAGAAAACATTCTGGGTACTGGAAGTCTGTTTTTTCTCCCCAAGAAGGTATGAGATTCTCTCCTTAGTCATAAAAACATAGTCAGCGGTTTTATCTACCAGAATCATGGTTGGTAGATATTGAACCACTGACGGTATGTGTGCATTTTAAATGCAGAGGCACCAGGAAACCCAGAGACTTGGAAAGGAAAGAATAGTCAAGGGAAATGATGTGGAGGAAGCAGCTGTTGCAATAGAGGATTTATCTATGAGTAGTTATAGGATTTCATTTCAAGTTTATTGCTTTATGTACCTTTTATGTTAGAAAGAACTTTGTTCTGGTTTCTATTATTTATGAATGGATATTTTATTTCTTTAATCATTTGATGATTTTGATAAGAAATAATGGTATTATCTATTATGGTACATTAGATATAAATATGTGATTAATGAATCCTAGGTCTACCACGATACAACAAACCGCTATATAACTTGTTTTACTTATTAGATGTATTTCTTTGTTAAATCATTATACTTGTGAATTCTTGTACTTAGTAGTATTTATTCAAATAAGATTCAAAAGGTCGAAATTGATTAGATCAATTATAGTTGAAGGAATGGACCTTCCGACCTAAGAATCGAACTTGGAAGATAATACAACTAAGCAAACCTTTCTGGATAAAGGATAAAATCCGGACAAGTATTGAAATTGATTGACACCGATATATGCAGACGTATGTGTAATTAGAAAGGTGCGAGTGATTCTTTCAAAGAATACTCAAAGGTGGATTAGAATACTTGATGTGCCATAAAAGCAAAGTGTTTTGACGAGTAAATGGACACAAAGCCATTATGGGGAACCTTCTAAAGTATATCCATTAGAAGCCTGCGATTTAATCGCGGAGGCTACCACCTATCTATGTAATCGCATAGCATAAATCAAAGAATGGGATTGGATCCCAAATAACTGCACCATACACTGTTGTGTAGAAATGGTGTGTCGTAAATAAGAAATAGAACTTTTATAGAAATAGTAAAAGACAAGTTATTCGGAACTACCTGTGTTCTATGGATATGTCTGGAAACAAAGGCGCATTCAATGCGGTTGTAAAATATCCTAGAAGAACAAAACGTTGTGTGTTCAATAGTACTATGAACCAGAAGGACGTTATAAGTTCTAACACCCGGTTCTTAGAGAAAAACTATGTGATGAACCACAAGCCCAAAGTGACATGATACTTTGAAATGAGAGAGAACGAAGAAGACTGGAAACCAGCCGAAGCGAGTAGCAGTACACCACTAACTGCACCTACTGTTAATACACTGGAATGCCGTTGTAGTGGGAGGTTGTGTGACAACCGGAGATATTCATAAGACTAGAAGAGTTTCAAACTCTGGACCTAGTATACATGAAATCAATCCCTGGATCTACATAGAGGCGGTACTAGATCTAAATGTGCCTTCTTGGAAAGCAATAAGGATTATGGCAAAGAGGCAAGATCATTTAGAGTACAAGCTTAGTCAATCCATTGATGGATTGAAGGAAAGCTTAAATATCGTGGAACTTGCGATTTGATAGTCCATTTTATGGATTCATCAAAGCATAGACGAATCGTGTGTATTAGAAACGTGATGGAACGAGGTGGTGTTTCTCGGGTTTTATGTAGATAAAATTCTTGGTAACAATGTAAAGATGTTGTCAGACATAAAATGATGATTGTCTAAATAAATCAATATGAAAGACGTAGGAAGAAGTTGGACATGTTCTTGAGATCTAGGATCTCTAGAAAAGAACATTGTACTTCTCCTGGACATCTTACATATATATGATTATGGTTTGTTTTAACATGCAAGATTCCGAGAAAGGTTTGTTACCTATCAGATACGGAATGCATCTATCTAAGGATATGTGTTTTGAAACACAAAAGCAGATAAAAGCAATGAAAGCGTTTTCCTACACTTGGAGTGTGGAAAGCTTGATAAATGCAATGTTGAAAACAAGAACCTGATATCGGCTATGCAGTTGGCATAGTGGGAGGATATCAAGGTAATCCTGGAAGGGAATATTCGACTGCTGTAATGAACATTTAAAAGTACTTTCGGAGTACTGGAAACTATGTTCTGGATTACGGAGCAGACAAGCTTTTCCTTTGGATTACATTTTCTTAGATTTCTAATCCGATGAGGATCGGTGTAAGTCGATATCAGGCTATGTGTTTCACTATTGAAGGAGGAGGAGTTTTAACATGGAAGAGTGATAAGCACGATGCTTTTCGGACTCTGCTATGGGTAACCAAGAATAGCGGCCTCAAAGGCAGCGGAAGTTTTGGTATGGCTCCGGGATAACCTCTGGGACTTAGATGTGATTCTTAGTTTACCAAAGGCTATTGTGAATAGCGGTGCAATGGCAAACATAAGAAATCACAAGTCCATAAGTGTAAGATAACACATAGAGCGCAAGTACTACCTGATACGAGTCATCGTCAGGAGACGACGCTGTAGTCACCAAGATAACTTCAGAGCGACAATCTAGATTGCTCTTTCACAAGGCACTTCTTGGAAGTACATATTAAGCACGTGAAGAGTATGGGAGTCGGGAGTTTGGAAGAAAAGACTAGACCTTAGTATAAGTGGGAGATTGATGGAGTTGTATACTTAATGTCTAGATTTAAGTGATATTAACTCCCGATCCATTGCCATTAATCTATTTAATTAAATAAACAATTATTTGCGTTTAATTATTTATAATTAAATATATGCAAATTATAGTCCTAGATTATATATGTTGTAGTTAGTATGGTGTGCGTCGTTACACGGAAGATCATACTATCGGTTACTCGTATATAATCGAACAGTTACTCACGACCTAGATGGACAAGGACCAATCCATCGGTATTGTCGTTGTATGAGTGAGAAATTAATTGGTCTTGATTACTTTATCATACTTGTACACTTGGTGTATTGGGCGGATCGCTTGAGATTTATCGATTAGGATTGCCTTAGATAATCGATTTAAATCTCAGTGTATTTTATTCTTAATCCCTGATATTATTGCGGGTGTGTGCATTTAATATTAGTGACTTTGATTTTCCAAAGGAATTGAATGATTAGAATAACTGGTCAATTACCGGCAAAGTTGGGTCACTGTATTTTGTGTATGACATGCTGTGAATTCTTGACGGGAAAGTGTGTCCCGATAAGGGTTGATAATGTCCCCGAGATGAGTTCATAAGGAATTATTATGTAAACCCTGCAAGTGGATTTGTTCCACATAATAATTAAAGTTGAATGGTACTATTCTCGGATACAAGAGATGAATAAATTAATTAGCAATAAATTTAATTTATTCATGGACATTTCTATCTTAAACGCACGAAATAAATAATACTACCGGAGAGATAATATTATTTGATATAATATGGTATAATATTGGGAGTGCAATTATATTTATATAATGGAAAATAAATATAATTAATATTAATGAATTAATAGATTTGGGCTTGGGCTCAATTTAATCATTAATATTGAAAGCCCAATATTCCACCTCCTTTAGATCCCCTACGTAGCCTATAAAAGCACTACATAGTCTTCTCTATTCTCATAACTTGAAGATCACAATTCTAGAGAGAGAAAGGAGAGAAGGAGATCCATAGAGTTCGGAGGATCGTCGCCCACCCGACGTCCGAAAGAGTGCAAGGAATACGTGGGAAGGTCTAGAGGTCTTCAACTAAATCTCCTTTCTCCGCACAACGAGAACAAAGGTAAAATCGTTGAACCCCCTTCGATGTTTTTAATATAATTCGTATATGCGCATGAACCAAGATCCGAGGGACGAACCCCGTGGACAAGGATCGACCTCGCGGTGGTGATCGAGGATCACCGGACCGCGGAGGCCGAGAGATCCCCGACGGGGATCGCGTGGGGCAAAGCCCTCGGCTGGACGCTGAGGGAGGCGATCGAAGCCCTGTTGGAGTAGTATACTTAATGTCTAGATTTGAGTGTTCTGAACTCCTTGTGCACTGTCATTTATCTATTAATAAATAAACATTCATTTGCTTTTAATTATTGTTAATTAAATATTTGCAAATTATAGTCCTAGATTATATACGTTGTAGTTAGTATGGTGTGCGTCGTCACACGGAAGATCATACTATCGGTTACTCGTATTTAATCAAACAGTTGCTAACGACCTAGATGGACACGGACCAATCCATCGGTATAGTCGTTGTGTGAGAGAGAAAATAATTTATCTTAATTATTTTATCACACTTGTACACTTGGTGTATTGGGCGGATCGTTTGAGATTTATCGATTAGGATTGCCGGCGATAATCGATTAAAGTCTCAGTGTATTTTATTCTTAATCCCCGATACTATTGCGGGTGTGTATATCTAATATAAGTGACTTTGATTTTCCAAAGGAATTGACCGATTAGAATAACCGGTCAATTACCGGTAAAGTTGGGTCACTATATTTTATATATGACATGCCGTGAATTCTTGACGGAAAAGTGTATCCCGATAAGAGTTGATAATATCCCCGAGATGAGCTCATAAGGAATTATTATGTAAACCTCGCGAGTGGATTTGTCCCACATAATAATAAAGTTGAGTGGTACTATTCTCGGATATAAGATATGAATAAATTAATTAGCAATAAACTAATTTTATTCATGGATATTTATATCTTAAATACACGGAATAAATAATACTACCGGAAAAAATATTATTTGATATAATATGGTTTAATATTGGGAGTGCAATTATATTTATATAGTGGAAAATAAATATAATTAATAATAGTAAGGATTAATAGATTTGGGCTTGGGCTCAATTTAATCACTATTATTAGAAGCCAAATATTCCACCTCCTTTAGATCCCCTACGTAGCCTATAAAAGCACTACATGACCTTCATAAATCATAAGACAAGAATATCATATTTGATAGTTCTAAAGAGTTGAAGGAGATCCATAGAGTTCGGAGGATCGTCGCCCACCCGACGTTCGAACGAGTGCAAGGAATACGTGGGAAGATTCAAAGGTCATCGATTGATCTCGTTTCTCCGAACAACGAATCGAAGGTATAAAATCGTAAACACCCTCTATGATTTTATTCGATAATTATTGTGAAATACCGTAGAACAAGATCCAAGCATCGAACCGAGAAACGAAGGACGAACGGGTGGTGGCAGTGTGAACCGCCGGACCACCGGCGCTCGCCTAGGGTTTCCGCGCGAGGGATCGACCCCGGCTGGGAGCCGGGGGGAGCGATCGATCACCCCGATCGATCGCTGGAGCGCGGGCTGGTGCCGCGCTCCTCCCCACCGTGAGGGTGGGGCCCTCCAGGCGGCGGCGAGTCGCCGGACTCGCCGCGGGGGCTGCTGGGCAGCCCCGATCGATCGCACGATGCGATCGGTGTTCGATCGCATGGAACCCCTCTCGCGGGGGTTCGGCTGGGGCAGCGACGTGCCTTCGGGTACTTCGTCTCCTGTTGGAGTAATATACTTAATGTCTAGATTTGAGTATTCTAAACTCCTTGTGCACTTTCATTTACCTATTAATAATGAACATTCATTTGCTTTTAATTATTATTAAATATATGCAAATTATAGTCCTGGATTATATACGTTGTAGTTAGTATGGTGTGCGACGTCACACAGAAGATCATACTATCGGTTACTCGTATTTAATCAAACAGTTGCTCACGACCTAGATGGACACGGACCAATCCATCGGTATAGTCGTTGTGTGAGAGAGAAAATAATCTGTCTTGATTATTTTATCACACTTATACACTTGGTGTATTGAACGGATCGCTTGAGACTTATCAATTAGGTTTGCTTTGTGATAATTGATTCAAGTCTCAGTGTATTTTATTCTTAATCCCCGATACAATTGCGGGTGTGTATATTTAATATAAGTGACTTTGACTTTCCAAAGGAATTGACCAGTTTAATTATTGGGTCAATTACCGGTTAAGTTGGGTCACTATATTTTATATATGGCATGCCGTGAATTCTTGACGGGACAGTGTATCCCGGAAGGGTTGATAATATCCCTGACATGAGCTCATAAGGATTTATTATGTAAACCTCGCGAGTGGATTTGTTCCCGCATAATAAATAAGGTTGAGTGGTACTAGTCTCGGATAAAAGAGATAAATAAATTTATTAAGCAATAAATAAATTTTATTCATGGATATTTAAATCTTAAATACACGGAATAAATAAATACTACCGGAGAAATATTATTGGATATAATATGGTTTAATATTGGGAGTACAATTAATTTATATAGTGGAAAATAAATTAATTAATATTAATGGGATCAATAGATTTGGGCTTGGGCTCAATTTAATCATTAATATTGGAAGCCCAATATTCCACCTCCTTTAGATCCCCTACGTAGCCTATAAAAGCACTACATGGTCTTCACAATTAGACAAGACAAGATAATCATACTTGATCAGTCTAGAGAGTTCGTGAAGGAGATCCATAAGCTTGGAGGATCGTCGCCCACCCGACGTTCAAGCTAGTGCAAGGAATACGTGGGAAGATTCAAATGTCATCTTGATTTCGTTTCTCCGAACAACGAATCGAAGGTATAAAATCTAAACGCCCTTGATTTTATTTGATTTGGATTATCGTGAAATATCGTAGAACGCAAGATCCGAAGATCGAACCCCGGATTAGACGGACGATCACGCGGTGGTGGTGAAACCACCGGACCGCGTGGGATCGCCCGACTAGGGTTTCGCGGCACGGGGAGGATCGACCCTCGGCTGGGCCGAGGGCATGCGATCGATCACGAAGATCGATCGCTGGGCACGGGCTGGTGCCGTGCCCGACCCCACCACGACGGTGGGGCTCCTCCATGCAGCGGCGAGTCGCCAGACTCGCCGCGGGGGGCTGCTTGGCAGCCCCGGCCGATCGCTGGATGCGATCGGCGTGCGATCGCACAACCCCGCGACGGCGGGGGTTCGGCTGGGGAAGCCGTGCGCCTTCGGGTGCATGGTCTCCTCGGCTGGACTCCGGCACGTTCGTCGGCGTTCGTGTGATCTCCGACGAAGGGTTTTTGATCGGGTTATTATTTTCCGCAAATTTTAATAACCCGGGATATCGAATTCCAACAATTGGTATCAGAGCGTGGTTTACGTTCGCGGTATTTTCGATAAAATTGTTCTACCTTGTAGGGTTCCGACTATTATGGCTTAATTTATTATTCATTTAATTTATTTTGTCATGATTATTGGATTGATTAAACTCTCGGACATGTCGAGATTCGTTTTTGGTGGTGAATGCTTGTAATAGTAAAAATTCGGGGGTTGACCGAATTTAGGTTTATTATTATTGTTCTATCTTTTTCCGGAAATTGAATAGGGTCGATTTTGTTGGAGTTGTGTACTTAATGTCTAGATTTAAGTAACGGTAAACTCCTGGTCATAGCATTTAATCTATTAAATTAATAAACAATTGTTTGCATTTAATTGTTAATTAAATATATGCAAATCATAGTTCTGGATTTTATACGTTGTAGTTAGTATGGTGTGTATGGACACACAGAAGATCATACTATCGGTTACTCGTATTTAATCAAACAGTTGCTCACGACCTAGATGGACACGGACCAATCCATCGGTATAGTCGTTGTGTGAGAGAAAATAATTTATCTTAATTATTTTATCACACTTGTACACTTGGTGTATTGGGCGGATCGTTTGAGATTTATCGATTAGGATTGCCGGCGATAATCGATTCAAATCTCAGTGTATTTTATTCTTAATCCCCGATACTATTGCGGGTGTGTATATTTAATATAAGTGACTTTGATTTACCAAAGGAATTAACCGATTTAATTATTGGGTTAATTACCGGTTAAGTTGGGTCACTATATTTTGTATATGGCATGCCGTGAATACTTGACGGGAAAGTGTATCCCGGAAGGGTTGATAATATCCCCGAGATGAGTTCATAAGGAATTATTGTGTAAACCTCATGAGTGGATTCGTTCCGCACAATAATTAAGGTTGAATGGTACTAGTCTCGGATTCAAGAGATGAATAAATTAATTAGCAATAAATTAATTTTATTCATGGATATTTAAATCTTAAATACACGGAATAAATAATACTACCGGAGAAATATTATTTGATATAATATGGTTTAATATTGGGAGTGCAATTAATTTATATAGTGGAAAATAAATTAATTAATATTAATGGGAGATTAATAGATTTGGGCTTGGGCTCAATTTAATCATTAATATTGGAAGCCCAATATTCCACCTCCTTTAGATCCCCTACGTAGCCTATAAAAGCACTACATGGTCTTCACTTTCTCATAACAATAAGACAAGAATATCAATACTTGATAGTTCTAGAGAGTTGAAGGAGATCCATAGGAGTTCGATAGATCGTCGCCCACCCGACGTTCGAACGGAGTGCAAGGAATACGTGGGAAGATCGCAAGGTCATCATCTTGATTTCGTTTCTCCACACAACGAATCGAAAGGTAAAATCATAAACTCCCTTGTATGATTTTATGTGAATTAATTGTGACATGTACATGAACACAAGATCCGGGAAAACTTATGAACTTCGGGGACGGGGATTCGAGATCCCTGGCGAAGATCAAAGACGAACCCTCGGCTGGAGCCGAGGGGGTGGCGGTCGAGCCCTAGGTCTTCGACCGCCGGGAGCGGCTACGCGAGGGGAGCCCCGACTGGACGCCGGGGCAAGCGATCGACCTAGGGTCGATCGCTGGGGGCCGTCGCGGCTTCGCGCCGCGGCAGGTGGCCCCCCTCCCGTCGGTGGTGGCGGTGAGCCGCCGGACTCACCGTCGGGGGCTGCTAGGCAGCCCCACGCGATCGACTTCGATCGCGAGCCCCACGGTGGGGCTCGGCTAGGGTTTCGGTCGCGGGTTCATCCCGCGGCGATTCTCCGGTTGAGCTCCGGATACCGTTGTGCTCGTAATCGGTTTCCGGCGATGGGATTTCGGTCGGGGTTATCGGTTCCGCAATTTTAGATACCCCGGGATATCGATTTCCAACAATTGGTATCAGAGCGTTTGGTTTCGTGTTCATGTGTGTGTTCAATTATCGTTCTACCTTGCAGGGATTCCGACTATCATGGTGTAATTAATTGTTAATTATTTATTTAATTAATTGTTATTTAATTTTACCATGATTATTCGTTATTAAACTCTCGGACATGTCGAGATTCGTTTTGTGTGGATGAATGCTTGTAATAGTAAAAATTCGGGGGTTGACCGAATTTAGATTTATTATTATTGTTCTATGTTTTCAGGAAAGTGTATAGGGTCGATTTCATGTATAGAATCGATACCGGAATTGTAAATTTATTTCTTGTAATTTATTTACGTTGGATCGATGCCGAGACGACCGCCGGAGAACTCATGTGACGAAGGAGAAGATGAGAGGGAGTACAAGGGCTCGGGATCGATCATGAGATCGATCCCATGGAGATCGATCGACCCCGGGGCTGCCCTAGGGTTCTCGGCTGATGGAGTTATATTCTAAATGTCTAGTTTAGTGACAATATGGAACTCCTTATCTGTGTTTTTCATTATCTATTAATCAAACTGTCGGCATTTTGTCTATCTTGTACTTGAATGCAATAGTCCTAGATATATACGTTGTAGACAGTATGGCGTGAGGAGACACGCGGAAGATCATACTGTCGGTTACTCGTATAGTATCGAACAGAAGCTCACGACTTAGATGGACAGGGACAATCCATCGGTACGTCGTAGTGTGACTGGGTAATAGTTGGTCTTGACTATTATGTTACACTTGTACACTTGGTGTATTGAGCAGGACCACGGGAGGGCGTTCGATTTATACTAATCGACGTAATCGAACTAGACCTCAGAATTACGGATATACGAATTCTTAATCCCTATATAATTATAGGTGCGTATGTCCAATTCTCGGTTCTTTAACTTGCCAATGAGTGAGACTATTTGATTAGTCGAGATACTCGGTAAATTGGGAATCGGAATTGTACACACGGCATGCTATAGATTATAGACAGGAAACCGTGTCCCGTTTATTGGGTTGATAACGTCCCCGAGATGAGCTCATAAAGTTTATCATGTAAACCCTGCAGGTGGATTTGTTCCACATGATAATAAGGATGAGTGGTACTAGTCTCGGATAATAAGAAACGAATTAATTTAATTATTAGTAATTAAATAAATTCGTGGACGTTCGATATCTTAAACACGGGGAAAGTCGTATATGTAATTTCGGCGGATTTATTATTGTTGAAATAATATTAAAATTAATTTCGGGAATTCAATTATTATTTTATAGTGGAGTTAATAATAATTAAAATTGAAATCGATTAATTAAGGAATTGCGTTTACGTATTCCAAGTTAATTAATATTTCAATTTAGCCCTTAATTAATTTATCCTAAGGTCCCTAACGTAACTCTATAAAAACCCCCCTCCCGTACTCTCCTAAGACCTAACTTTCGCCGCAATAATTCATTTCAGCAGAGAAAAATAATTGTTAGCGCAATTAAGATTTTTTCTCTGTTTAAATTAATTAGTTAACGCAATTAAAAATTATTCTCACAGAATAGTTTATACGCTGGTCTTGGAAAGGAGAAGTACAGACGTGAGAACTCCAGCGGATCGTTGCCCACACAACGGCTGGAGAAGGGATCTGAGGCATACGTTAGAAGCATCTAAGGTCTCAACAATCGACTGAGAGGTATGAGATCGAATTCTCTATTCCGCTATTTATTCGATCTAAATCTCGTTGATCATACATGAACGTAGATCGGATTCCGGGGTCGTGGATCGTGTTCCTCGACTACTGGGGGGTCTAGGACCTCCGGAACGGTAGTTGGATGAGGAAAAACGACCCGGAAACGAGCCCGGAACAGCAACATCACGTTGCTGTTCGCGGACAAAACGGCGGTCGCCGTTTGCAGTTCCTTTCAGCGACCGCTGGACTGCTTTCGGCGGTCGCCGAATCGATGCAGTCCAGTTCCGTTTCGTGCGGTTGTCCTTCGGGGCGATGGCTGGGCATGATTCGGGTTAAGGGCTGTTAAGCGAACGAAGTAGTGACTTCGGAGGTCGACTGGGATGGTTCGGATGTTCGAGCAATCGAACGAACGCATCCCGGGTAGTCGAAATACAACAATTGGTATCAGAGCCGGTTATACGTTCTTTGTATTGTTTGCGAGTTTTGTTTTGCAGGATAACCCGATTATTATGGTCATATGTTTATGTACTGTATGTTGTGGTTTGTTAAACTCTCGGGGTTGTCGAGATCTTTTGTTTTTATCGTTGCTTGCTAGTAATAGTTAAAACGACGGGTTGAGTCGTTTAAGTTTTTTTTTCGTTTTTCGTTTATCCGGGTGTATAGGATCGATCAAAATGTATAGGATCGATGCCGGAAGTAGTTAGCTTTACCTTGTAATGTTGCTGCTGCTTGGTGGATCGAGACGAGATCGAAGGCCGGACGAACAGGGGTCGAGAAGTCGAACCCGCGGCTGCTGAAGGGCAAACGGCGGTCGCCGTTTTTCAAACGGCGGTCGCCGTTTCGGTGTTTTCTTGGCAGCAGCTTGCGGGGGTTCGACGGACATCACGGATCGCTTGTCGAGGGCCCGGGATGATACTCCAGTGGGAGGAGTTCGTCTCTTGGTCCTTAGACGAGTCGGTGATGGACCGAGACCTAGACGAGCAACGAGACGAAGATCCGAGACGTGCATTGAAGACTTTAAAGACCATAATAATCGGTCCACGTTAATTGCTTCTTGTGTGTTTAACGTGTTTTATTATGCTTTAATTTCATATGCATGTGAATGTTATCCCTTTCGTAAAAACTAAGTGGGAGAGGGATTGGAAACAATCCCGCGGTCTCCATTCTCTGTTTTGATAGTGATGTGTGTCGCTTACGAGTTGGCTTTAGTGTCATCCTCCCTATCGGATAAAGTTGACACACGGATATCAATGGATCAAAATTCGAATTCAATTCCATTTATAGAATTGAAAACTTAAGTTTTTCAAAGCAATGCCTAATCTGTCTTTCAAAGACTAATTTCAACTCGACTCATTCTCACCCCGGGGAGTGGAATGGAGCCAAAGCGCTTGGTTATGTCGATGAAACAGATTAGAGACATTCGAGTCATTTGATGACTAGATCGATTGTCTGGTTGGCTCCCTCACTTTGTGAGAGATAGGGCTCAATTGCATGATTGATCGCTGGTTAGAAACTTAGAGTTTCACTTACGAGATATCAAGCTTTGATTAACGAAATTGTGAAATTTATTAAATGGAATTCAATTAACAAAGTTGTTTGTTTAGTAAACGTCCACACTATCGTGGCTTACTAGACGGAAACGGAACTTTGGGTTAATTGAGGCTCGACAGTTATAGGAAATCGTAAAGGGACCGCATGTCAACGTAAACGTCCACACTAACGTGGCTTGCGGTGGGCGTGTAGTTTCCGAGCGGTTAACTTAGTACTGAGAAATGGTATACACTTAGGTACGCTTTACAGTATCCTCCCCATCGGAGTCACTGCTGTAATGATGTACGACCGAAGTAAAAGTCCAGTTATAAAATCATTTGGACTAGTATACGTCCACATGAACGTGGCATGCTAGTCTGATGGGATTTTAGGATTGATTGGTAGATTTAATGATATTAATTAAGGGAGTTAATATCGAATTAAATTTGACAGTTTGATTTGTCTCTTTTATAGATATGGCACTCAACCCGCTATCCATGATACTAAAAGAGAACAAACTCACTGGTCCGAACTATATTGACTGGAAACGAAACTTGGACATTGTCCTGACTGCTGAGGAGTACAAATATGTACTCCATGAGGATTGTCCTGATGAACCTATTGACACCTCCACTCCTGAGGAAAAGGAAGCTCATCGGAAGTGGGTCAAGGCTAATCAGATGGCGCGGTGCTACATTTTGGCTTCTATGTCAAATGTGCTGCAACATCAGCATGAAGCCATGACCACTGCCTATGATATGATGCTTAACCTCAAGGAGATGTTTGGTAGTCAGGATAGGGCAGCCAGGCAAGATGCCATGAGGCAACTCATGACGGCCACTATGTCCGAAGGAACGCCCGTGAGGGATCACGTTCTTAGGATGATAGGCTATCTGAATGAGATAGAGATTATGGGAGGATCTATCGATGGGGAAACCCAGATCGATATAGTGCTCCAGTCTCTGCCTAAGAGTTTTGAGCAGTTCCGCCTGAACTATAACATGAACAAGAGGTTATATACGTTGGCGGAACTCCTGACTGAACTCCAGGCGGCAGAGGGAATCTTTAAGAAGTCTCAGGCACTTGTGGCTGTGAAACTTCCTGGCCCTCCGGGGACTAAGAGGAAGAAGAAGCAAGGACGGAAACCCAGTGGACCCAGCAATGGTGGACCACGGAATGGAGTGAACAAGCCCAAGGGCAAGTGTTTCCGTTGCAAGCAGTCTGGACATTGGAAGTCTAATTGTCCTCTCAGACAAGGAGGTATGAACTTTTCCTTAGTCACTGAAACATGTTTAGCGGTGTTATCCACCGGTACCTGGTGTGTGGATACGGGAGCCACTGATCATGTCTGCAATTCTTTGCAGGGGTTCCAGGAAACCCGGCGGCTTAGAGAGGGAGAGATCACCATCTACATGGGCAATGCTACGAAAGTGGCGGCGGTTGCAGTGGGAGATGTTCATTTATCTTTTAATAATAAAGTTTTAGTATTGAATGATTGTCTTTATGTACCGAATTTTAGAAAGAACCTTGTTTCGGTTTCTAAATTGGTTTTGAATAAATATTCTGTTTCTTTTGATAGTTCTGTTATTATAAAAAAGAATGGTGAGTATATATGTTCTGGTACATTGATAGGCAACTTATATATACTGAATCCTGATTATTCCACGATGCAACGAGTAGAGTCAAATAATACATCTAGTACCAATAAGAGAAAGGAGCCTTCTAGAATGAATCAAAAGTACTTATGGCATCTTAGGCTAGGTCATATTAACTTGGGTAGGATTCAAAGGTTGATAACTGATGGAATACTCAGTGGTGTGAAAGATGAGGACTTTCCAACCTGCGAATCATGCCTGGAAGGAAAAATGACCAAGCGACCCTTTAGTGATAAGGGGTATAGATCCAAGGAAGTACTGGAATTGATTCACTCTGATTTGTGCGGGCCCTTATCTGTCCAAGCGAGAGGAGGTTATGAATATTTCGTAACCTTCACTGATGATTACTCAAGGTATGGTTTTATATACCTGATGCGCCGCAAGAGCGAGTGCTTTGACAAGTTCAAGGAGTACAAAGCTCTTGTGGAGAACCTTCAAGGTAAAACCATAAAGACTCTACGATCTGATCGTGGAGGAGAGTACCTCTCGGGAGAGTTTAAGGCGTACTTATTAGAGAATGGGATTGACTCCCAGATGACTGCACCATACACGCCCCAACAGAATGGTGTAGCACAAAGAAGGAATAGGACTCTTATGGAAATGGTTAGATCTATGATGAGCTATTCAGACCTACCAGTTTCGTTCTGGGGATATGCCTTGGAAACAGCGGCGTATATCCTGAACTTGGTTCCTTCTAAATCAGTCCCTAAGACGCCCTCGGAATTGTGGACCGGGCGAAAGCCGAACTTGAAACACATTCGGATCTGGGGTTGTCCAGCACATGTGCTGAAGCATGGGGCTGATAAATTGGAATCTCGTTCAGATATTCGGTTGTTTATAGGATATCCTAGAGGAACGAAAGGTGGTCTATTTTATAGTCCTCAGGACCAGAAGATCGTTGTTAGCACCAACGCTCGGTTCTTGGAAGAGGATTATATAATGGACCACAAGCCCAAGAGTGAGATAATACTAAACGAACTGAGAGGGGACGATCAAGGCTTAGATCTAACCGAACCGGGTGATACGCCACCACAGTCTGCACCTGTAGTTACTGAGGTTACACCGGAGCCTCGTCGTAGTGGGAGGGTTGTTCGACAACCCGATAGGTTCATGTTTATAGGTGAGTCTTCGGACTTGTTACCTGGAGAACATGAAGCCGATCCCTGGACCTATGGCGAGGCGCTTAAAGATAAGGATGCTCAGTCTTGGCAAAAAGCGATGAAATCTGAGATTGAATCAATGGATTCAAATCAGGTCTGGAATCTTGTAGCACCGCCCAAAGGTGTAAAAGCCATTGGTTGCAAGTGGGTGTACAAGAGGAAAAGAGGGTCTGACGGGAAGGTTGAAACCTTCAAGGCTAGGCTTGTTGCGAAAGGGTATACTCAGAAAGAAGGGATCGATTATGAGGAAACTTTTTCGCCGGTAGCTATGCTAAAGTCGATCCGGATTCTTTTGTCTATAGCATCTTATATGGATTATGAGGTGTGGCAAATGGACGTCAAGACAGCATTCTTGAATGGGAATCTTGACGAGACCATTTACATGAGACAGCCAGAAGGTTTCATTAAGAAAGGCCAAGAGCATCTAGTGTGTAAGCTAAACCGATCCATTTATGGATTGAAGCAAGCTTCTAGATCTTGGAACATGCGGTTTGATGAGGTTATCCAGTCTTATGGATTCATTCAAAGCATGGACGAGTCGTGTGTATACCGGAGATGTGACGGAAACAGTGTGGCGTTTCTCGTGCTTTATGTAGACGACATCCTTCTAATTGGCAACAATGTGAAGATGTTGTCGGACATAAAGGGATGGTTGTCCAAGCAATTCGATATGAAAGACTTAGGACAAGTTGGGCATGTTCTTGGGATCAAGGTTATAAGGGATCGCCGGAAAAGAACATTAAGCTTGTCCCAGGCTTCATATATTGATACGATTCTGGCTCGTTTCAACATGCAGAATTCCAAGAGAGGTGCTCAACCTTTCTGCCATGGAATTCATCTATCTAAAGACATGTGTCCCAAAACACAGAAGGAGATAGATTACATGAAGAAGGTTCCTTATGCTTCGGCAGTAGGAAGTCTAATGTATGCCATGTTGTGCACGAGACCTGATATCTGCTATGCCGTGGGCATGGTAGCTAGATATCAGAGTAACCCTGGACAGGGTCACTGGACTGCTGTAAAGAACATTCTTAAGTACCTGCGAAGGACTAGGAATTATGTTCTGAGTTACAAAGCGTCCGAGTTGATTCCTATTGGTTACACAGACTCGGATTTCCAATCTGATAAGGATCAGCGAAAGTCTACATCAGGCTATGTGTTCACATTGGGGGGTGGAGCAGTCTCATGGAAGAGTGTTAAGCAGAAATGCATTTCGGACTTTACCATGGAAGCCGAATATGTAGCGGCCTCTGAGGCAGCTAAGGAATCGGTGTGGCTCCGGAACTTCCTTATGGACTTGGATGTGGTTCCTAAAATGCCTAAAGCTATCACAATTTATTGTGACAATAGCGGTGCAGTGGCTAATGCAAAGGAACCACGAGCCCACAATGCGAGTAAACACATAGATCGCAAGTACCACCTGATTAGAGACATCGTCAGGAGAGGCGATGCGGTTGTCACCAAGATTGCATCAGCGGATAACCTGGCTGACCCCTTTACGAAGGCACTTCCAGCGGAAGCGTTCAAGAGACACGTGAAGGGGATGGGTATCGGATGTATGGTAGAGGGCAACTAGAGATTTAGTATAAGTGGGAGATTGATGGAGTTATATTCTAAATGTCTAGTTTAGTGACAATATGGAACTCCTTATCTGTGTTTTTCATTATCTATTAATCAAACTGTCGGCATTTTGTCTATCTTGTACTTGAATGCAATAGTCCTAGATATATACGTTGTAGACAGTATGGCGTGAGGAGACACGCGGAAGATCATACTGTCGGTTACTCGTATAGTATCGAACAGAAGCTCACGACTTAGATGGACAGGGACAATCCATCGGTACGTCGTAGTGTGACTGGGTAATAGTTGGTCTTGACTATTATGTTACACTTGTACACTTGGTGTATTGAGCAGGACCACGGGAGGGCGTTCGATTTATACTAATCGACGTAATCGAACTAGACCTCAGAATTACGGATATACGAATTCTTAATCCCTATATAATTATAGGTGCGTATGTCCAATTCTCGGTTCTTTAACTTGCCAATGAGTGAGACTATTTGATTAGTCGAGATACTCGGTAAATTGGGAATCGGAATTGTACACACGGCATGCTATAGATTATAGACAGGAAACCGTGTCCCGTTTATTGGGTTGATAACGTCCCCGAGATGAGCTCATAAAGTTTATCATGTAAACCCTGCAGGTGGATTTGTTCCACATGATAATAAGGATGAGTGGTACTAGTCTCGGATAATAAGAAACGAATTAATTTAATTATTAGTAATTAAATAAATTCGTGGACGTTCGATATCTTAAACACGGGGAAAGTCGTATATGTAATTTCGGCGGATTTATTATTGTTGAAATAATATTAAAATTAATTTCGGGAATTCAATTATTATTTTATAGTGGAGTTAATAATAATTAAAATTGAAATCGATTAATTAAGGAATTGCGTTTACGTATTCCAAGTTAATTAATATTTCAATTTAGCCCTTAATTAATTTATCCTAAGGTCCCTAACGTAACTCTATAAAAACCCCCCTCCCGTACTCTCCTAAGACCTAACTTTCGCCGCAATAATTCATTTCAGCAGAGAAAAATAATTGTTAGCGCAATTAAGATTTTTTCTCTGTTTAAATTAATTAGTTAACGCAATTAAAAATTATTCTCACAGAATAGTTTATACGCTGGTCTTGGAAAGGAGAAGTACAGACGTGAGAACTCCAGCGGATCGTTGCCCACACAACGGCTGGAGAAGGGATCTGAGGCATACGTTAGAAGCATCTAAGGTCTCAACAATCGACCGAGAGGTATGAGATCGAATTCTCTATTCCGCTATTTATTCGATCTAAATCTCGTTGATCATACATGAACGTAGATCGGATTCCGGGGTCGTGGATCGTGTTCCTCGACTACTGGGGGGTCTAGGACCTCCGGAACGGTAGTTGGATGAGGAAAAACGACCCGGAAACGAGCCCGGAACAGCAACATCACGTTGCTGTTCGCGGACAAAACGGCGGTCGCCAAAGGGCAAACGGCGGTCGCCGTTTGCAGTTCCTTTCAGCGACCGCTGGACTGCTTTCGGCGGTCGCCGAATCGATGCAGTCCAGTTCCGTTTCGTGCGGTTGTCCTTCGGGGCGATGGCTGGGCATGATTCGGGTTAAGGGCTGTTAAGCGAACGAAGTAGTGACTTCGGAGGTCGACTGGGATGGTTCGGATGTTCGAGCAATCGAACGAACGCATCCCGGGTAGTCGAAATACAACATCGGCCACGCCGGCCACCAAGGGAGGTGGCGCGTGGGCCTTGGCCGGCGGCGGTGGTGGTGGTCGAAGGTGGGCGTGGCGCGGGGTACCCCATCCCGTGCTATTCCTACCAAGATTCACTTTCCTAATTGATTCAAGTTTTCCTATTTTGAGTATTCCTAAGTTTGGGAACTCTCATGGAAATAGGAAAAGAATTAATTAATATTATTTATTTCCTTATTCTATTATAGAAGTCTTCTAGAATATTCAAGTCTAACTTGGATAGGATTCTAGAGATTTAATAGAATTGAAAGGGAAATATTTAATTAATAAAATTGATTTTATTTCCTAATTGATTATTCCTATTTTATGGGAATTTTCATAGACATGGAAATTAATTAATTTTGGAAAGTAGAAGAGTCCTAATTTATTTTATTTCCTTATTCTATTATAGAAGTCTTCTAGAATATTCCAAGTTTTACTTGGATAGATTATTCTAGAGATTTAATAGAATTAGATAGGAAAATAAATAAATAAAAATATTAATAATATTTAATTTTATTTTTGATTTATTCGATTGACTTAATCTTCGAATTACGTATCTTTTGGATTTATTGAAAATAAATAGATTTAAATATTGGGATTAATATTCTCGTCAAATGGAGCATTCAAGAACGAAGACTGAAGACTAGAAGAAGCATACGGAAATGGAATAAAGCCATGATAGTCGGAAAATAATTTTTCTAGCATTATTTTGACTATGTGCTACTATGTGCTTTATTACTTGTATGCATGCTTATGTGTTTAATTATGCATTAGATAGCGTATCCCTTTGTTATAAATAGCTAAGTGGGAGAGGGGATGGAAACATTCCCATGGTCTCCATTACTGTTCTCTTGGTGACATTTATGAGCTTTCGAAGTTCATATAGATATGTCATTGGAGGAGAATTATTGTAATTCCTTTTACGAGAAACATTGATTAAGTTTATCAAACAATGCCTAATTTGTCTTTCTGAAACTGACTTCAAGTCGACTCATTCTCACCCCGGGGAGTGGAATGGAGCCAAAGCCACTTGGTCATGTGGATGACACAAATTAGAGACATTCGTACCATTCTTTTGAAGGTGGATCGTCTGTCTGCTCGGCTCCCTCATCTAATGAGAGATAGGGTTGTTCGCATGGTGAATCACTGGTTAGAAACTTCGAGTTTCACTTATGATTCTCCGCGTCTTGATTTACGAAAATCGAATGGATCTTGTAACTATGAGTCAATTATAAAAGTCTCTTGGTGTAGTAAACGTCCACACAACGTGGCTTGCTATACTGACGGATTTTGGATTAATTGATGTAGACAGTTGTAAGGAATTGTGAAGAGCTGTGAAGTTATCGTAAACGTCCACACAACGTGGCTTGCGGCAATATAGCAATTCTAAACGATTTACTTTGGTGCTGAGTAATGTTTTACACTTAGATACGCATTATAGTATTCCTCCCCACGAGGTTACGCTATAAGTGATGTATGACCAAAGAAAATCTAATTGCTAAATCATTTGGGTGGGTAAACGTCCACACAACGTGGCTTGCCTTACCTGATGGAATTTTAGATGTAATTAGTAATTTAATGATATTATTTGAGGGAGATAATATCGGATATTAAATTGATTGTTTGTTTAAAAGTGCTTATAGGTTTAGAGAATAGCTATGAATCCACTTTCTGTGATACTCAAGGAATTCAACGCACTGGTTCCATACTGTGTTGGATGGAATAAAGAGTTAGACATTACCCAGACTGTTGCTGAGTACAAGTTAGTACTCAGTGAACTTTGTCCTCCTGAACCTACACGTGTCTCAACTGTTGAGGAAAAAGCTGATTTTGAGAAATGGGACAATGTTTTTGCATTAACCAGTAATCATGATATCATGCTAAAACTCAAGCTTATGTTTAGAGACAACGAGAAGGTTTGAAAAGAGGCGATGAGGATACTCATAAAGGTCAGTCGCTTCGAGGAAACGCTTGTACACGTTTTCGAGATGTTGGATCTTTTGGATGAGTTGAGACAATCGCAGGCTCTTATGGCCAAAGCCAAAGGTTTCGAACCTAAGGGCATAGACCAAGAAATGTAGAAGCAGTCAAAGAAGCCCTGTAGTCCTGCTCTTGGACCACGGAATAGGGTGAGAAAGCCTTCGGGAATTCATTCTCAAAGAAAACTTTCTGGGGACTGGAAGTCTCTATTTTCTCCTCGAGAAGGTATAAGATTTTCTCCTTAGTCTTTAAAACATAGTCAGCAGTGTTATCTACCAGAAACCTGGTTGGTAGATATGGAACCACTGACGGTATGTATGCATTTAAAATGCAGGGACACCTGGAAACCCAAAGACTTGGAAATGGAGGAATGGTCAAGGCAAAGCTGTAGAGGAGGCAGCTGTTGCAGTGGAAGACATTTATCTGCTTTAGTAGTTAAATAGGATTTCATTTCAAGTTTATTGCATTATGTACCCTTTATTTTAGAAAGAACATTTTGTTCTGGATTTCTATTATTTATGAATGGATATTTTATTTCTTTAATCATTTGATGATTTTGATAAGAAATAATGGTATTATCGATTCTGGTACATTAGGTAGCAATAATGTGAATGATGAATCCTTAGTCTACTACGATGCAACAAACCGTTCTATAACTTTTTTACTTATTAGATATATTTCTTGTTAAATCATTATACTTGTGAATTCTTATACTTAGTAGTATTTATTCAAATAAAGTTCAAAAGTTCGAAATTGATTTGATCAATTAAAGTTGAAGGAATGGACCTTGCGACCTAAGAATTGAATTTGGAAGATAATACAACTAAGCATACCTTTTGGTAAAGAGTAGAATTCGGACAAGTATTGAGAATGATCAATGATATATGCAGTCATATGTGAAAGATACGAGTAGTTCTTTTAAGAATACTCGAAGAGGGGTTAGAGTGCTTGATATGCCATAATGGCGAAGTGTTTTAGTCACAAAGCAATTATGGGGAACCTTCAAAGTATATCCGTTGGAAGACTGCGACTTAGTCGCGGAGGCTACCACATAACACATAGCATAATCAAAGATTGGGATTAAGTCTCAAATGACTTCACCATACACTCACGTGTAGAAATGGTGTGTCAGTGATAAGAAAAGGGATTCTAATAGTAAAATAACAAGTTGTTCGGAACTACCTATGTTCTATGGATATTTCTAGAGACAACGACACATTCAATGTGGTTGTAGGATATCCTAGGTGAACAAAAGGATTGTGTTCTATAGTACTATGAACCAGAAGGACATTTCGTCCGGTTCTTAGAGGAAGACTATTAGATGAACCACAAAGCCCGAACTGATGTATTACCTTGGAATGAGAAAAAGGACAAAGACTAGGAACCAGCCAAACCGAGTAGTAGTACACCACTAAACTGCACCTACTGTTATTACTGTTATACACCGGGATGCCATTGCAGTGGGAGGTTGTTGAACAACCAGAGATGTTCATAAGACTAGAAGAGTTTTGAACTCTGGATCTAGTAAAGATGAAATCGATCCCTAGCTCTGCACAAGGGCAGTACTAGATATAAATGTGCCTGCTTAGAAAACAATAATTATTGTTAAGAGGCAAGATCATTTAGAGTACAAGCTTAGTAAATCCATTTATGGATTGAAACAAAGCTATAAATCGTGGAACTTGCGAATTGATGGGATAGTCCATTTGATGGATTCATCAAAAGGCATAGACGAAAGGTGTATTGGAGACGTAATGGAAACAAGGTGGTGTTTCTCGGAGATTTTATGTAGATAACATTTTATCATTGGCAACAATGTAAAAATATTGTCAGACATAAGATGATGGTTGTCTAAATGAATCAAGATATAAGATTGAGTAGAAGTTAGAGCATGTTCTTGAGATCTTTAGATCTAAGGATAAGAACATTGTACTTCTCCTAAATATCTTATACGGTTATGGTTTGTTTTAAACATGCATAATTCCGAGAAAGGTTATTGCCTTTCAGAGACAGAATATATATCTATCTAAGGTCATGTGTTTCGAACACATAAAGGAGATAGATGATACAAAGCAGTTTCCTACACCTTGTGTGGAAAGCTTAATAAATGCAAATGTTGAAAAACAAGAACCTGATATCAACTATGCGGTTTGCGTAGTGGGAGGATATCAGAGTAATATGGACAAGAGATTTTCGGATGCTGTAATAGTACTTACGAAGTACCGGATTACTAAGCAAGACGAAATCTTCTTGGATTACATGTTCTCAGATCTCAAATCAGAGAAGGACTAGTGTAAGTCGATATCAGGCTATGTGTTCACCTTTAGAAAGAGGTGGAACCATGAAATGAAAGAGTGATAAGCAGGACGCTTCTCAGACTCTCTCATAACCGAATAGCAGCCTCAGAGGCAGCGGAAGTTTTGGTTAGGTTCCGGGATAACCTCTAAGACTTGGATATGACTATTGGTTTACCAAAGGCTATTGTATAGCGGTGCATGGTAAACTGGAAGAAGTCATAAGTCAAAAAGGTGATGTTAACACATAGAGCAAGTACCACCTGATACGAGTCATCGTCGAGGGAGACGACGCAGTAGTCACCAAGATAACTTCAGAGCGGCAACCTAGAGTGCTCATTCACATAGTACTTCTTGGAAGTACAATTTAAGCACGTGATGAGTATGGGAGTCGGGAGTTTGGAAGAAATGACTAGACCTTAGTACAAGTGGGAGATTGTTGGAGTTGTGTACTTAATGTCTAGATTTAAGTAACGGTAAACTCCCGGTCATAGCATTTAATCTATGCAAATCATAGTCCTGGATTTTATACGTTGTAGTTAGTATGGTGTGTATGGACACACAGAAGATCATACTATCAGTTACTCGTATTTAATCAAACAGTTGCTAACGACCTAGATGGACACGGACCAATCCATCGGTATAGTCGTTGTGTGAGAGAGAAAATAATTTATCTTAATTATTTTATCACACTTGTACACTTGGTGTATTGGGCGGATCGTTTGAGATTTATCGATTAGGATTGCCGGCGATAATCGATTAAAGTCTCAGTGTATTTTATTCTTAATCCCCGATACTATTGCGGGTGTGTATATTTAATATAAGTGACTTTGATTTACCAAAGGAATTAACCGATTTAATTATTGGGTTAATTACCGGTTAAGTTGGGTCACTATATTTTGTATATGGCATGCCGTGAATACTTGACGGGAACGTGTATCTCGGAAGGGTTGATAATATCCCCGAGATGAGTTCATAAGGAATTATTGTGTAAACCTCATGAGTGGATTCGTTCCGCACAATAATTAAGGTTGAATGGTACTAGTCTCGGATTCAAGAGATGAATAAATTAATTAGCAATAAATTAATTTTATTCATGGATATTTAAATCTTAAATACACGGAATAAATAATACTACCGGAGAAATATTATTTGATATAATATGGTTTAATATTGGGAGTGCAATTAATTTATATAATGGGAAATAAATTAATTAATATTAATGGGAGATTAATAGATTTGGGCTTGGGCTCAATTTAATCATTAATATTGGAAGCCCAATATTCCACCTCCTTTAGATCTCCTACGTAGCCTATAAAAGCACTACATGGTCTTCACTTTCTCATAACAATAAGACAAGAATATCAATACTTGATAGTTCTAGAGAGTTGAAGGAGATCCATAGGAGTTCGATAGATCGTCGCCCACCCGACGTTCGAACGGAGTGCAAGGAATACGTGGGAAGATCGCAAGGTCATCATCTTGATTTCGTTTCTCCACACAACGAATCGAAAGGTAAAATCATAAACTCCCTTGTATGATTTTATGTGAATTAATTGTGACATGTACATGAACACAGGATCCGGGAAAACGTATGAACTTCGGGGGACGGGGATTCGAGATCCCCGGCGAAGATCAAAGACGAACCCTCGGCTGGAGCCGAGGGGGTGGCGGTCGAGCCCTAGGGCTTCGACCGCCGGGAGCGGCTACGCGAGGGGAGCCCCGGCTGGACGCCAGGGCAAGCGATCGACCTAGGGTCGATCGCTGGGGGCCGTCGCGGCTTCGCGCCGCGGCTGGTGGCCCCCCCTCCCGTCGGTGGTGGCGGTGAGTCGCCGGACTCACCGCCGGGGGCTGCTAGGCAGCCCCACGCGATCGACTTCGATCGCGAGCCCCACGGAGGGGCTCGGCTAGGGTTTCGGCCGCGGGTTCATCCCGCGGCGATTCTCCAGTTGAGCTCCGGATACCGTAGTGCTCGTAATCGGTTTCCGGCGATGGGATTTCGGTCGGGGTTATCGGTTCCGCAATTTTAGATACCCCGGGATATCGATTTCCAACAGATTTCATGAATCGATACCGGATAGTGTAAAATTAAATTTGTAATTTATTTTGCGTTGGATCGATGCCGAAACGACCGCCGGAGAAGACGTGTGACGAAGGAGATGATCGTGAGGGTGATTAGGGCTTGGATCGATCAATCCCCATGATCGATCCATGAGGATCGATCGATCGCAAGGAGAGGCGCCGAATTCGCGCCTTCCGGCGGCGATACCACCGGCAGTGGTGGTACGCCGGCTGGGTGGTGGCGGCGGTGGTCCTCGGCCGGCGATGGCGGTCCGATGGGGGGGGGGTGATGGAATTCGGTATCCCGGGCCATTAAAATTTGCGGAAAATAATAACCCGACCGAAATCCTCGATCGCCGGAGACCGAACCGCGAACCCCACGTGACCCGAGGCCCGACCGAGCACCACCACGGGCGAACCCGCGGCACTCAGTCGAGCCCCCACGAGGGCTCGCGATTGCTCCCGTAGCAATCGCTGGGATCGCTCGTAGCGATCCCCGGGCTGCTGCGAGCAGCCCCGCAGCGGGTCGCGTGACCCGCTGCTCAACGCGCTGGGCTCGTCCCAGCGCACCGCTGCGGGAAGCCCCGCAGCACGCCTCGAGTCGCTGCGGGTAACTCCCGCAGCTCCCAGCGATCGAGCCTACGGGCTCGATCGATCCCTCGGCTCCCAGCCGAGGGTTCTCGCGTCACGCGTTCCGGCGGTCCGAACCCTAGGGTTCGACCGCCACCTTCGATCCTCGCCGGGGATCTCGAATCCCCGTCCCCGAGGTTCGTCGTTTTTCCCGGATCATGCGTTCATGTATGTATCACAATTAATCCACATAAAATCATAGAAGGGAGTATATGATTTTACCTTTTAATTCGTTGTGCGGAGAAACGAATCTAAGTTTGATGACCTTACGATCTTCCCACGTATTCCTTGCACTAGCTTGAACGTCGGGTGGGCGACGATCCTCCAAGCTTATGGATCCTCTTCAACTCTCTAGAACTATCAAGTATTGATATTCTTGTCTTATTATGTTATGAAAAAGTGAAGACCATGTAGTGCTTTTATAGGCTACGTAGGGGATCTAAAGGAGGTGGAATATTGGGCTTCCAATATTAATGATTAAATTGAGCCCAAGCCCAAATCTATTAATCTCCCATTAATATTAATTAATTTATTTTCCACTATATAAATTAATTGCACTCCCAATATTAAACCATATTATATCAAATAATATTTCTCCGGTAGTATTATTTATTCCGTGTATTTAAGATTTAAATATCCATGAATAAAATTAATTTATTGCTAATTAATTTATTCATCTCTTAAATCCGAGACTAGTACCATTCAACCTTAATTATTGTGCGGAACGAATCCACTCATGAGGTTTACACAATAATTCCTTTTGAACTCATCTCGGGGATATTATCAACCCTTCCGGGATACACTGTCCGGTCAATCATTCACGGCATGCCATATATAAAATATAGTGACCCAACTTAACCGGTAATTAACCCAATAATTAAATCGGTTAATTCCTTTGGTAAATCAAAGTCACTTATATTAAATATACACACCCGCAACAATATCGGGGATTAAGAATATAATACACTGAGACTCGAATCGATTATCGCCGGCAATCCTAATCGATGAATCTCAACGATCCGCTCAATACACCAAGTGTACAAGTGTGATAAAATAATTAAGACAAATTATTTTCTCTCTCACACAACGACTATACCGATGGATTGGTCCGGGTCCATCTAGGTCGTGAGCCACTGTTTGATTAAATACGAGTAACCGATAGTATGATCTTCTGTGTGACGTCGCACACCATACTAACTACAACGTATAGAATCTAGGACTATGATTTGCATATATTTAATTAAAAATAATTAAAAGCAAACAATTGTTTATTAATTTAATAGATTAAATGCTATGATCGGGAGTTTATCGTTTACTTAAATCTAGACATTAAGTACACAACTCCAACAATCTCCCACTTGTACTAAGGTCTAGTCATTTCCTCCAAACTCCCGGTTCCCATACTCATCACGTGCTTTAAGGTGTACTTCCGAGAAGTACTGTGTGAGTGAGCAATCTAGGTTGCCGCTCTGAAGTTATCTTGGTGACTACTACGTCGTCTCCCCTGACGATGACTCGTATCAGGTGGTACTTGCTCTATGTGTTAACATCACTTTTGACTTATGACCTCTTCTAGTTCACCGTGCACCGCTATCCAATATCCTTTGGTAAACTAAGAGTCACATCCAAGTCAAGAGGTTATCCCGGAACCTAACAAAAACTTCCGCTGCCTCTGAGGCTGCTATTCGGTTATGAGAGAGTCTGAGAAGCGTCCTGCTTATCACTCTTTCATTTCATGGTTCCACCTCTTTCTAAAAGTGAACACATAGCCTGATATCGACTTTCACTGTCCTTCTCTGATTTTTTGGATCTGAGAATCTGTAATCTAAGAAGATTTCGTCTTGCTCAAGCCAGTACTATGAAAGTACTCTTGCAGCATTCGAACATCCCTTATCCAGATTACTTTGATATCCTCCCACTACGCAAACCGCATAGTTGATATCAGGTTCTTGTTTTACAACATTGCATCTATAAAGCTTTCCATACTTGAAGTATAGGAAACTGCTTTGTCCTCATCTATCTCCTTCATGTGTTCGAACACATACCCTTTAGATAGATGTATATTCTGTCTCTGAAAGGCAATAACCTTTCTCAGAAGTATGCATGTTAAAAACAAACCTTAATCGTACAAGATATCTAGGAGAAGTACAATGTTCTTATCTCTAGATCACAAGATCTTAAGAACATGTTCTAACTTCTTCTTAATCTTATATCTCGATTTATTTAGACAACCATTATTTTATGTCTGACAATATTTTTACATTGTTGCCAATGATAAAATTTTATCTACATAAAATCTCCGAGAAACACCACCTTGTTTCCATCACTTCTCTAATACACCTTTCGTTTTTGCCTTTTGATGAATCCATCAAATGGACTTTCCCATCAATTCGCAAGTTGCACGATTTATAGCTTTGTTACCATCCATAAATGGATTCACTAAGCTTGTACTCTAAATGATCTAGCCTCTTAACAATAATCCTTATTGTTCCAAGCAGGCACATTTAGATCCAGTACTGCCCTTATGCAGAGCTAGGGGTCGATTTCATCTTTACTAGATTCAGAGTCCGAACTCCTCTAGTCTTATGAATATCTCTGGTTGTCCAACAACCTCCCACTGCAATGGCGTCCCGGTGTATAACAGTAATAACAATAGGTGCAGTATGTGGTGCACTTCTACTCGGTTTGGCTGGTTCCTAGTCTTTTGTCCTTCTTCTCATTTCAAGGTATTATGTTAATTTTTAGGCTTTGTGGTCCATCTAATAGTCTTCCTCTATGAACCGGACGAGACGTCCCTCTGGTTCGTAGTACTATAGAACACACAATACTTCGTTCACCTAGGATATCCTACAACCATATTCAATATGCCGTTGTATCTAGGAATATCCATAGAACATAGGTAGTTCCGAACAACTTGTCCTTTTACCATCAGATTTCCATTTCTTTATAACGCACTTATTTCTACACGTAAGTGTAAGGTGCGGCCCTTTGGGATTGAATCCCAATCTTTGATTATGCTATGTGTTATTCAGATAGGTGATGGCCTCCGCGACCGAGTCGCAGGCTCCTAATGGATATACTTTGATGGTTCCCCATAATCGCTTTGTGTCTATTGACTAGTCAAAACACTTTGCTTTTATGGCACATCAAGCATTCTAATCCATCACTTGAGTATTCTTGAAAGAATCACTCGCGCCCTTTCTAATATATACATATGTCTGCATATCTAATCATTTCCAATACTTTCCTGAATTCTACCCTTTATCCAGAAAGGTTTACTTAGATGTATTATCCTCCAAATTCAATCCTTAGGTCGGAAGGTCCATTCCTTCAACTATAATTGATCACATCAATTTCGACCATTTGAATCTCATTTGAAAATACTTCTAAGCATAAGATTTCACAAGTATAATGATTAATAAAGAAATATCTAACAAGTAAAACAAGTTATAGAACGGTTTGTTGCATCGTGGTAGACTAAGGATTCATCATTCACATATTGCTATCTAATGTACCAGAATAGATAATCCCATTATTTCTTATCAAAATCATCCAATGATTAAAGAAATAAAATATCCATTCATTAATAATAGAAATCCAGAACAAAACGTTCTTTCTAAAATAAAGGGGTACATAAAGCAATAACTTTGAAATGAAATCCTATTTAACTACTAAAGCAGATAAATGTCTTCCACCGCAACCGCTGCCTCCTCTACAGCTTTGCCCGTGTAGACTCGAACTCTTCCTTTCTAAGTCGCCTGGTTTTCTGGAACCCCTGCATTCAAAATGCACATACCGTCAGTGGTTCCATATCTACACACCAGAATTCTGGTAGATAATACCGCTGACTATGTTTTTACGACTAAAGAAAAATTCGTACCTTTGAGAGGACATTCAGACTTCCAGTGTCCCATCTTGTTGCATCGGAAGCACTTACCCTTTGGCTTTGCAGCCCCCACTCGTGGTACAGTCCTCTTGACACCACTGGGTTTCCGGGCTTGCTTCCTTCTCTTGCCCCTACCTCCACCAGGCTTAAAGCCTTTGGACTTGGTAGCTACAAGCGCTTGAGACTTGCCCTTCTTGTAGATCCCCTCTGCCGCCTTTAGTTCAGTCAGGAGTTGCGCAAGAGTATAAGATAGTTTACCCATATTATAGCTCATACGAAACTGCTCAAAACTAGGGGCCAAAGACTGGAGTATGATGTCGACTTGCGTCTCAGCATCAATAGAAGCTCCTAGGACCTCAAGTTCATTCAACAAACTCATCATCTTAAGAACGTGCTCCCCAACGGGCGTTCCTTCAGATTGAGTAGTCGACATGAGGACTCTCATGGCTTCTTGCCTTGCCGCACGATCTTGCTCCCCAAACATCTCCTTGAGGTTAAACATCATATCATAGGCAGTGTCCATCGACTCATGTTGGGTTTGGAGTACATTTGACATGGAAGCCAAAATATAACACCTAGCCATTTCATCAGCCTTTTTCCACTTCCGATATGTCAGTTTTTCCTCATCAGTTGAGGCAGCCGTGGGCTCAGCAGGGCACACTTCATGGAGTACAAACTTGTACTCCTCCGAAGTTAGGACAATGTCTAAATTTCTCTTCCAATCAATATAGTTGGGGCCAGTGAGCTTATGCTCCTTGAGTATCATAGAAAGTGGATTCATAGCTATTCTCTAAACCTATAAGCACATTTAAACAAACAATCAATTTAATATCCGATATTATCTCCCTCTAATAATATCATTAAATTACTAATTACATCTAAAATCCCATCAGATAAGGCAAGCCACGATAGTGTGGACGTTTACCCATCCAAATGATTTAGCAATTAGATTTGCTTTGGTCGTACATCACTATAGCGTTACTTCGATGGGAAGAATACTATAGAGCGTACCTAAGTGTAAACCATTACTCAGCACTAAGAAGTTTGTTTAAGATTCGCATGTTACCGCAAGCCACGATAGTGTGGACGTTTACGTTAACCTACGTTTCCTTCACTCCCTTCTATAACTGTCTACATCAATCGTTCCAAAATCCCATTCAATGCAGCAAGCCACGATAGTGTGGACGTTTACTACACCAAAAGATTTTTACAATTGACATCCAATTACTTTGAAGCATTCGATTTTGTAAATCAAGACGCGGAGAATCATAAGTGAAACTCGAAGTTTCTAACCAGTGATTCACCATGCGAACAACCCTATCTCTCATAAATGAGGGAGCCGAGCAGACAATCGATCCATCTATCAAAGAATGGTACGACTGCCTCTAATTTGTGTCATCCACATGACCAAGTGGCTTTGGCTCCATTCCACTCCCCGGGGTGAGAATGAGTCGACTTGAAGTCAGTTTCAGAAAGACAAATTAGGCATTGTTTGATAAACTTAATCAATGTTTCTCGTAAGAGGAATTACAAGAATTCTCCTCCAATGACACATCTATACGAACTTCAAAAATCCATAAGAGTCACCAAGAGAACAGTAATGGAGACCATGGGAATGTTTCCATCCCCGCTCCCACTTAGCTTTTTATAACAAAGGGATACGCTATCTAATGCATAATTAAACACATAAGCATGCATACAAGTAATAAAGCACATATCACATAGTCAAAATAAGCTAGAAAAATTATTTTCCGACTATCATGGCTTTATTCCATCTCCGTATGCGTCTTCTAGTCTTCAGTCTTCGTTCTTGAATGCTCCATGTGACGAGAATATTAATCCCAATATTTAAATCTATTTATTTTTAATAAATCCAAAAGATACTTAATTCGAAAATTAAGTCAATCGAATAAATCAAAAATAAAATTAAATATTATTAATATTTTTATTTATTTATTTTCCTATCTAATTCTATTAAATCTCTAGAATAATCTATCCAAGTCAAACTTGGAATATTCTAGAAGACTTCTATAATAGAATAAGGAAATAAAAATAAATTAGGACTCTTCTACTTTCCAAGATTAATTAATTTCCATGTCCATGAAAATTCCCATAAAATAGGAATAATCAAATAGAAATAAATTAATTTACTAATTAATTATTTTCCTATCTAATTCTATTAAATCTCTAGATTCCTATTCCAAGTAGAACTTGAAATATTCTAGAAGACTTCCATAATAGAATAAGGAAATAAATAATATTAATTCTTTTTCCTATCTAATTCTATTAAATCTCTAGATTCCTATTCCAAGTAGAACTTGAAATATTCTAGAAGACTTCCATAATAGAATAAGGAAATAAATAATATTAATTAATTCTTTTCCTATCTCCATGAGAGTTCCCATACTTAGGAATACTCAAAATAGGAAAACTTGAATTAATTAGGTAAGTAGTATCTTGGTAGGATTAGGAGTAGCACGGGTTGGGGATCCCCGCACCACCCCCACCGTCGACCACCACCACCGCCGGGCACCACCGCCGCCGCCCCTAGCCACGCGCCACCACCACCGGTGGCTGGCGTGGCCGGAAACCCTAGCGGGCAGCCCCGGGCGTGGGGTCGATCGATCCTCATGGGGATCGATCATGGGGATGATCGACCCCCCCGGTTTTTCGTCCTCTTCGTCTTCTTCGTCTCATGAGTTCTCCGGCGGTCGTCTCGGCATCGATCCAACGTAAATAAATTACAAGAAATAAATTTACAATTCCGGTATCGATTCTATACATGAAATCGACCCTATACACTTTCCGGAAAACATAGAACGTAATAATAAATCCTAAATTCGGTCAACCCCCGAATTTTTACTATTACAAGCATTCATCCACACAAAACGAATCTCGACATGTCCGAGAGTTTAATAAACGAACAATCATGGTAAATTAAATAGCAATTAATTAAACGAATAATTAACAATTAATTTCAACCATGATAGTCGGAATCCCTGCAAGGTAGAACGTAATTGAACACATACATGAACACGAAACCTAAACGCTCTGATACCAGTTGATGGAATTCGGTATCCCGGGCCATTAAAATTTGCGGAAAATAATAACCCGACCGAAATCCTCGATCGCCGGAGACCGAACCGCGAACCCCACGTGACCCGAGGCCCGACCGAGCACCACCACGGGCGAACCCGCGGCACTCAGTCGAGCCCCCACGAGGGCTCGCGATTGCTCCCGTAGCAATCGC